>JAGPOW010001327.1:39289476-39309292 GCA_030014935.1 Caiman crocodilus | reverse complement strand
AGAAGGCTACAGCACACAGAGGCTGCTGGCAGGTTGTGTCCAACACAGGGTAAAGCCCCTGGAGCTGCAGACACACACGGGAGCTACTGAAGCCTGGCCTGGGGTGGGGAGAATGTGTAATGATGGATAGACCTGGCTGCAGGCTGGAAGCTGTGTTGGGCATAAACACACAGGACACAGAGCAGAGGATTACAGGTTTATTTGTCAGACGTTCCTGCCCTAGTCTAGCACGTTCTACAGCCTTGTAGCACCGGTGGTAACAAAGCGCTGCGACATTCAGTTACACCGTGAGAGCGAACAAAGCCAGTGGGACAGGAGGAACTCTGAAGAATTGGCAGGTGAGAGACCTGTGCCAGCAAGTGCCATTGGCCCCACGCCAGCAAGGAAAGCCAGCCAGGGCCCAAGGGATGGGGTGTGCGCTGTGCCACAGCAACAACCAGTTCATAGGACCATCTCCCGACTCCCTGCCAGGATACTGGGCCCAGCCTCTGCCCCACCTAGAACTGCACCTGGAGACAGAGCACCAGCAAGGGGCCCCAGGCCTCATGGAGCCGTGTCTAGCACTGCGACCACCACCCTGCAGGAAGCGGCTTCCCCCTTGCACCTCTCTGCTCCCTCAGCCCCATGGCAGCACCGTCCTCAACCAAGTGCAAGCCACAAGTGCAAGGACCGAGCCAGACTGCCTGGACTTTCTCCCCCCGGGTTTGCAGGCAGGGCAGGGAGAATGCATTCTAAGACAGCTTGAGAGAGGCCCTTGCTTCCTACAGGCCTGGGCACTGTGTGCGAGGGGTGGTGCTGGGCTGACCTGCTCGGGGGGCCTCCCCACCTGAGGGGAGACATGTCTCCTAGCTGACATCAGGCTTGCAAAGCCTCCCCCATGGCTGGATGAGGACAGGACCCCAAGCCATCTGCGCTCCGTCCCTGGCCTGAGTCCAACCCCACACTGCCCCATTATCAGAAAGAAGTGCCCGAGGCTCAGGCCCCAGCTGCTGTGGCCGCTGGCAGGGCATGCCAGCTGCCCCAGGCCCCCTCCAGCCACCCCCACCTGGCAGCATTCCAGCAGCACTATAAATAAGCAACTAAATAAGAAAACAAAGGAGCGGTGACCTAAATAAGAGCTTTCTAGGCATTTCCTTTGGAACAGCTGATTAGCATGACCTATTCCAGCATGCACATCACTGAAGGCTGCACCCAGGCTCCAGAATGCTCCCATCACAATGACTTGGCCATTGCTCTGCACACAAGCTGGGACAAAGGGGCGCTGTGCACTTCCACATATCCACGGGACCCCAACCAACTTTGGCTGCTCCTCTCCTGTGGGACGGGGACCCCAGGCAGCTGCCCCCACACCCAGGTCAACCCAGGTGCATGCAAAGGCCATGGGTTGGACTCCCGTGAGCTCTGCAGGCAGAAAGCGCACAGTTGGAATGGTGCAGGCACTAGGCTGCATGCCCCCGGGCCTGAAGTAACCAGTGCCCCACCAGAGTCCAACCTGGGCAAGGCAGAGGAAATGCACAGCTGGACGGTACAACTCCTCATGTCCGGAGTACCCTCCTGCTCACTCGTCCAGGACAGCCCCCTCCAGAGCCACTGCCCCCCTTCCCCACCCCACACCAAAGCACAGGGCAGAGTAGGATCAAGCTGCACCCTCATCTTCCTCCTTTCCACCCACCATGGGCCTATCCCAGTCTGCCCATCTCTCCCTGACAGCACAGGAGGCAGGTGGTTTGGCTGCATCATCAGCTTGGTGGCACAGAGCCTGCATTCTTACTCTCCATTTCCCTGAAGTATTATCCCAAGAAGGAGGTGACAAGCAAACCCTGAACAATCCTCTGCCCCAGAGACCCAGGCTGCCCAGGCACCTCTGCTAGCACAGGCATAGAAACAGGTCTTGGGGAGGTGTCTGCGCTGTGCCAGATGTGACAGCACAGGCAGGGCTGCAGCAGCACTGCCAGCCCTCAGTGGAGCAGCCTGGAGATCAGATTTTGGACTGTGGAAGGGGGTGGTGCCAGCAGCCAATCCTAAAGCATCTGCAACTTGGCAACACTTCCACTGCCTCTGGGAAAGGGAGCAGTCAGGGCTCTGGTGCAAAGCTCTCTTCTTCAGCACTGCTGCAGGGAGGGAAAGTGAGGGCCATGCTAGGGCGGGTAGAGCCTATACACCACTTCAAATGGAAGGTCACCAGCCCCAGCTGGGCTGCACAGGATGGGCCAAACCAGCATGCAAGTACACGGGCACATGTTGGCAGCCCCCTGGGGAAACCCGAGTGCCAGAGGCTGAGGCCCACCCAGAGCTGTACACACATTGGCCTGGGCCCACAGGGCAGTTGGGCACCACCACACTCCTGCACAAGGATTGGGCCCAGGCTGAGAGGCTGGAAGCAGACACTGCAGATCTGGCCACTCATGGGCTGGCCTGCACTACATTTAGCGTGCTGGTACAAGCAATACCATAGGACCCACTTGCCTTCGCAACTAGGGCCTCAGCTGCTGGCTTGCCCAGAGGACAGGTGCCAGCAGGAAGGGATCCCCATCCACCAGATGTTCTAGCTGCAAGTTCATGACAGCTGTCCAGGGGCTGGGCCTGCATCTCACAAGGGGGTACAGTCAGGGGTGCATGGACAGGTTCTGCAGATGAACCCAAGTATAGAGTGCAGATAGCACCAGTATGCAATTTCTGAACTGCCACCTCAGCACTTTGTGCTGGAGAAGGTAAAGGCAGGCAGTTGGAGGGACCTTGTCTCAGGTACCTGACCATATTGTGCTGCTCTGGGCCCCAGGAGTACCAGAGGGGCCCTTGAAAGTGCGCACACAGATGAGAAGGGAATGCGGAACAACTTCACAGCACCTCCTGGTGGGAGCACCCGTTAGCCACACACCAAAGGAGGTCACCAACTGTCCCCATGAACAAGTTTGATAGACCCAGCAAGGAAACACTCCCCTCCACTCCTGCCACTACACCACCCAAAGCCTGATAGGAAGCCATTGGATTGCACACCTCATCCCTTTGGCTCCTCAGCTCCTTCCCCCACATGGACAAGGACAAGATGGGGCACAGCCCTGTCACATCCCAAAGGTCTGTCTAGGAGGTAAGCATGGGCAAGCAGGAGCACAACTTCAGCAACATGAGGAAAAAGCAATGGGAACCACAACAACCAGGCCACAAGCACAGCACAGGACATCGGTGAGGACAGCAAGGGGCCTGGCCTAGCCCAGTCCTCCTCATCAGTGGGGCAGGGAACCTAAGCCTGAGGCCTCAGCTGCCACCCTGCTACTCTAGGGCTTAATCCCCACCAAGGCTCAGCCAAGCACACAAGTTTAAGAAAGGCTAAGGCAGGAGTGACCAAGCACCCCAAGAGGCTGGCCTGCTGCAGCCACATTCTGAGCATGTCTGTGGGTACCTGGTGACTCCCACACACTACAGCAAGCTGCCACCCTCACCACTGCATGTTCAGCTGTGGCCCACCCACCACAGGCTTGTCCCCACCCCTCTGTAGTGTTCATGTAATATCCATGGGATAAAAGCATGTTTTTACCCAACAATTGTATGGTTCCTCAGTGAGAGAGAGAGAGAGAGAGAGAGAGAGAGAGAGAGAGAGAACGCTTTTAAAAAGGCTTAGAAAAGTTTCTAATCAATCTGCAGGCAGTTTTGCACATGGATCACAAGTAATGTACAACCCACCCCCCCAGGCGGTTCCAGACAGCATGGGCCTGCCAGTTCCTTTCCACCCAGTTACACACATGATCAAATGTCAAAAGTGTGTTCTTAGCACAGCTCTGAAAGGCAAATCTGCAGTCAGCCCCTTCCATGAGGGAGAGATGGCCAATGTGCCTAATGGAGACACTTATATTGGCCTGAAATTTGTCATAGAAAGCCCCCAGATTAGTAAAAAAATATGTCATCTATAGAAAATGCCCTTCTGAAAAGCAACCAGGGCTCTATTAAGGCCACACCCAGGCGTCAAATTCTGACTGCTGTAACAAGGCAGCCCAGGAACAGACTCAAGATGTTTGGTGTCCCAGCAGTGACTATTAGCACCCATGTGTCTACTTTGCAGCAGAACTGCTGCATCGGCAAAGTGCTGAGGACAGAGGAACTTCTCTAGACCACGCTACTCGTTCAATAGGGGCCAGTTGGCACAGTGAAAATAAACTTGCATGCCCCAATTCCGCACAGGTGCACAAAGGAGAGTACCCCCCCCTGCAGGGCCCTGTCCCTTCCAAAGCACAACAGGGCACAGAGGGAAGTGGGTCATGCCGAAGCAATTTCCAACACATCCAACATGCCCTTTTCCCACCCTGCAGCACCTTCCAATTTCTCTGCAAGTCTGTGGGGTACCAAGTGCGGGCCAGTGGCTGAGGGAAGAGTCCAGTTACTCCACCCCAGAGGCAAGGTGGGGACAGAGCAGGCCCCACTGACAGGTGCTGGGAGACCTGCCGTCGTGGCAGAGTTAAGGCAGTCACTGGTATGTGCCTCCAGCGAATCCCACCTTCTGAATGGGAAATGTTTCAGTCTGGCACAAAGGCCTCCAGCCAAGGTTCTTCCCAGGACTCCTCTTCTGCAGAAGGTCCAGGGCAGGGGCAGGATTTTAGGAGAAGTGGCATATGACAGGATTTGCTAGAACTCTTCCTGTTGCCCCTGGCACCCAGCAGGCAGCCCTATCTGCCTGGGGCAGTACGCAGGAATGCGTCTCCAATGCGTTCCATTCTTTTCAGACTCTGCCGGGGGTGAGAAGCGAAGTCAGAACCCAACAGTCAAACCCTGAAGGACACTGGGAAGAAAAGCAAAGCAAGTGGTTAATTCTGGGCCTGAAGGAGCCTTTGGGCACAGATCTGAGAACAATGGTCAGGAAAATGGAGCAGCAGGCAGCAAGAGACTGACTCATCCAGAGACCCACACATTCTAAGGATACTTGGCAGGGCAGAAGCCCACCCAGCTGCCCTCTCCACACTGGGCGCAGAAGGAGGAAAGGGAAAGAGCCTGCCTGACTGGCTTCTCCATGTGGGCAAGTGCAAGGCAAGATGACAAAAGAGCCACCTGGGGTCTTGTGCTTGCAAAGGAGCAGAAGGAAGAGAGGTCCCATGACAGGGAAGGCTGATGGGAGAATGCTCCTGGGGGAGGCAGCAGGAAGAGGGAAACTGCTGTTCCATCAGGCAGCACCAAGACAAAGTACAGGTGGAGAAGCCTGCTGGACTGTGGACAGGCTGGCAGGCACCAGAGCACTGGACAGAGCCTGCTCAGCTACGCCCAGAAGCCTTCTCTGCACATGATACAAGTAAGTGGATGTGTTTGATTGCATGTTCCTCATTAAGTCTTACAGGAAATGCTTCCCCAAGCACCTCTCATCAGAGGGCCAGCCTGCTGGCAGCCATGGAAGCAGAGGCAGCTCAGGAGAGCGAGCCACACACCTCCACTGTGCGCTTGAGACCCCTTCAAGCCACAGGACCCAGTGGTGCAGGGAGAACTCAAAGGACTGGCAGAACTCTGCCAGGCAGGGAGAACCACTACATGGAGGGATAGGAGACTTCCCCTGGCAGCTGCAGACTGCTCCAGGGAATCCAAACCCAGCCTGTGTATGAAGAGCAAGGAGAGAAGTGCAGACCAACAGGGAGGGGCCATGAGCAAGACTTGATGGGGCAGGAGATGTACAGAGGGAATGCGGCCAGTTAGTCTGCACACAGCTTTGCTTCGGAGCTTTAAACAGTGGGGCGCAAACTCCGATTCATGAAGCCATGTCCTCTGGCCCATGGGGCTCTCCACAGGTCTCTAATCTGGTGGAAGGAAAGCAGTGGCAGCATTAATTGCTGTTTGCTTGCTGCCAAATGTCCAGACCTAGGGCAAACTCTGCAGGCCAGCTAATTTTGCCCTGCCTCAGTGCATGGCCACATCCAGGCACACAGAGGAAACCCTGCAAACCCCCCAGACATGCCCCAGAGGGAGTCTTGTCTATTAACATATCTACTGACTTAGGGCTGCACTACTGCGCGCCAGGGACTTGTGTGGCACAGGCTCAGAGGACAGCTCGATACCTCTCACTACCTACCCAAGTCTCCCTAGACCATTTGGCAGAGCAGCTCTGTGTCCAGTTCAGCTACGTAAACAGTTATGGCTGAACATAAAATGTACTCGAGAGCTCAAGATGCACAGTCAGCCTTACCATCAACTTCAGAGGGAACAGGCTTGGTAAGTCTTCCATTTCCCACCAATCTCCAGGCCCAGTTTAGTCGAGATTTACCCGTTTCTTTCAAAAGAGGGTGCAGGTTGAAATCCAAGCACGCAACACACTGCAACGCTACAACTACAATACTACGGTAGCAGAAGCTGCAAGAGATCAGTCACATTCCTGCATTCTCATCTTCCTATCTTACAGCACTAGACATTTGCTCGCACCTGGGGAGTAGCTCAGCAGGAAGATGCTCTCCCACCAAGGCACACTGTGCTCAGTGTTCACCTACCCCTTCCCCTCATCTGCATCTACTCTCCACTTTTTCTCATCTGCTGAAGATATCAGTGATGGAACAACGTGCATTCTAGAACTAACACCCCAGCGTGATGGAGGGAGGGACAGGATCACATACCTTTCAGACTTTTGCAGAACTGGACCATCAGTAGGACTGGCTCTGACACCACTCCTTGCCTACAGTGTCACTTTCCCCTCACAGGAAGTTTCTGCAATTGTACTCAGGGTTAGGCTGCTGTCTGAAGGTAGCTGCCTCTAGTAACAAAGGGCTCTCCATTAATTAAATCATTATCATACTTCACTGAGACGGTTGACAGCATGGCAATTACATGCCATCTGCCCCTAACCCCATCTCATCTGGGGCCAGCCCAGCACTATTCTCAGGAACAGGGTCCTGGCACTTTGTGCCTACACTTTACCAGACAGAAGCTGAAAAGGGAATGGTATATTCAAGCTCCTGTAGAATGCTGTGCCCCTACAAAGCAAGCAGGGGAGCTCACCTACCTTTTGTACTCCTGAAGTTAACTTGGTACCCAAGTATGGTTGGACGCCTGCGAGGTGCTGGGGTAGCTGGGAGTAGACAGAATGGGTTCAAAGTTAAAATCCAAGCCCTCTCCATCCATGAGGTCACTGTTGATTATGTAATCCATGTCACATTCAAGGTTCTCCATGTACATGTCAAGGTCCAGGTCGGTGGGCAGCCTGTCCTGGGTCGCTCCCAAGGGGGCAGGGCTACCAGAAGGGAGAAGTGGTGGAGTGCCCAGCTGGGTTAGCTGGGCAGCAGCCTTCAGTGTTGCCAAGTTGGCTGTGGTCTCAGGAGATGCCACCATGGGAAGTGTGGATGGCAGAGCACCAGCACCAGACTCTGACTGTTGCTCTGAAGGCTTTCCTCGTGGGTTGACCGAGCTCATCTTGTTCTGGGTGGCTTGTCCACCTAGAAGCAGGAGAGTTGGGTTGTTCAGCCTGCTTCCGGTCTGAGGGAGTATAGGATCCACCTGAGTCATCATCACATCACTGGGAGGTGGAGAGTTGGATGTCAGAAGAGCTTCCAGGGTCTGAGGGCCAGAGAAGCGGCTCACAGGACTCTGCAGAGATACATCAACAGGGTTAAACAGAGAGTTGCCAAAAGTAGAGGCCGGGCCAACTGTACTCTGAGTTCGTAGAGAGAAACTGGAATCTTGTTGGATCGGACCACTTGAGACAGACTGCTGGGTGGGCAGCATGGAAGAACTGGGTGACATCAGGTTTAACCCATCAATGAGTTCAAGCTCCTCAGTCACAGTGGGCGGGACATTGCTGGATGCACTGGAGAACACTAGAGATGGGAGAAGCTCCTCATCTGGGAGATCGTCCCGCTCGGGCAGGATAGGAGAGCGCCTGGTACTAGTGGTGCTTGCATTGGAGCTGGTTCGAGGCCGGAAACTGGTCCATACATCAGAGTCCTCATTACTCCTTGAGGGGCTTCCAGGCCACTTTGGGAACTGGGAGCTAGGACTGTCAGCAGTTGTCTCTGGAGCTGTTTGGAGTGAGGCCTTCTTCTTGGAGGCCTTGCCTCTGACCTTGGCCAGTTTGGTGCTGTTGTCCATGGACGCAGCTCTCCTTCTTGGAGCCTTCCCGCTTTTGCCACCTTCTGGATTAAGCATCCACCAAGAACTCTTCCCTGTGGCTTCATTATGCACTTTAATGAACTTGCTGTGCAGGGAGAGGTTGTGTCTGATGGAGTTCTGAAAGACAGAAGGGACAGTGTCAGCAACATTTGCACTCACAGCCCCATCCTTCCCTACAGGAGTCTGACATGCATTCATTGGTCTGCCAGGAACTCAGGTGGAGCTCTAAGGGCACCCCTAGCTACCTGCAGTTAGAGCAGAATGCACCAGCCCTCTGTTACAACCACATAACCAGGCCCTTGGAACAAAGCTAGCAGTGCTCCTCTTATCTCTTTTATCACCCCACCTCCCAGCATGATGCCTTCTCTTTCCCCCCAGTTATAGGTCAACCTCTCCCCATCCTCAGATGCCTCCCAGCCAGGCTGGGTTCTGGGGAAGTTCTGCCCCATGCACAAATCTCCCCTCAGGCCCCTGCTGCATCCTAAAGTGAGGCAGACATGGGACCAACTGCAACAGAGGACCATACTGCAAGGGGCAGGACCTCGCTCTCCTCCAAGACTTGGCCTCTACCCAGAGCAGCCTTCCCAGAGGCTCAGCAGTTGCTCATGCTTCACAATCATGATGATCCACACACTGAAGTTCTGTCCTAAACAAACTCTGACCAACCAGACTTTGCATCAATGTTCTGGATTTAAGGTATAGCTCGACATAACAGTTATACTGGTTTAAGTTGCTTAGATACAACAAGGTTTGGGGGTTTTGCATGCTCATATGCCGGTATAAATATATCTTCACTGCTGGAAATTTAAGTCTGGGGCTGCAAACAGACATTACATTTGTCCCATGATAAATCCTAAGAGTTTCCCTGATAAGAAGTATTTGTTTATGCAGGGATATTACAAAGTACATCTGTACAATTATCCTGGGATTGCATTGCTGAGTTAATGGCAATGCTACATTCAGCTGCTCACTAAACCCCGATTAGAAGGGTGATGTGTGTACACACAAATTCCAAGATATTTTAATTCTGGGATAAAATAGGCACAACTCATCCAAGGACAAATGCAATGTCTCTTCCTAGCTTGAATGAGATAAATTTAAAAGTTACAGCTGTTTTACTCCTATAGCAAGACAGATGGAGCTGACAGACAGAATGGATAGACCAGCTGGGTGCCCTGAGTGGCAAAGTACTCTCCCCCCTTCTAAAAAACACACCCCACCAAGGGCTCTGGGCAATCCCCCGTGGCAGCCAGGAAGTAACTGGCCCACAGGACACTGGGGAAGCACAGAGGAACTCAGAGCTCAGTGCAGGGCTCTGGTGGGGGCAGGAACATTTGCCTTGAGGTCGGTGCTCCCCACTGGCTATCAGAAGCATGCAAGCTCACTGTTACTAACTGGCCACACTAGGCAAGTAGCAAGATTAAAGCTATTCCTAACAGGTCCCTCTTGCTGTGTCACTTCCTAGACATGACGTCTCTAGTGCCTACCCCAGCTCTCTGGACAGAGAAACCTGAATGACCGACGCCTGCTGAGGATAGCACAAAGGTGGCAAAGGCAACCATAGCTCAGGGATTTCCCACCCTAAAGCACTGAAAAGAACGTAAAGGCTGTGACACTGCATGAATCCACATGTTGTTGTACAAGACAGACAACTCTGTCTGTAGCTGGGACTGACACGTGCCCCAGTCAGGCACTGAACCCTGGGACTTCACAGTGCAGCACCCCCCTTGAGTACATGGGCAGACAGATCAACCACAAGAATGGGTGGCAGAATGGGGCAATTCCAGATGCAAGAGTAATCTCATTTCTCAGGCAGAGAGCCATGAGACCACACAGCTGAAACCCAGGGCTGCTGTGCTAGACCTGAGGTCCATCCCAGCAGGACAGCCCATTCAATACTGAGCGTCTGGGGCGAAGTCAGGGTTATGAAGGGCACAGAACCATCACCAGCCAAGAGCAGCAAGCCCACACCCCAAGTCAGCACCCTGTAATTAGGGAGGAAGAGAGACTCTGTGCCCAGTCTGGAGCAGCTGTACAGCTCTGCAGTGAGGCATGCCCTGTGCTAATGAAGCATTCAGGGACAAGCCAAGAACAAGCTGTACAGAGCAAGACAAACAGGGAACAGTTATCTGCACAGCTCTGTACTTGCCTGGCTCTGAACTGGGACTGGCAAGAACAGCTCCCAACTCCAGGATCTTTCTCCTGGGAAATCCCAAATTCTTGCTGCAAACCACAGAGGCCAACTGGCCTGCTTAAGGACTTCTGCCAACTGAAAACACTGGTCACTCAGACCACTGATGCTCTCCCCCCACCCCCCCCGTGACTCCTTGTTGCCCCCAGCAAGCCCAGAAGTGAGCCCCATGTGTGCTGCATTTCCAGTTTACTGAAGCATTTCTCAAGGGGCTGTGCAGAGAGGACACCTTCCTTGCACACACCTGCCAGCGTCTGTCTCAGCCAGTTGCTAGCTCCTGAGGCTCTGGGGACGGCAGCTTGCGTGGAGAGATTCTGCAGAGTCAGTTACATTGTGCAGAGCAAACAGCTGTCCCTGCTCCAGAGGCACAGCTGTAATGTGCTACCCAGGAGCCCTCTCCCCCAGGACAGGCACAGCAGCCACGGGATTCACCATGACGCTGTGCCTGATGATGTTGCCTGCTATAGGGGAGAGAGACAGGAACTATAAGCGCTTCCCAAAAGGCCAGTGAGGCTGAGCAGGCACTGACCACTGGGATGGACAGCACCAGCCTCTCAGGGGCAGTCTAGGCTCTGCCCTCCTTCCAGAGAAGCAGCTTCTTCCACAAGCAAAGCAGGAGACAAAGTAGGGACACCAACATCTCTGCACCAGTACTGCTCACAGTGGTGGGAAAGCACTCCCTCCCAGATGGCTCAAAAGATGCTGGTTTGTGCTGTACTTGCAAATCTGTCCCCTCCCTCCATTACTTCCCCACCCATTTGCCTTTCTCCCATCCCACAAGCCTGCCCTGACCAGCTTCCACTACCCACATCCCTTATAAGTTACATCTCTCAGTCTTTCATCTTAGTCCCCTCATCCAAACCACAGGGAAGGGTGAAAAGCTGTCAACCAGCCAATTCAGCATGGAAGAACATGCCCTCTTGGGTTCTTTCACTGCCCCCTGCCCTATGACAGGAGAGAATCAGTCATGTGGGTTTTGTTGATTACTACCTCCAAGTTAACCATCTAGGCGGTAGGTTTACTGGGGCAGCCACCCCAGCTCCTGCCTCCAGCTTGCAAAAACAATGCATTTGGAAATGCAGGAGACAGGAGACCAAAATCCCAGCAACTTAGTCCAGGACAGCTGCAAGAGACAGAAATAGATGGACCACTTCCTGCAGCAGAAATTCTTCAGTCATGCCTCATTCTTCCAGAAAACACCTTTTAGCAGCATGACACACAACACTATTCACTGGCAGACCCAAAAAGGCAAAGACTACCTGAATTCAAAGGCAGGTCTTGCAGTGCTGAGGACAGGGAACAGTGGCTGGCTGAGAGCTGGACACTCTGTCTAGCTCTGTCCATTAAACACTTCCAAGGTACAGCAAAAAAACAGGGCTGACTTCATGTAGAACATGCAGCGCTTCACTGTGTTGACAGGAAGGTTCAACAGGGACTTGGCTACACCCTGCACCTTAAAGCTGCTGGGCAGTCAGACAGCCCAGGCTGTTATTGACAGAAACCTCAAGCCAGAGCAAAACCCCTTCCACTGTGAATGCCAGCAATTCCCAGCTGCCTGAATGGGCTCAAGCCCTGGCTGAGGCATCTTCTTCCACCCTAACCCCAACTTATAAGTCTCGGCTCAAGGTCAACCAAAATTAAGCTTTGCTCAGCACAGATGCAGCATTTAAGTTGTCCATTTCCTTTGGCTATGTGGCTTTTAGGTCCTGTGTGAGCTATGCCTCAGCGGGTAGAGGCTGAGAAGCATTTCTAGCTTGTTCTCAATGAAGCCATGAAACTAACATCATCAGAGGTCAGAACTGAACACGCAGGCAAAGTCCTCCCACCAAGAAGATGTCCCCAAGCTGGAGTAAACCAACTCCTGTCCAAGCCCTTCCAACTACCTTAGGCCTTGACCAGCCCTTCCCAGAAGCAGTGCTATTCTACCAGCCTGACTTGGCAGCTCAGGAACCTGATGAATGAGACTGTACTAATCCTCTTTACTGCACAGTATGAACATGTCCATGTCCCAGGAAAATTATTCTCCCTCAGCGCCCTGCGCTAACAGAAGGTATCTGGTCAACGTTCAGCAGGCTGAGGGAGCTTTCCGGCCGTACCAAGATAAACCTGCATCTTATGTTCACCCAACTGGAAGTCACTTGTAAGGGTGCCCTGCACGACTGACACCCCAGCTCTCATCTACAGCAGGAAACTGTAGAGGATGAAGCAGGTTTCCTTTCAGAAAGAAGCACCAGATGGCCACAGGAAAGCCAGCTGCCCAGCACTCTGACAGAAGGGCAGACACACACAGGTCAACCTTCACAACAGTGGCTCTCCATCTAAGAGGGGCAAGTCTCTCCTCCCACCTCACAGGGGCTTAGACACTCCGGGGATGGAAGCCAACTCCAGTCACAGGCACTGGGCACAACATTATGACAGTCTCCCTCCCAGGTCACCTGGGAACCCAATTACCAGCTATCACCTACCTCAGGTTATACAGTGCCATGCATGCTTGCAGGACTGAATGTGATACTCCATAGTAAGATGCTGACCAATAACAGAGCCACAAGTCACTAAGACAGTGATCCTCAGCCAGGGTGCCAGAGTATCCCTTTCAGGGGGCCACACCAGAGTAGCACTGTCAAATGCGTAAACACCTACCTACATGTGATTCAGAAGAAACCCAGAGATTTCTATTAGGAATCCGCAGTATCAAAAATATTCTGACCTGCTGCAGTCAGAGCTAATTGCAGCAGAAGAATTGCTCTATTATTCTTCTGTAGTTACGAAAAGAGGAGCTTGCATGTTCCAAGCAGGGCTCGAGCCTAACAGGGCTGAGAACCATTGCAGTAAGCATCACAAATTTCATAGACATTTGGGCTGGAAGGGACCCCAGAAGATCACTGAGTCTAGCCCCCTGCCCCAGAGGCAGGAAGTCAGCAGGGATCACAAGATCCCAGCAACGTAAGCATCCAAATGTGTCTTGATGGCATTCAAAGTGGGTGCTTGACCCGCCTCCGACAGCAGTCTATTCCAAACCTTGGGGGCTCAGACAGTAAAGAAGTTATTCCTTATGTCCAGCCTGAATTGGTTGTGACAGAATTTGTGACTGTTCAATCTCATCATCCCTTGGAAGTATAAGAGCCGATACTCATCTTCCCAGGATCTCACCTGAGGCAGGGGTGCATCCAACGATTTTTATTTTTACAAAAAAAAAAAAAAAAAAAAAATCTCAAATATCGTACTGGAACATTAAGATCAACCTGACTGGATTGGCAGCTCCGGAGCATCAAACAATGCTTGGAGCAGCTTGTCATTTGGACTCAGTTGGTCTATGACAACAGCAGCACACAGTGTCATTTGGCTTTGTGCATAAGAAACAGGGTCCTTACTGACAACAACTGAGAGATTCCACATGCGACAGGTAGAATAGTCATGTTTCTTGCTCCCAGGGAAGTCTCTGAGCACTGTCAAAGTGTATTCCAGGACTAGCAGGAAGCATCTCAGAAGTCATTCTAGGGGGAACACATTGAGTGCTTTGCCCAGGAATGACAGGACCCCTGCATCTCCCTGACCTGACCCGTCTTGCACACAGGGAAGGAGACAGCTCTCAGTAGCCTCACACTCCTGTCACGGAGACCCTCAAGGGTGCCTACCCACTTCTACTGAAGACAAATAGTTTTATCCAAGGGCCTTAATCCTGAGAAACCATCTACAGCCAGAAAAACTGATTCCCAGACTGTAAAGCAGCTTGTAAAGTGCTGAGGAGAGAACTACAGAGAACTCCATGGACACCCACCCTGCTGGAATGCTCCTACCTTTTCACCTCAGTTAATTCTTAACATTAGAGCTGGATTATTGTAGAGACAAGGCAAACTGCACAGCCAGCAAATCTGTCTCATTCTAAAGCCACTCAAGAGCAAAGAGTACCTCCTCCCTCCCCCCAAAAGCTTATATTCACCAGAATTCACACAAGTTACACCTTCACTGCATGCAACAGCTATAATTGCTTTCAAATGTACAGTGCTATAAAACAGCTACTAAGGGATTATGATGCAATAATGAAAGATTATGAAGTGTTATCATGGGTATGCAGGCTAAATTAAAAAAAAAATCAACTTTTACTTTAAGAATAAAAATTGTACTTTAATTTAAATTGGAAACTGAGAGCCAATGTTACAGCCAAGATTTAATAAGCTATTAAATAAAAGTACTTTACCAGCATATTTCTGCCCAACCTTTAAAGGAAATGACTGAACTTACCGAAGTTTTTGGCTGAGCACCTTGAACCAGTGTTAGTTAAAAGTGCTTACACAGCTATACCAGCAGCGGCCTTGTCTGTTGCCCCAGAGGACACTTTCTGTCATTTAGTTTATTCAATCAGTTCTGTTCACAACCAAGTTTAGAAGTGCAAAAAGTAGTAATGTGTTTACTTCAGCCTATGAACAGCAAGGTAAGACGACCCTGAGATTGACTCGTTCTAAAAACTTGAAGGACATATGATCCGATCGATCACCCAACCATTGCTAATATTTCCTTGGTTTAATTGCTTAGCTGTGAATGCTAAACATGCTTTGATAAATTTACTCTTCTGATGTTTGTGAATTTTTGTTTTAATTTCACCTGCCCCTAAACACAGCTAGACAGATCACCTAGTAAAAGAGAAAAATGCCATTCGCCACAGTCTACGAATAAATAAGAACCTGAGCAACTGTAAGTTCAACAGTTACTAACTGAGAAAATGTACAGTTACAACCTGCCCCCCAGGTCACTGCACTACACAAAACTAACTCTCTTTAGGAGAATGCGCCCAAAGGGTACAAGCTCCAGCCAAAATTCAAACCAATGATTTCAATCAGTCCAAGCTGTGGTCATCTACAACTCCCCCAGGAAGTCCCTGCTCCGCCTCTGCTGGAGTCCAGACCAGTAACAAGCCCATCTGAATTGGCTCATTCACAGGCTGCAGTGCTGGCAAGGGAGCTGCCCCCGAGATCCACAGTGGCAGTGCCAGGGTGACAAGGAGACCTCTGATCATTCCTAGACCCCTTCACATGACACACACGAATCTGTCTGCCGCCTCACAAACATAGTCTGCTTCCCTTGTAGGATTCCATCGCCCAATGAGTGGCTGAAATCACAATTTTTCATTAGACTTCAATCTCCCCAGTATCTTTTAAGTGGAAAAGCATTGCCAGCCACCTCCGAATAGAGCAGTGGAACAGCAACTGCAGGCCCACTCCCAGCCCTGCGCACCACGGCAACACATGCCTTGTAAAAGACCCCAAAGTGCCTCATCCCATGTCGCTCTGTCTGCAAGTTTCACCTACTTACTCCAAGACTTGGATGCAGCTGACTGAAGAGGTTACAGTGCAGATGTTTCTCTTTCACGGTTAGTCAGAGGCCAAGAAAGTTGCTTTAAAGTTACATCTGGCAGAGAACTTGATGGGACTCTACTCCATACAAAATCTCATTGGTCACTGCCTACAGAACATGCAGACACTCTTTGTCCAACGGGCAACGCAGAGAGCAAGGAATCACCATCAGCTCCACCGCTATTAGCCAAAATTACTGCACGTAGTTTGCTGCAGCTGGCGGTAGGTCAGGACACCCTGCCTTTACTACAGGGGCTGGAAAACTCCCCTTCAGATGAACCCAAGCTACCTGAGGGACAGGAAATATGTCCAGGTGTGCACAGCAACACGTGCTGGCAAAACCTCCCATAACAGCTATGTGCCAATTTGATTCCACTGGGATTGAAAAGACTCACAGGGGGAATTCCTGGTTTTCAGTCAAGCTACTTGGCCTTTCCAGCCAGCCACCACACCCGGGGGAAGGGGACAAACAGGACAGCGCAACGGCACCAAATGCATGGGAAAGAGTTCAGACCCGCTCCACATGCCGCCAAGAGAGCAGCTGCAAGACCCTTTTCTTTAGGTAAGAGCTGCCTCATCGTCTGCAGGGCTCGTCTGCACCTGTCCCCAGGGTATCTGGGCAGGCGCAACCAGCCACGAGGCACCGCAGAACGGCAAAACTCTTGCCGCCGCCCTGGCTCCTGGGAAAACAGCTGCAGCAGGCCATGCCTCAGGTGCAACCGTGTTCATGCTGTGCCGTTGTCAGCTACCCTTCCTTGGGCAAAGGAAAACACACCCCACCGTCACCTGCCACGTGCACCGTGCACGACCATGCCAGCGCTCAGAGCAGGGGCCACTGAGGGCAGGACAAGTGCCACAAGCCCACGCTGCACCTGGCGCAGCTGTGCCCGGCTCCCGCTAGAGAACAAGAGACACCATCTGACCACAAACAAGCACCAGCCCCAGGTGCCAGAGCACAGGCACATCCCGTGCATGGTCAGCCGCTGAGGACTCGCCCCGCGGTGCCCGCTCCGCCAGGCCCCGGGCCCTGCTGCCAGCATGGCCGGCCAAACCATGGAGGGCCCGGGCAGGGAGAGCTCCAGCGCGTAACAGCCCCAGCCTGGGGCAGGGAGCAGCCCACCGCCCGCCCGCGGTACCTTCCAGCCGGCAGAGCTGTTGCTATCGCCCTTGTCCTTGAAGTAGGGCACCGAGCGCACCATCCACTCGTAGATCTGCGCCAGCGTCAGGCGCTTGTCGGGCGAGCTGTCGATGGCCTGGCTGATCAGCTCGGCATAAGACTGGTTGCCCCACGCGTTGCGGCGGGAGCCGCCCTTGCGCGCCGCCCTTGCAGCCTCGGCCCGCCCGGGCCCCGCCGCCGCCCCGGGCCCCGCCGCCTCGGGCTCGGCCGCGGGCTGAGCGCCCGCGAGCTCAGGCCGCGGCAGGGGCCAAGTACAGGAGCGCGGCCGGCTCTGCGGCGCGAAGTCGGGGTCGAGCTCGAGGTCCAGCCCCGCCGCCGCCGCCATGGCCCCTCAGCGCCGCCTCATGCCCGTCGCGGCCCGACCACTGCCGCCGCCTCACGGCTCTGTTTACCACGGCCCGCGGCGTGTGCGCATGCGCGCGCGAGGCATGCCGGGGCGGGCAGTTCCCAACGCGCCGAACCCCGCTCGCCACGCCGGCGCCAGGACTCGGCTTCCCGTCAGTCCCCGCGCCGCAAGTGAGGGCGGGGGCACGGAAAGGCATCGTGGCAGGGCTGGTGTGGCGGCGGACTACAGCGCCCAGGAGGCTTCGCGGGGGGTGCCGGAAGCGTGCCTTACATAACACCCCCGACTTCCTCCCAAACAGGCCGTGCGTCACTCGCGCTTCACCCCCCGGTAGGCTGTGCCCGAGGTCAAGCCACCTCGCTCCGCTGGCTGTACCTCCTGCGCGCCTCGGGGACGTCGGCACTCGCCGCCCCCCTCAGCCCAGGAGCTGGTGCTCAACGCGGGGGCAGCTAGGCCCGCCTCCCGCCAGCCTGCCCGCATCCAATATGGCTGGCGCCTGCTGCAATTGGCCGGATGAAGCCAGTCCGGCGCCGCCATGACTACGGGCAGGCGAGGGCCCTACGGGAGCCGGCAGCAGCCGGCTGCTGACGTAGAACAGTGATATCCGGGGTCTCAACACATTTGAACATCGGCAAATACAGCCTGGATTTATCTAAAACTCGAGGTTTTTGACCGGGAAGGCTTTTATCAATGCTGCTCTTCCTTAAACAGAGACCAAACGTATGCTCGAAGACAGGCAATGCTTTTCAGCCCTTGTGTGAGGCCTAGCGTGTGCAACTCGTGTTTCTTGTGCCCAGAGCACATGCAGGGGCTGTGTGACACCACTGCCTGGGTCAGGGGAGCAGAGAGCAAATGAAGGCTCTATACCCACATCATCCACTCCCTCTTGAGCTGCCCGTGTTGAACGACATTATCATTCGGAGTCCGAATGCTACTCCTGCACGCAGTGGCAGGGAAGCGGGAGAGCTAGAAGCTGAGGAGAGAGTGCAAAAAACCCATGGTTGATGTTCAAAATACCTCACAGATTAGGGGCCTCATTGCTGCTTTCTGCTCTCTTGAGGACAGGATGAGGATGCCTGAGACCAGTTGCCTTTTGTAGGAGTCTTCCACCCTGATGTATGCGTTACTATAGAAACAGCAAGTAATAATAGTATTAGCAGCAGCAGTGAGGAAAACCAACCCCTGGGGATCTGGAGACTGCAGCTTCCCCAGGTGCCGCAGAGCCTCCCCGCGGATGTGGGGGACTTGGGAAAGGAGCTGGGCAGCACAGCCCGGGGATGGCCAGTTCTTAGGGGCTGCAGGCCGTGCTGTTCAGGATGGGACCCACCCATGTTTTTACGTGTGCCCTGCAGTGTGGGTCCAAAGACCTGTTGAAAGCCAGTGAAGGGGACTGTTGCAGGCTTGTGTCCATCCAAGGCAGTCGTGCTTCTTGTGCAGCACTATGTCCCTCTGCACAATTGTTGCCCGGGAGGCTGAAGCCTCTTCGTAACCGTGCAGCTCCAGGAGCACCTGCACCTTTTTCCTCTTCACAGTCATTCCCCGTCCAGGGTGGGATTCCACATGTCCCCCACTCCCAGGCTATGCCTTGGCCCAGGGCATCCTGTGTCCATCAGACTCGCTGCCTTCGCCCCATCCAGCTGCTTCGGATGCCTGGAGTTTGCCCTGCAGAAGCCTGTGACCAGAGAGCTGCCTTAGACCCAAAGCCCTGCTTATTCCCACTTCTCACAAAACCTGGAGAGGAAGGGCTTTGCACCAACACTGCCCATTCGTGTCCATCAGTTCTGACCTCCACCAAGGGGTTTGCAAGTCCTTCAGAAGGTCTTAGGGCATCCCAGTGTCTGTCCAGTTCCCCAAGCATTCCCGTTTCCCCCTGGAAAAAGAGCACAACTTCCTATGCGGCCACAGCCCCATTCTCTGCCAGGTCCCAGGCCTCTGCCTGCTGTCACTGGGCTGGGGGTTGCACAGGGATCCAGGCAGACCCTGCCATTCTTCTCTAGCAGCACTCAGGTGCATGTGAAGGGCTGGTTTATCCTGAGCCTTTCTTCTTCCTTCCTGCTGGTTTTCCTCCCTGCTGGCTGTTCAGCTCAGCCAATACGGGCACCCGGGCACCCGGCTGTGTGCAATTTGTGGCTGATGGCCCTGCCCGCCTGGGGCCCCATGGAGGTTGATGGGAGCGTGAGGGCGCTCCCTGCCCTCACCTGCCAGTCTAAGGAGGTGGGGCCTGGCACAGGGGTCCTGTGCCAACAGCTGCCCAAGCCCCTAATGCACCAGAGCCACGCGGGCGGGCAGGGGGCTGCACACCCAGCCCCACGAGCGCGCTGATGTATCCGTGGGGGCCCAGCGCCACGTGGGGTGCACGTGATGCCCTAACGGGGCCGCAGCGCAGGGTGGGGTGGGTGGGGGTGTATACATATACACGCACACCTGTACACGCGCGCAGCGATGCCGGTGTGCAGCCGGATCGCCTCTTTGCTACTCATGTTCCGGGGCGGGTGGCGGATGAAGCACGCCGGCCGGGACCCTGCGTGCCGGGGGTGCGGGCGCCCCGGTGGGGCCGCGCCGGGCCGCACACGCCGCGGTGCCGGCGCGCAGGGTCCGGGGGGTCGGGCGGAGCGGGGCGCAGGTTGCGGGGCGGCGGCGCTCGGCGCCCACGGTGCGGCGACGGTCTACGTCGTCGACGACGACGA
>JAGPOW010001327.1:39190502-39289376 GCA_030014935.1 Caiman crocodilus | reverse complement strand
GGCCGGGCCGGGGAGCCGCCAGGTGCGCTGTAGGCCGGCCGGGCGGTCTGAGCCGGCACCTGCGTGGAGCCCGGGGGCCCGGCGCAGCTTCGCCCGCCCGTTGACCGTGCCTCTGCCTTGCAGACAAACCTCCCCATCTTCAAGCTGAAGGAGTCGTGCGTGAGGCGGCGGTACAGCGACTTCGAGTGGCTGAAGAACGAGCTGGAGCGAGACAGCAAGGTGAGCGCCCGGCCCGGCCCGGCCTTCCCTGGTCTCCGCGGGCGGGTGGACACACTTGAGCTGCTGCCCCGCGTCCCTCTGGGCGGGGGGAGGTTCCCAGGGCACCACGCCTAAGCCTGCCCTGCCGGGGCAGCGGGTGGCTTCAGGACCGTGGCCTGCAGGGGTGCCGAGGGGCTGCCCCCCTGGGTGCAAGCTGGGCTCTTGGCTGATGCAGGGGCGTGCTTCCAGATTGTAGTGCCGCCGCTGCCCGGGAAAGCCTTGAAACGACAGCTCCCGTTCCGGGGCGACGAGGGGATCTTCGAGGAGTCTTTCATCGAGGAGAGGAGGCAGGGGCTAGAACAGTTTATTAACAAGTAAGCATCACGAGCCAGCACGGGACATGGCTGGAGTGGCAAAGAGCTGTCTGCTGCTGCTGCTAGGGTCATGACCGCTGCCCTCGCCGCAGCATGCAGCTGGCGAAGCTGCAGCTCTGAAGGGATCACTGCTGTGTATTGCCCCTTCCGTCTGTGTTGGGGACTGCGTGCATGCCACTGGCTCCTGCGGGGTGCTGAACAGTGCAGGCCCCTGGGCCTTTCTGCCTCTTGTGCTGGTGATGAGACTGCTGCTGTCACTTGGAGACAACAGCCAGGCAAAGGGAAGGGGGAGCTGGAGCATGGCACATGGCCCTGGCATGACTGACTGGGTGCTGTGTCCATGTGGGTAGGATCAGACCCACAGTGAGGCTCTGTTCTGCACTAACAAGATGGGAGTGGGACTTCCTCCCTTGCAGGCAAAGGCGGCGAGTGTGTCCTTGCTTCCCACAGCGTGGGACAAGGCCTGGGCTGGGCAGGCACTAATCTCTGCTCCCGGTTCCCTTGCAGAATCGCTGGACACCCTCTGGCACAGAACGAGCGCTGCTTACACATGTTCTTGCAGGAGGAGGCCATCGACAGGAACTACGTCCCAGGGAAAGTCCGTCAGTAGGAGAGCCCGGCACTGTCTTCCTCCATTCCACCTTTCCTCCTGCAGAAATGACATTTATTTTTACACTAAATCTGTCTCCTCTGAACCAGCTTCTCTCAACCTCCCAGTTTCTCCAGTATTTTTTTCCCTTTTCGTATCTGGCAGCAGTGTTGATATCTGCTGGGCTTTGATCTGGGCCTGAAGGTGTGAAGACGCATGCGGTGTATCTGTGGTGGCAGGAGCGAGTAGGTGTGTGACGGGACTGGCACAAGGTGTTACAGCAGCGTATGGAAGCTGCTCCTCTCCCCTCACAGAAGGCTCCGAAGTGACCTTTGCTTCCCTGTCCACGCAGCCCCGAGCATTTCTAAAGGAAACAGCAGAACAGTGATCGTCGCCGGTCAGCCGGGGCAGCAGGCGCTGGGGAGATAGTAAGGCTTGCCCAGAAACTCTGGTGCTGGGGCAGGCAGCTGGTCCTTGCCCATCCCATGCCTCCTCCCGCATGAACCCTCCCTCTTCCGCTGCCCAGGAGTCCTGAGGCCCAGGATTCTGCTCTACCACCTGCTCCAGGCCTCCTGCCTTGCAGGCCTGCTCAGCACAGTGGGGCTCATCCCTCCCTCACCCCATGCTCTCCTACGCTGCTGGCAGCTTTGGGGACATCTCCATCGTCTGAGCTCTCATGGAGCAGTCCCAGTATGTTTGGAAGAGGGTTGGGCTGGGCCTGGGTTGCTGAGGCTGCAAGCATGTGTAGCTGGGGAGTTGAGAACATGCCAAGGCTTGGCCCGGTGCAGGGTGGGGGTCTGGTCAGGCTTTGCAGCACCCAGTGAACAGACTTCTGTTGGCTGCTTCTTGCGTTGGTCTTCTCAGGCTTGGCTTCTTCCTTTCACTTCTTGGAGGGGTGGGGTGGGGGGCCTGGCAGGGTGAGTGGGGCACTGCTACTCCCAGACTGAGTGGTGCTGACTGCTGCTTGCCCCCCTCAGGAATGCTCTTGCAATTGGTCTGGGGCAGGAGCTGTTAGATCCAAACAAGCACTAGCTGTGCTACCAGTTGCAAGGTGCCCAGGTTGTTGCCCCTCCCTGTGCCTCACTGCTGCTCCCCCACCCTGCGAAGCTTTGAAGCCAGGCACTTGTTAGTGTGGGCTCAAAGACATGGACTATTCAGGCAGCTCTTTAAAAGCACTTTCCTCAGAGGGTGCAGAAGGCTGCGAGCTGGTCCCTTCATGGATTTGCTTCTTGGTGCACTTGCCTCTTTGCTCTCCAAACTCAGTTGCTTGCTGTGAATGGGGGACCCTTGTGCAGAGGGGGACATGGAGGGGCAGTGGGTGTCTTGGCTCTGGAGAGAGGAAGCTTCTGCCTTTTTGTATTGATCTGCAGTGACCTGACTTCTTGGCCGTGGGGATGCCCAGGCTCCTGCTGGTGAGCGCATCCACTGAGCTATTCACGCAGGGCTCCCCTTGCCTGGGTATGGTGGGGGGGCTGGGGCAGGGACTCTGGTGCAGTAGGGGGTGGCAGGGCCGGATGCAGGCTGGCAGGAGTGGCTCCCCGGGCTGTGGTGGATGCAGCGTGGCAGGAGTCCAGTCCTGGCAGCCAGGAGTGGCTCTGACTGACACAGGCTGAGGAGGGGTCCCAGGCTGAGGCTGTGCTCCCCTCCACCCTCCCCAGGCACTGCTTTGGGATGGAGCTGCGCTTCCAGCCTGTCCTTGCTCTCTGTCTGAAGCAACCTGCTGCCTTCGCCATCGGTCATGTTTCTAAACTCCCTCGTCCATGCACAAGTGCTGGGGGATTGAAGGCTCTTTCTTCTCTGTATATATCCTGCTGTGGGGCTTTAATTCAGCAACTGTCTTCAATCTACTGTCTGATGTCATGTCTGAGTTCTGTTCATATTAAACCACTGTGAAGCCACGCTGTCTACGTCTGTCCCTGAGGGGTTCTCACACGGATGGGGATGGGGAGAAAGACACGAGCTGGGGCGCAGCAGAGCAGGTGGTACGGGCTGTGACTGCAAGCACGTTGCACGTTGCCCAGCGAGTGGCCGTGCTGCAGCGCCCACGTTCCCATCGGGAATCGGCTGGCACGAGAGTCGGCGCGGCATGGCCAGAGTAGCGCGCAGGCACGGAGGGAGGAAGGGCGGTTGTGCTTGTTTTACATATTACAATACACGTCAAGTTACGTATTATTAAAACCGAGTGAAAAAAATAAGTGTCGTTTTCAGCGCGGGGCTCACTAAAGGGTCGATCCGGCTCCGTCCCCGGGCGCGGCGCGGCCCGTCGGGCGTTGGAGCCTCCTGCTGCAGGGGCGGTAATAGCACGGGAAGAACCCAGCGCTTCCTTGCGGCCCCTGCTCCGCGGGCTCCAGCCACCCGGCGGGAGTAGGGCGCGGCTGCGGAAGGGGGTGCCCTCCTCGCCTCCCTCCCCCGCTCGCAGGCGCAGCTCTCCGGGATGCTGCAGCCGGAACCGGCCCCGGGCGCAGAGGACTCGTCAGCGCCCACGTGCCCCGCGCCCGGAGCCCGCTTCCGGGTGGGGAGGAGCCCGCCGCTCCCATCCGCCAGAGGCCGGCTCGCGCCCTCATTGGCCAGACCTCGGTGCGAGCGCCGGAGTCACGATTGGCGCGGGGGGACCCAGGCCGCTGATTGGTGAGAGAGCGGCCAATGGCGGTGCGAGCGGCGTATGAAAGCGAGGCGGGCCGCCGGCATCCCCTATCATATACTGTGTAGTAGCGCGGGCGGCTGCCGGGCGCCATGGACCGGCCGTGGGAGCCGCCGCCGCCGGACGTGGTGCCGCCGCCGCTCTTCCGCAGCTTCTTCGCGGCCGAGGTCCGCGAGCTCTTGCGGGGCCGCGACGTGTCCACCATCGAGGCGGAGCCGCCGCCCGCCAGCCCCAGCCCCGCGCCCCGCGCCCGCCCCGGGCCCCGCAGTCTGCAGGCGCCGGTCGCCCCGGCCCCCGACCTCACCTTCGTGCTGCTGCGCGCCGGGCTCGAGCCCCCTGCCCCCGCCCCGGGCCCCCGCACCCCGCCGGGCTCCCCCTGGACGCTGCCCGGCCCCGGCGAGCTGGAGCACAGCGCGGGGGCCGCGCCGGACGAGAGCTCGAGCTGCCTGTCCCTGTGCTCCGGCTCCTTCCTCACCTCCACCCCCCTGACGCCCCCCGCGCGCATCACCTTCGCCCGCGCCCCAGCCCTGGCCCCGCGCAGCTTGCTCGCAGCTGGCCACGAGCCCGGCCACCCGTGCGGCTCCACCACCTTCCTCCTGGACGCCGCCCCGCGCAGCCTGCTGACCGGCAACCCGGGGCCCGCAGACCCCCATGGCACCGCCGCCAGCCTGGACGCCGCCCCGCGCAGCCTGCTGACCGGCAACCCGGGGCCCGCAGACCCCCATGGCACCGCCGCCAGCCTGGACGCTGCCCCGCACAGCCTGCTGACTGGCAACCCAGAGCCCGGGAACCCCAGTGGCTCCACCGCCGCTGGCCTGGACGTGGCTCGGTGCAGCCTGCTCGTGGACGACCCGGAGCCCAGGGACCTGCGTAGCTCCACCACTGCTGTCCCAGGCACAGCCCAGGGCAGCCTCCTTGGGGACAACTTGGAGCTAAGGGACCTGCACGGCTCCACCACCTTCTTCCTGGATGCAGCTCAGTGCAGCCTGCTGGGGGATGACTTGGAGCTGAGAGACCCACACAGCTTCACCACCGCTGTCCTGGGTGCAGCCCGGGGCAGCCTGCTTGGGACATCCAGGGACCCGTGCAGCTCCACCACCGCCATCCTGGGTGCAGCCCAGGACAGCCCACGCAGGGACCCCCATGGCTCCACCACTGCTGTCCTGGGTGTAGCCCAGGGCAGCCTGCTCAAGAACGACCTGGAATCCAGGGACCAGTGCGGCTCCACCACCGCCATCCTGGGTGCATCCCGGGGCAGCCTGCTTGGGATGCCCAGGGACCCACCCGGCTCCATCACCGCCATCCTGTGTGCAGCCCAGGGCAAGCCGCTCAGGGATGACCCGGAGCCTAAGGACTTGTGCAGCTCCACCACTGCTATCCTGGGCGGCAGCCCACTCGGGGACGACTTGGAGCCCAGGGATGCCCACGGCTCCACCACCGCTGTTCCAGGCACAGCCCAGGTCAGCCTGCTCGGGGCTGACCTGGAGCCCAGGGACCTGTGTAGCTCTACCACCACCATCCTGGGTGACCCTGTAAGCCAGAGCTCTGTCCAACCCAGCCCAGCCACCAGCACCCACAGCACAGCAGTGCCTGAGCACCTGCCTGCACCTCCTGCCTCCCCCAGGCCCATTCCCCCCAGGAGGAAGGAGCCCGCTGGCAGCAACAACACCACCAAGGGCACAGCTCCAGTCAGGCCAAGGATGGTAGCTTGCAGCCTCCCGACAGCACAGCAGGACCTGACCCCCACATCCTGCAGCTCCCGGAGGGCCCCCAAGGGCAGAGGCTGTGCCTTGGCAGGGCAGCTGAGCCGTGTGTCCCTGAGCAACCTCCGGCTCTCACTGCAGCGGCCTGTTGGCACCAGGGACGTGCTTCTGGGATCGCAGACCAAGGTTCAGCCTCCTGCACAGGTGAGTGGGACCGGCAGCCACAGCATGAGCCCCTTGTTCAGGACACTGAACTGCTGCCAGCTTCCCTTGGCAGAGAGACGGGGCAGGGGTTTGAAATCCCGGTCGCAGCCTGGAGCAGGAGCCCAGGTCCTGTAGCAGGTTCTGACCCGGGTGCTTCATCTCTGGCTGCAGGTCCTGGCCAGCACCACGGCGAAGCAGAGCAGTGCCAAGCTGCTCAGCATCGGAAAGTGTTCCACGGGCCTGCGACCCCCATCCAGGCTCCCAGGGCTGGGCAGTAGCAGAGCTGGTCCTGGGGGCTTGCAGGCTCCTGTGGGGATGGAGCTACCTGGATCCAGCAAAGGGGCTGGGGCTCCTGGGACTGGACTCCCACCTCGCCCAGGTGAGCTGGCTCTGGCTGTGCCCAAGGCCTGTTGGCTCAGACAGCCGCTGCCCTCGGGGCTGTGAACTTCTTGTCTCGTGTCCTCCCCCAGGTAGCAGGCGGCAGCTCGTGAAGCCAGGCCCTGGCAACCTGCCACTTCCTTCTGGAGCCCCCCAGCTGCTGGAGGCCACATCTAGCCCCCAGGACAAAGCTCTGGGAATCAACACCACGTACTCTGCCAGCCACGTGCAAGGTGCGTCGCAGGGTGGGGGGTGCTTGGCCCCAGCTGGGGCTCCAGGTGCATGCCCCCTGGCCAGCTAGGTCTTCCCCAGCCCAATGCTTGCCCCTGTTTTCTCAGCTGCTGCCAAGGCTGCCCGGAGCAGACTGCCTCCACGGAGGGCTGTCACGGGGGCTGGGCCGGCCACAGCTGTGGCACCGCGCTCCCGACTGCAGCCCCCTGCCAAAGCCAGCGCCTCCCCCAGGAGCCTGCCTCCTTGCAAGCGAGTCCGGCTGGGTGAAGGTACGTCTGGGCCAGGCCATGGGCATAGGGTCCTTGCATCTTAGAGCCATGCGGCTGGTCACCTCTAGTCTGACCCCTGCCCACAGCAAGATCTGTCCAAACCACCTGACACACATGTGGTCCAACCTCCTGGGAAATCTGCATGATCAACCTGACACTGCTACAGGGTCTCATGCCCAAACTGGTCCACAGGGGAAGCAGGGGGTGGCAGCGACTGGTGGCGTGCTCTGTACCGGATCTTATACACGCCAGGGAGACCCCAGCTGGAGGCCATGCCCCTGCTACAGAGGAAGGCAACCCCTCAGTCTAGACCAGTCTTGACCATGAGGTAAAATTCCTCCTTGGCCCCCAACTATGGTGACTGGTCTGAGTGTGGGGGCAAGACCCTCCAGCCAGGACCCTGCAGGGTTGGTTCCAGCAGGAGCATTGGCACAGCCCAGCCCGAGCCCTGGTCTAGGCTGCAGCCAGCACTTCGCATTTCTAGGAGAGACTTTAACCCCCATGGCACAGAGCAAGAGCAGAAGAGAGGAAGAAAAATCCTTTCTAACCCCATGAAGCAATCGGTGAAGCCTGAATGCCTGGGGGGAAAAAACTGCCACCCTTGCCCTGTGCCACTCAGCTCCACTGTCCATGCCCCAGGCTGGCAGGAGCTCAGCATGGTCCTTGCCAGCGCCTGCCCATTGTAGGTGGCAGAGCTCTGCTCCCCGTCTCTCTGCATCCATGGGGGCTTCCTGGCACCTGTTGCTTCTGCTCCAGGCAGGGCCAGTGGGACCCTGGGGCTGGGGTGGGGAGGAGCTGCAGCTAGGGAGCCAGGCCTGGGTCCCAGCCTCCTGGGGTGTCGGAGGGAGCAGCCAGGTCCTGGGCTGCACAGTCTGGGGCTGCTTGGAGCCCCCTTCCCGATCTGTCTGTGCCTGGTGCCCCTTGATGCCCTTCGCTTGCTCTTCTGAAGTGCTTGTGCGGGCACAGGGGCACAAGGCTGTGGGGCCCAACAGGAGCCTGCACTTACAGATGGCAGCTCTGGGCCGGTAACAGCAGAGGCCTCTTGCAGCATGGGTGAGTGCGGGGTTGCTGCTCCCCGCTCTGGCTGTCATGGGGCTCACTGGCTCTGGGTCCTGCCCGGCTGGGGAGAGGGGAGGAGGTGGCGCAGAGGCAGCCACTCTCCGGCAGGGGGCAGCACCTGCACAGACAAGTCCAACATGCATGTGCAGCCATGACTCGTGGGGCCTGGACCCGGGACCCCTCCCCTAGGTGCCCCTGTGCAGGGGAGGCAGGAGCAAGGGGTGTAGGGCAGCCCCAGCCCGGGGCCCTCAGCCCCACACTGCATGTCTCTTCCCAGGTGATGCTGCCCAGGGCCCCACGTGCAGGGATCCCGTGGCTGTGCTCTGCAGCTCTCCCAATGTGGCTCCTCGGGGCATGGGTGCAGCCACCCCCATGCAGGTAATGGCGCCGCCTCCAGGCCCCAGGACCCAGCCTGCAGTGGCTTGTGGGGTTGTGGCTGCAAAGCTGCTTGGGCCTATCTCAGCAGGGCTGTGGCCCATGTGCAGCCCTGCATGAGCTCCTGGCGAGCCCCCAGCCTGCCAGGGTCTCAGTGCCCCCCTGTCAGTCCCCAGGCAACCTGGTAAACCGGAAGCTGGAGCAAGTGCAGAACGAACTGGAGCTGGCACGGAGTGAGCTGCAGAGGGTCCAGAGGGAGCTGGAAGGAGCCAGGACCGAGCTAGGTACGTTGCTGTTGCTGGCCCTGTGGAATGAGCTGCGAACCAACACCCAAGCATGGGCTGACCTCCCACTTCTTTTGCAGTGGAGAAGGATACTCAGTGCCAGGCCTATCGTAGGGCCATCGCTGACCTCCAAGCTCAGCTGGAAGCAGCAGGTAGGTGGCTCTAGTGAGGTGGCGAGCCTGTCCTGGGTGCTTCGGGGCTGCACTCCCACCTCTTCCAGAGCCTCTGAGGGCTCAGGCTGGGCTCAAGACTGGCTCAGCCAGGGCCTGGGCAGAGCCAGACCTGTCATTGCTGTGGCTGGGTGTTCCCTAAGGCCTCCCTGCCCTGGCACACTGCCTCCCCTTGCTGTGCCTGCTGGCTGCCAGCCCTACACAGACGTACGTGGGCTGCCTGGGCGAAGCTACGTGGCCCCTGGGCGGGGTGGTGGCACTGGGGTTTCACTCGCTCCTTGTTCCTATCCCTGCAGGTGCTTAGCTCCTGTGCTGCGGGGGCAGTCATGGTGTTGTGTTGTGCTGTGCTGTGCGGCTTCCTGGCCATGTCCCAGGGTGGAGGGCAGTGACCCTCCTACGGCCCAGGCACGCGGTGGGGGGGGATGTGGGCTCCTTCCACAGCTCCCTGTGTCTGACGCCTGTGCCTGTTCCAGGCTCTATGGTCGAAGGGTGCAGGCGCGAGGCATGATGGTGTTGCAGTGGAATGACAGTGACCAGACGCCCTGCCTAGTGCTTTCACCTGGCGGCAGCTACCCCTACCCCACGGGATAGCCTCCGTGCAGCCATTGCATCCTGCACAGGGCCTGGGAACTGCTTTTACTGGTTGTATTTAATAAAGATTAAAGTTCTCTTCTTCCTGTCCCCCTGGTTACCTTGCCTCGGCCTGTACTTGCCCACTGGAGCCCACGTAGGGCAAGGCTGCAACCCTCTGGGCTGCTGTCATGCCTCTGGGTACTGCTGCAGGTGTGGGAATGGGGCTAGGCTGGGGGCCAGTCTACCCCACCTGCTGCCCTGTCCCAGCTGGAGGTGGCTCCTGCAGCCCTTGTCTGCTGTATGCTGGCTGCAGGGCAGGTGTGCAGTGGTCACGGAGGCCTGGCCCTAGCCCCTGCCCAGGGAAGTGCCTGCAGCACTGTGCACACGGTAGTTGCTGCAGAGCCTTGGGCCTGTGCTGGTGAAGGCCCCAGGGTGTTCCCCTCTCCCACAGCAATGGCAGCTGGTGTGTGGCCTGGCTGTCCTGCCCTGAGGGAGCTGGCTCTGGTGCGTCCCAGCAAGGCTGTGCTGCTGCCTGGCACAGGGGCCCAGCCCAGACTGCCTGTAGTGCCTGTATCTGCTGCCCCGGTGCAGGGCAGAGAGCCCCAAGCAAGTTCCCCAGGCATGGGTGCTGGGTCACGGCAGCGCGAGCACTTGCTGGAAGACAGCAGCCGGGGAACAGGAAGGAGTGCCGGCGAGGTGGCCGTGGGGCGCACTGTGCTGGGCGTGCGAGGGGCAGTGCTGAGTCTGCAGGGCCCGGCTGGCCCGGAGCCCTGATCGCAGTGCGGGAAGAGAGGGTAACGCCCCTCTGGCAGGAGAGGCGAGGCCACAGGGAGCGCCTTCCCCACGCGGCACCTGGGCGGGACGGGACGGGACGTCTGGGCCAATTCCGGGCTGGGGCTGGGCCTTTCCTAGCAGCTCTTCTTGGGAATCCAAGGCAATGTGAGGACATGGGGGTTTCCGCTCCTGTCTGCGGGCACCGTGCCAGCCTTGCAGTGAGTGACTGACTCAAGCCCAGCTCGTGGCACTGGTGTTTCCATGTCCAGGCACGTGCTCGGAGCAGCGCTGTAAGGAGCTGCTGGCTCTGATTTCAGCGTGGGTATTCCTTGCTGACTTACCAGTGGACTCTATTCAGTGCCAACTCCTATGGCCTGGCAGCAGCAGGGCTGGATGCTGGGCGAAAGTACCCTGAGCCCTGAGTGAGTGGACGGGGCGGCCCAGCCCCCAGGAAGGTTTCTAGAGAGGCATCAGGCTGGGCACGGGGCAGGGCCTGGGAGCCAGGATCCTCGACGTTCGCTTCCTTTGCACTGAGGCTAGCAGGAATCGAGTGAGCTGCTTTCAGTCCCAGCTGGGTTACGGCGGGGCTGCAGCAGAGCACAGGGCTCCAGGCAAGCCGCCTCGCTGCCCTGCAGCCCTGGTCTCCCCCCGTGAGGACAAGAGCCCAGGGCTGGTGCGACAGGCCCCGAGCCAGCGCTCCTGAGGAGAGTGCTGAGGGGCTGGAGTCGCTCCACCAGACCCAGCCCCGGGACCTGCAAACAGGAACGCGGGGCATCACAGCCGGGTTTTGAGTGTCCTGTGAGTTCTGCAGGGCAGATGGTTTGGGGGTGCCAGGCTATGGTTATCTCTGGGGTGCGGGTGTTGGCAGTGTCAAGCATGAATCTGGAGGGGACCTTACCTGAGGAGCTGTGGCCATAGTGAAGGATGCTGGCTGTTACCCAGGAGCAGGGGAGAGAGGAGGTGGCAAAATGGCTCCTAAAACTCGGGACCTGGATCAGACCCTGTGCTGAAGCAGAGGAGCCTGGGGCAGACTCGTACAAGCAGCAGTGGGCCTAGCAGCGTGGCTGCAACAGCCGCAGGGAAGCAATGCAGCAGCTTTTGCTCTCTGGCTCTTTGGACGGTTGTTCTGGCCTGGACGTGGTGCTGTTGTGGCTGGAGCCACTGGGAGCTGTGGGCCGAGTGAGGGGTGGAACATGTGAGAGTAAGCGCGAGGGACTGTTGGCAGGGCAGGAGCATCGGGGGCAGACCGGGATGGGTCCTGCAGCATCCGCCTTCTGCCCTGGTCCCAGAGCGCCGGAGCCTCTCTGTCCTGCCTGGACACACAGACCAGGAAGGCGCTTCTCGCTCGCCTCCAAGTGCTGCTTAAACCTTTTGTTTGATTTTGGGCTTGGGGCTTTTTTTATCTTGTTTTCTTTTATTATAATTTGCCTGTGTTTCCACAATAGCTCCTGCTTTACTTAAACCAGCTTTGTAATGTTTAGTCTTTTTGCAAAATGGGTTAAACATGAAAAGTGCGTGCATGGGGGTGCATGTGCACACACACTCTTACTACACCTTCTGTGATTGCCCACCCCTTCACTCCCTGGCATCTTATGAAGCACTTCTGCAGCTTCCTTCTCTCTTGTTCAAGGATGTCTCCCTGCGGGCTGCAGGCCAAGCTCCCCCTCTGCTTCCTCCCCCTCTAAGGCCAGGCTTCCTGTGCACCGGGGCGCTAGCCTGAGATCTGTCCAGCTGTACTGTGCTGAGCAAGTCCAGGGGCAGACACGGACAGGGCAGAGCACCACAGGGCAAGAGAGTTGGGTGGGCTGGGGGTTGGCACTGCAGCTGTTTTCTGGTCCCAGGTGCCAGCAGCATTGCCCACCCATGACAGGCCCTGCAGGGCAGCAGCCACAGGCCCGGGTGCTGTGGCACGGCACAAAAAGCTCCTCCGGGAGTCCTCCCCACCTCTCCTCTCCCCTCCTGCCACCTCCAGGGCCTGGGTACCCATGCTCTCCAGGGGCAGGGCAGGGCTGAGGCATGGGGTGCTGGGCTCCAGGCAGCTGCCCCAGGACTGAGTGTGCCGGTGGCCGCTGGAGTGACTGGCTGCAGCTCGGAGAGCCATCCCCGGGGCTGGACAGCAGTTGTGGGGACGCCTCCTGCTTCCACCAGGATCTAGCCGGGTTCCTGTCTATGGAGGCAGGCACAGCGTGGGCCTGGCACGTGAGTGAAGCTACGTAACAGCAGCCCGATGCTGCCTGCGGCAGCCGCTTTCCCTTCTCCACAGGGAGCCATCCATCCCCAGGGCGTCCTGGACCGGTGCCTGGGCTGCACCGTTTGATTTCATGCCATCGCTGCTGGAGTGGTGGAGCTCCCAGCACCGTTTCCCGCCCCCCAGAGCACCCGGGGCTGGGAGAGGAAGCGCCTATGTCTGGTATTTCCTCTGCGCGTGTGACAGCACGTTGTCCCAGGGAAAGGCTGATGCAACCATTCACACCCTGTGCTGAGCCCTGGGATCGGGGAATGCGGCCTCCCTGCTCCGGACAGCAGTGCTGCCAGATGCCTCTGCCAGAAGCAGCGCAGCTGCACGCTGATGCTTGCAGTAGCCTAAGGCCCTCGAGGGTGGCATTGGCCAGGATGCTGTGGGCTGCTCCCACCCCCATGGACGGATGGGGCTGATGATGGCAGAGATGCTGCAGCACTGACCCAACCCTTTCTCTTTCAGCCTCGGCTCCCTGGGCTTCGGGAGTTCAGGCCCTTCGGCTTCTACGCCCACATGGGCTTCGACTGCATCGCCACGACAGGTATAGCAGCGTTGCGGAGCCTCTGCCGGGAGCCTGGGTTGGGGTCTTCCCTCGACTGTCCACAGTCCCCATGTCCCACGTACTTAACCAAACATGTGGGTTTTAGAAATGCAGGAGCTTGGCATGCCCTGAAGCTGGTCAGAGAAAAGGGATTTCTCCAGCTGACACCTCTGCAGAAATCTGGCTCTAGCCGAAGCGCATGGCGACAGGTGCATTCTTGCAGCTGAAGGCATATCTGGGCTTGCACAGCATGCCTGCAGGGCCACGGCCAGGGTCCCTGGTGCCTGGGGTTTGCTTCAATAACCATGTTGTAAATGGCAGACTGGGGAACCGAGGTGATCCCAGTTGCTCAAAGCCATGGAGCCTGTGGCCACGGCTCACTCGCACCTACCCTGGTTCCCACCTTCGTCACCTGGAGCAAGGCCCGGCTCCTTTCCAAAGCCAGGGCAGCAGCTGCAGAGCCCGGCATCCCTGCGGCTGCCATGGCAACAGCACTGTGGTCTGCGCAATGTGCTGCTGGCAGCCGGGGTTCCTGGAGCCTGCTGGGCCCTGCCTCCGGGGACGCCTCCATGGGGCGCGCTCCTGAGCCAGGGCTCCAGCCTCCCCCAGCTGCTGGGCCTGGCCCAGGCTCCCTGGGGCTGCGGGAAGGGGTGAGGACAGGTGCCTGGCCCTGCCCCAGCGCTGGCTGGCCTGGCGTCTCCTGCCCAGTGGGGGACGAGGCTGTGCCCAGGGCAGGGAATCGGTTGATCAGCAGCCAGCAGCCAGCTGTACGGGTCAGTCCCCCACTGAGCAACTCCACTTCCATGGAGTCCAAGTGCCAGGGAGCCTGAAGACATGGGTGTGAGCAAACAGCACTTGAAAGACTGAGACGGAGGTGCAAGAATGCCAGGAAAAGGCTTCCCACGAGCCTTCCTTCCTCCCTCCCTCCCTCCCGTGTCACTGCGCTTGTTGCAAGTCCAGGGCTAGCGTGACCGCTGCGCCAGGCTGTTTGCACCATCCGAGGGAGCGGCGTGTCCGTCTCGGGCTCCGGCAGACCTCTTCAGCCAGTTCCTGCGTGGTCCTTGGAAGACTGAGCACCCTGGGAGAGCTTTGTGCTCTCCTGGTTTCTTTCTCCCCAGCTTTGGGCTCAGCCTGTCAAGTCCTGGGGTCCTTTGTCTGCCGCACTGAACTGAGGAGCTTGTTTGCCATCTGGTTCTTCACTGCAGCTCCTGTTCTGGGAGGCTTGTCAGGAAGTTGCTGGTAATTAGCAGAGAAGCGGGGGATGGTCCTATCCAGGTGTGGGCCAGGCAGCTCTGGGCCAGCACTACTGCACCTGGGGAAATCCCGAACTAAGCCAAATCCTACTTCCTTGACCACAGACCTTCACCCTCTCCTGAGCTGGAAGTCACCCTGCCTGGATTGCTGGCATCTGCTAGTTACTCTGGGCTCTTAGAGCAAACCCCTCCTGGCAGGGACAAACCCTAAGGCTGGTAACAGATGTTGCTAAACAAAGGGGCTCAGCTGTGTCTGACAGCTGCTCCAGTGCTCCCACCAGGATGTTCCAGCCTTCCTCAAAGAGAAACTAGGGTGAGCACTGGCCCCCGGCGGCTGTAACAAGCCTGCGGGTCAGGGCTGTGCCTGGCTCACTCAGTGCTGAGCTGTGGCTCAGGACAGCTTATGCACCTCTGACTTAGTCTATTAGGTGCATCTCTCTCCTGCCTTCTGCAGTGAGAGACCAGGGACTAGCTGACCCCCCCACCCCAAAGTGACCCGCAAGGCTCAGCCTGACAGCTACTCCACAGCACAGCACGGCTGGTCCCCTGCACTGCTGGGGGTGGGGCGGGAGGAGAGGGGAGCAGGCACTGGGATGCTGAGCCTCCAGACTCTCCTGTAGTCTCTGCCCACCTTGACTGAGGGTTTGCTCCAGCATGCGCTCTCCGAGTGGTGCCTTTAGCTTCCTGTAGCTCAGCGGGGCTAGCCAAGCTCTCCCGGGCCCTGGGACTGTCAGGCACTGAGTCCTGGTGTCCTCGGAAAGAGGAAGCTTTTGGACAGGAGGATTCTTGCCTCCTTCCTTTGCCATCTCTGAAGAGTGCTGATCTCCAGACAGTTGTATCCCGCTTGTTTTATGGGCGTCTCTGCCTAGGCTGGCCTCGTGTCCACAGCTTAGCTAAGCGGCTGCAACGTGTTTGGGGGAGAGGGAAGCTGGGTGCGGGGGCACAGCGGGGAGGAGGGGTGCAGGAACAGTTGCCCCCCTGTGCAGATGTGTGCAGCACCTGGTGCAGCAGGACCTGTACTGGGCTGCGAGCCGCGGCCCCCTCTCCCTGGCCCCACTGTTGGCTACAAATGTCCAGCTCAGGATCCTTAAAATTCTGGTTTATTAGGCAGATTGAAGCACTGTAATTAAGTTAAATCATAAACCTTGGGGCTGGCCCCCCACGTGCGTGCGCGCGCGCACACACACACACACAGTAGCAAGCTACAAGAGTCAGGTATACCTATCCCACAAGCGCTGGAGTCTGCCGTTGAGGCTTCTTTCAGCGTGGCGTTATCCTCCGGAAGGGGGTCGCCGGTGGTCCTTCTGGCTGGACAGGTCGGGTGATGGTCGGGTTGGAGATTAAGAGGGTGCCGCTGAGGGTCACTTTTCATTGCTTTTTTATCTGTCCTTGGCAGACTTTGGTGACTCCCCAGTTTTCAGGCTTGCCCAATCCAGGGGTCATTGACTCTCGTGGGACTTCCCCCTCGGTGGCTACTGGATGGCATCTGTCAGCCCCAGGGGTTGTCCGTATGTACGTGCAGGTTTGGGAGTCCATTAATTAATTTTGAATAGGGCTCTGGGAGTGGTTGATCTGGAGATATTCAGCCCAAGAGTTGGTCTCCGGCGTTGATTAACTCAGGCCAGGGCTTCTAGCCCTTGAACAGTGAAGTTTAGAGATGTCCTGGTTGCTACATTGTCTTCTGTTGAGTTCTTCTCTTGGTTGATCTGCAGTATCCCTAGGTGTTAATTGCTGCGTGCTACTGTGTTATGCATTCAGTCACTGATTTACTCCCTCTTTCAGGGGCCAGCCTGATACAGGGAAGCTCCTGCCCTTGTTAACATTGTTACAATGTATAATTTACTTTTGAAACTAAACACATTTAGTTGAAAGTTGAAAGGTGAGGAGTATAAAATATAAGCTACAAAAGTAATGCCATGGCACACAAATAGATAAAAATACCAAAAAGAGCAACTGCAGGCAAGAGGAAAAGGGGGCTTTCTGCTACCCCACCTGCAGCCAGGCGTGCTGACCTGGGAGAGTGGGGCACAGGGAAGGCCTAGACCAGGGGACTTTGCACCATGTCTGTGTGTGTCTTTCCAGGTGACACTGCCCAGCCCGGCGCTCCCCTTCTGGACCCTGGGGGGCCACGGGACGGCAAGCAGCTGCCTCTGCCATGGGTCCCATGCAGGGTGGGCACTTCCAGCATGGGCAGCACTGCGTGTGCCCAGCCGTGCTGCTGCCCTGCAGCTAAGGGCAGTTCATCCCATGGCTTTGGCTGACTTCCTTTCCCAGAGCTGTGAGCGAGAGGCCTCCCAGTGCCAGGCCAAGGCCAGGCTTTCATCATCTGTGCCTCTCCCGGAGCGTAAGAGTGAGACTGCGTCACCTCCTGGGCTGCGTCTCGGAGTTTCCGTTTTACCTAGGCTGCGTGGGGCTCGCACTTCCTTTACCGGAACCCACGCCTGGCTTGTGTTTCCACACAGCTGCCCTGCTGCTGCTTCCTGCAGGGTGCCATGGCCCAGGACTGGGGACCCTGATGGGCCAGCACCCTGTTCCAGCACAGCCAGCCCCAGGACCCAGCGCTGGAGCATGGTCAAGCATGGGTGGCTGCAGCCAGCAGAGGGGAAGGGCCAGCGTCTGGCTCCCGGCTGCAGGCTCGGCTCCAAACAGCCGCTCTGCCCCGCAGGGCAGATGACACCAGGACACTGCTTGAACTGGAGGTGGTGGGCCGGGCACTGGTCCAGCCCTGGCGCAGGACAGCTAGTCTGACCCAATCCCTCAGGAGCTATGCGCTCAGCGTGGACTTTCCAGGCCGTGGCAGAGCAGGACTGTGCCCTGTGTCCACATCTGCTTGAGTCAGGGCCCAGACTTCCCCAGGGTTGCAGGCTCTTCCTGTGCCTTCTGCATCCCCTGCGCATGAGCCACTGTCTTGTGAGTGGGAAATGCCAGGAGTTGCGATGTCCCAGGCTCCGCATGCCATCGCTCTGGAGATGCCAGTGCCAGGCCCGGGCTGTGCCGAGGACCACGGTACCTGCCCTGCTGTCAGTGATGCAGCAATGAAGTCTGGTGCCCCAGGCAAAGCCTGGAGCTGCAGCCTGCCCTTGCCCCGTACACAGATCCGGAGCTGCACCACCCTCGCCCCGCGCCTGGCCGGGGGCGCCGCCTGTCCCTGCACCCCCAAACACCCCGCTTGCCGCTCTGCCCCACACGCTGCTGGTGCCCCTTGGCTTCAGTGCCCGGGCAGGCCCCTGCTCGTGCCCTGTCCCAGTGCTGGCCCCTTCACCCCTGGGCCGGGCCGTGAAGCCAGCGCTGGGGCCAAGCCATGGGCAGGCCGGGGTTGCGGGGGCCGGGGGGCCGCGCCGCGGGAAGGGCTGCCCTGCGGGACGGGGCGCTCGCACGGGCTGGGCAGCGCGCTGCCAGCCGCGTCTCGGCTCCGGGGACGTGCCCTGCGCCCGCCCGGCCCCCGCCGCCTGCCTCCCCGGCGCGGTCATCGCTCGGCTCCAGGGTGAACGCGGCGGTGGAGGCGGAGGCGGGTCCGGGGCGGTGCTCGGCCTGTCGCGCACATAAGAGCCGCGGGCGGGCAGGCTCCGCTTCATTCATCCTGCCGCCGCCGCCGCCGCCGCCGCCGCCGCCTGCCCGGCCCCACGCGACCCGGCCCCACGCGACCCAGCCCACGCGGTGAGTGCCGCGGGGTGCGGCCGGGGTCGGGGTCGGGGTCGGGCTCCGGCCGGGGGCTGTGCCGGGCGCTGTGCCGGGGGCTGTGGCCGGCCGCGCAAGCGGGACCCGAGGTTGCATCAGCCGGCTGGGGCGGGCCGGCGGGGCTGGCCGGGGCCGCTCCCGCGTGTGCGCGCCGAGGCCGGGCCGTGCCAGGCCGGGTCGGAGCGCTGCCCGCGGGAGCCGGAGCGCCCCAGCCCGCCCCTGGCGGAGCCCACGGCACCGCGCCCGCCCCGTCTCCCCTGAGCCCGGGCACCGGGCACCGGGCACCGGCGTCTGCTCCGCCAGCCCGGCCAGCCCCGCGCCTCGCCGCCGCCTCCCCCCCGCGGGACGGCGCCCGGCCCCGGCTCTGCCCCACGTCGGGGCGGCGAGTGCCGTGGCGGGGAGCGGGCGGACGCGGAAGCAGGGCTGGGAGGACCGCGTGCGCCAGCCAGGCTGCGAGCAGCTGCTCCGCGGGCACTGCCCGGCCGCCGCCGGACCCGTCTCGGCCTTTGCTAGTGGCGAGCGGTTGAGGGCCAGTCGTGCAGGGGCAGGGAAGGCAGCAGAGCCCGCTTCCAGCCCTCTGGGCACGGGCAGAGCTGCCCTGCTGCTGCCCTGCCCTGCCCTGCCCAGCGGGTCTGCCTGCTCCCTGGGCCCACTGTGCCAGGGCCAGGCGCTTCCTGGGGGTGGCGTGGGCAGGACTGCTGAGAGTGACCACACACCTGTGGGCAGGGACCTGTCCCCACATGAGCAGGACGCTGCTGGGTGCAGAGCCCGTGGTCTCCCCGGCTGGCCGAGGGGGTGTGGAAGCAAGGGTAGTCGCAGCTGGGGGGGGGGGGGGGGGAGGACAGACAGGGCTAGAGGAGCGAGGGCCCCCTCGCCTCCAGCTGCTGCCTGGCCAGGTACCCTCTGCTGTGGCGTGTGCGTCACGCTCTCCGAACCCCACCTCCGGGCATGCCTGGCCTGGACAGCTCTCCGTCGCGGTGCCCCACTGGGAGCCCCATTGGGAGCTGGACACCGTGAGGAGAGACGCAGTGGGCTGCCAGGGGCATCGCGGTCCCTGCGCGGGCGGGAGCCGTGACAGTGCTGCCATGTCTGACAGCAGGGCCGGCAGGGCCAGACACACGGCGCTGATGGAGGGAGCGCTGGGCACCACAGGGCACGAAGTGGGTCTTGTCAACGTCAGTCGTGGCAGGTGCTCCCACTCTCAGGCTGTTGCCCAGGCTGCGTGGCGCTGGAGAGAGCAGCCCGCTTCTGGGCATGCTGCCTCAGGCAATGAGGCAGGAGAGGAACAAATTGGACCTTCTCCGCTGGCCCCAGGAGCCATTTATTGGCTTTTAATAGAAAGTGAAGGTTTGAGGGAGCAGCTGGGTTTTTGTGAGGAGCTGGTCTGCTCGATTCATTACCCCGGGAGCAGCAGCTCTTGCTGCGTGCCTGCACTCCTGCCTGGGGCTGGGGACAGGACGGATGCCAGGGACCCTGGTGCTCCCCACAAGTTACTGCACAAGCTTCTCCAGAGCGTGTGGCAGGGCCGGCCCTGGGGGTAGCGCTGACTGCCCCAGGAGGCAGCTGCTGCTCGGGTCAGGGAGAACTAATGGATGGACAGTCCAGTCCAGTCCAGCCCGGGCAGATGCTGCCAGCTTTGGGGGGGCGACCCAGAGACTTCTCTGCCCAGACCTGTGCCAGGTTGTCAGCCTCTCGAAGGCCCCTGTGTGCTGCATCAGGCGTGTGCTTCGCCTGCGTGTGTAAAGCTTCCTATTCCAGCACGCTAAGACCTCCTGAGCCGCTTACACTCTGCTGCAATGTTTCCTGGCCCAGCTCTTGCTGACAGCCTGAGGCTGGGGAGGGGCTTTTCGGCTGCTTTCACTACGTGGCACTGGATGTGGGTTCTGCCTGTGCACTCCAGGAGGAGGGCTGTCGGCATGCCGCCCGCGTGATCGCAGGGGGCAGCGGATTTTGGCAGGGTGGAGAGGAGGATGGCTTTGTTCCTGGCCTCAGTAGCCTGCTCCAGAGACGTGGCTGGAGGCTCATGGGCCCGGAGCACCCCAAGCCAGCAGGTCATGCAGCAAGATGCCAATCAAGCTGTTGCTGTGGTGTCTAGATTGGACTTCTTCCGTGTGGGTGGAAGCTACTGAGCAGGGTGTGTTTGGGACCGCCTGAATCGCATGTCTCTTAGCAGTGGAGGACAAAACTTGCCCAGAACGTGCCTCCTCGCTCCCCACAATGCTGCCAAGAGGGCTCCCCTTGGGCATGCTCCAGTGGTGGCCTCACTGCTGTCCCTCAGCACATGGCATCAGCCCTTCCCGGACTAGTGCTGGGTCCCTGCTGTATGGCCCACATGGTGCCCAGAGCCATTCCCTGGCACTGCCAGCTGTAGCGGGGCTGGGTTAGCTTAGCTCTGCCAGACACAAATCAGTCCTCGAAGCCTTTTATCAGCTTCTTTATAGCCTGGTCCCAGCAATGCCTCTCTCTGGGCTCAGCAGCACAGGCTGTAATGCCGGTGCTTCTGCTGCTCCACAGGCGCGGCCAAAAGCACAAGTAATGCAAAATGGACACAGCTTTACCCGGGGCCCAGCAGTGTCTCTGGGCCCAGCAGCAAGCATCAAGCCCGGGGTGAATCTCTAGTTCTGGGAGTTGCTGCTCGGATTCCTCCCGGGCGCTGGCTTAGCTGGTGGCTTGGCAGCTGATAGCGACCTAGCAGAGGGTCCCAGCTGTACTGCCCATGGGCATCCCCACGTGTGGAGGGAAGGGCATGAGCCTATTTGGCATCTGCCTGGCCCCCTATCATACCAGAACAACTCCTGCACATTTGGAGTGCCCTGGAGAGGCAGCAAATAATTGGGCTTTTTTGTGTGCACCAGACAGCGCAGTGCATGTGCCTGTGATGGGAGAGCCGGAGGCACTTGCATCCACTTCTCCAGGCGGCAGGTGTGGAGCTGAGGACGTGAAGCTGGGTGGGGTGGGGTGGGGTGGGGCGGAGGAGCTAGCGCTGAGGGCTGGTGCATGTGAGGCTTTGCAGCGGCTAGGCTGGGGTGGGAGAGGCAGCGAGCTCACGGCAGCATGTCTGTCTCTGGCTCTCGATCCAGCTGGACTGGCGAGCTGCGGTGACATGGCCTGGGGAAAGCAGCCTCTGGGGTTTGCACCAGGGTGTCTTGCTGCCAGTGGTCATTCGGCATGTCCTGCTGTTGCTAAGCTGGTAGAGTTGTTTGGAAACCTTCTCTCCATAAAACACCTGCTCAGTGCCGGTGTGTGAGGAACCGGTGGTATTGTGTGAATCCTGAAGATTAGCATGGCCGTTTTGTGATTGCCTTCCGGGGTCCATCTCTCTGCCTTGCCAGTGTGGGATGCTTTGATCTCCTGTGGAAGCCGACCGGGGGAGGTGGTTTGAGAGATGCGGGTGGGCTTTGGTGTTTGAGGGGGAGGGCGCACATGCCTAGGGACAGGCTTGCTCTCTGTGTGGAGGCATCGCTTGGGCCGTCTGGCTTGTCAGCGCTAGTTCCCCACTGCGCCCGTGGCAGGGGAAATGGGATACAAAACAGAGAAGTCTGGCAGCTGGAGCCAGGAAGTTCCAGCCGTCCGCGTGGAGTGCCGAAGCGCCGCGTGTGTCTTGCTGCCTCCAGAGCGAGAGGAGAAGAGGCAGAGACTTCGGAGCGTGCAGGAAAGAGACTAAATTCTGTGCTGTCGGCTTTCTCCAGTCACTGGTCTCCCTCCCACCGTGAGCTCTGCGTGTGCCCTGCTTGCCCCGCGTGGAGACCGGTGGTGGATGCCGATCCGGCCGGGGGTCAGCTGAGCAGGCTGTCTGCGTGCAAGGCCTGGCCAGTGAGCTCTGGGCACGTGGGGCTGTGCTCATACTGGTGGCTGCCATGCAGGCCGGGAGCTGCCCAGGTCCAACACTGGGGCAGGCAGACAATGTGGCACCATGTCCCGACGCCTGTAGCACGTGGGCAGCCAGGAGGGCCTGGTCCTGGGGGCAGAGCTACAGTCACATGCTGCACTTGCATGTGCAAGTGTCTTGAGAATGGGATACAGGCGCCAATGCAGGTCCGGGCGCTTCTGCTACCTGGTGACTCACCCACGCCAATTATCTGTTCGCCCTGGCAGAACATCCTGGGATGCTCGTGCCCCAAAGCGCCGTAAGAGTCGGCACAGAGTCGAGTCCAGGCCAAGTTGCGCCTGGCTGCGTAGGAAGTGTCAGACGGCGAACAGGCCCCAGCACCTCCCTGCAGCCCCGAGCAGGGTGGGGTGCGCAGCTGTGGGGAGCCCCCAGTTGCCATCACAAACAGCGCTGGGCTCGTCCTCCCAGGAATCGCAGATCACAGCCTGTTCGGAGCTCTTCCCACAGCCTGTGCTCTGCGCAGGGAATGCTGGTCACGGGTGAGAGCTGGAAAGCAGACTGGTCTGCCCTGCCCTGCCCTGCAGCCAGGTAGCTCTCAGCCCAGTGGGGTCTGCCCGTGGGCTCTCATGGAGCCTGGGAGTTTCCTCACTGGGCAGTAGCTGTCCCGGGGCCCCTGGGTGCTCTTCTCTCCCTTGACTCGCCTGGCGCACGAGCTCCCTGTGGTCTCTAGGTGGACCTGGGCCTGTCCTGACGAGGCTGCGTTTGCCTTTCTTCCAGGTGCTGCGGGTAGTCTGACGCCCTTTGCCAGCGGAGAAGATGTTTCAGACAAAAATGGCCAGCTTTGGGAGGAAGCTGATCCGCCGCCGCGTCCTGGATCTCAGCTCCGAGGAGACGCGGTTTGCCCGCTGCCTCTCCACCCTGGACCTGATCGCCCTGGGAGTAGGCAGCACGCTGGGTGCTGGGGTGTACGTGCTGGCCGGGGAGGTGGCCAAGGAGAAGGCTGGCCCCTCGATCGTCCTCTGCTTCCTTGTCGCGGCGCTGTCGTCCGTCCTGGCCGGGCTGTGCTACGCGGAGTTCGGGGCCCGGGTGCCGAAGACGGGGTCTGCCTATCTCTACAGCTTCGTCACCGTGGGGGAGATCTGGGCCTTCACGACCGGCTGGAACCTCATCCTCTCCTACGTCATAGGTGCGTGCACCACGGCCCGGCTGCGGCACGGCTCTGGGCCTGAGCTCGCTGGCTGCACCACGGGGGTGGCATGGGGCTGTGTGGGCCAAGGGCTGCGGGTGGCATTTGCAGTCTCCAGGTCCGGTGGCCACGCAGTGCAAGGGAGCCGCGTGGGCTGCGGCAGCAGGGCCGTCTGGTGACCTGCCCCGGGGGGAGGGAGCAGAGGCTTTCTGGACTGACGGCGACTTCCCTCTCGGTCCCCAGGAACGGCCAGCGTAGCCCGAGCGTGGAGCTCTGCTTTTGACAACATCATCGGCAACCACATCTCGGTCTTCTTCAAGAACCACACCTCCATGGGCAGCGCGGGGGGCGTCTTCACCGAGCACCCGGACTTCTTTGCCTTGATCCTGGTCTTCCTGCTCACGGGTGAGTGCCGGAGCCGGGAGCTGGCAGGCGCCTGGGCGAGGGGGTGCAGGCAGCCTTGTCCCTCTGGTGCCAGCTCCGTGTCTCACTTCCTCAGGCCTGCTGGCGTTCGGGGTGAGCGAGTCGGCCCTGGTGAATAAAATTTTCACTGCCGTGAACCTGGTGGTCCTGAGCTTCGTCATCATCTCCGGCTTCGTGAAGGGGGATGTCAAGAACTGGCAGCTCTCCGCGGACAACTATTTTAATGACACAGTCAAAGCCAGCAATGAGGATGCCAGGTGAGGAGCGCTCTGCCCGTGCCCCGTCCTACAGGGACTGCCCGCCCGGCCTCGCCACAGCTGGCCTCGACCAGGTGTGGGGCTGGCTTTGCTCGGAGCTGCCCATCTCACACCCAGGTCCTGAGCCCTGGGGTGTGGGCAGCATGGCCTGTCTGCTCTGGACAGCAGTGCTGCCTGGCACCTGCCCACTGCCAGCAACGTAGCTGCATGCAGATGCTGGCACTAGCCAAATACTCTCGACAGTGGCATTGGTGCAGATGGGCCTTGGGCTGGTCCTGCCCCTGCAGACGGACAGGGCTGATGCTGGCGGAGATGCTGCGGCACTGACCAGGCTCTTTCCCTTTCAGCATTGGCCCCCTGGGCTCGGGGGGGTTCGTGCCCTTTGGGTTCCAAGGGATCCTCTCTGGAGCTGCCACGTGCTTCTACGCCTTCGTGGGCTTCGACTGCATCGCCACAACAGGTAAAGCAGCATCGCGGAGGCTCTGCAGGGAGCCGGGGTGAGGGGTCTTCTCTACGCTGCCCACCATCCACGAAGCACCAAACATGGGGCGCTCCCCGGGGGGTGACGTCCTCCTCCCAGGAGTGGCCTCTGCCTGCTTGGTGTCGCGGCCATTGAATCCTGGAGCTGGACTCTGCTTTCCCTGCCCAGATGGCGTCTAAATGACAATGCCACTGCCAAGCTCCGGAGAAACCTGCTAACCTGGAGCTCCCGGCCCTGGTTTTGGGCGCTGCCGCCTGGCTCTGGGGGTGCGAGGGAAGGGCCAGGCTGGGCTGACGCGTCCCCCACTCCCCTCCACAGGCGAGGAGGCCAAGAACCCGCAGCGGTCCATCCCCATCGGGATCATCGTGTCCCTGCTGATCTGCTTTGTGGCCTACTTCGGGGTCTCTGCTGCTCTGACCCTCATGGTGCCCTACTACCTCCTCAACAAGGACAGTCCCCTGCCGGAGGCCTTCAAAGCCGTGGGCTGGGAGCCAGCCCGCTACGTTGTCGCCGTCGGGTCCCTCTGTGCACTCTCCACCAGGTGAGGCCGGGGGCTTGGCCTTCTGGAGCCCTGGGGGGTGCATGGGGCTGGTTGTGCCAGGCCAGTGGGGATCCACGGGAGGGTGGGCTGGCTGGCTAGGGAGAAGCTTTCTCTCATGGTCCAACAGCAATTGCACCCGACTTGGTTAGATCAACCGTGGCCCTAAAACCAGTACTTGCAGCCCCCGCGACCCGTGCTGGGCCCCGGCGGGGGAGAGCAGGCAGCCAGCCCCGTGGGGTGAGGCACATGCAGCGTGCATCCCTCCCCGCTGGAGCACTAGCCCCCAAGGTCACGCCTTCACGTGACACAGTGCTGGGCCCCAGGCCCAGGCCAGTGCTATGGGGCGCTGGGTGTGCTGCCCCCTCCACCCATCCCTGGCTGGTTCCTCGTTTGAGATGGACCCACAGCCAGAGCTCCTAGTGTTCCTGCCAGCACCTTGTTAACATGTGCATTCTGGGCAGGAGCCAGATCTGACTCCACAGCAGGTCAGACGGACATGCAGGCCTGGCCTGGTCCTGCCCTGACTCCCAGAGCTCCCCGGAGAGGAGATGCATCTTGCAATGGGGCAACAGCAGCCTCCTCTCTAGCTTTTTCACCCAGCATGGCATTAAAGGGTGGACTCATGGCCACCAGGTACGGTGGGAGCTGAGAATTCAGCCAGATTCACCAAGGGTTTGGACACGTCCTTGGAGGATAAGGACATCGGGTGCTATTGAGTGCTAGTGGCAGGTCCAGGGTGCTTCCCCATGGACTTTGGTGTTGATGCCCCTGGGGGTAGAGGATCGGCCAATCTTGCACGTTGCAGCCTCGGAGGCTGCAGGCAGGTCAGCGACAGGTTGGTGCAGTGATGGGCAGGGGTGGTGACTGCTGACGGGGGCAACCCCCACTTTTTCCCGCAGCCTGCTGGGCTCCATGTTCCCCATGCCACGGGTGATCTACGCCATGGCCGAGGACGGGCTGCTGTTCCGGTTCCTCTCCAAGGTGCACACACGGACAAAGACACCCCTGATGGCCACTGTCGTGTCAGGGATCGTTGCTGGTAAGAGGCTCTGTCTCCTCCCAGTCCCTGCCTGCAGCTCACCCCCCTTTGGTGTGAGCCCACAACCGGTCTCACCCTCATCCTCCTGTGTGTGCAGCCCTGATGGCCTTCCTGTTTGAGCTGAAGGACTTGGTAGACCTCATGTCAATTGGCACGCTGCTGGCCTACTCCCTGGTTGCCGTGTGCGTGCTCATCCTCAGGTAGGTGTCTGCCTGCAGTGCTCCCCTTCTGCATGGGGTGCGTGGCCCTGCACTCCAGCCTCGCAGCCTGGGCATGTGGCAGCCACGTGGCTGGAAATGAATGGTCCTGAGGGGCAGGGCCAGGTGTAGGGACGCCCGTCAGACAGAGGACAATGCTGGGGTGGATACAGCTGGGGCTGGCCTCGCTGCAGGGTAGGAGTGGGCTTACCATCCCCAGGGAGGTGGCAGCTGAGGTTTGGGTGTGCTGGTATTGTGGGTAAGGCTGGATAGATTTGGACTAGTAACATCCCCCTCGCATGAATTCCCCCTGCACCCATGGGAGTGGTGCTAGGGCAGGCAGCCTGAGAGCAACAGGCTGGGAACTACCCTGTGCTGGGGTGGGCTGCAGCATGGACTGTGGGGCTCTTGGCTGGGCAGTCCCAGGTGGGTGTGGGCACAGGGGGGACACTGGGGAACCGAGTCTGTGTTGTGGGGTCTGCCCCAAGACAGCCACCCACTGGTGTACATCCTGTCCAGGTACCAGGAGAACCAGCTGAGCGTCTCGAAGGGCGTGGAGATGATGGATCTGCGCAGGCAGGAGGAGGAGAACATGATCGCTGCCGAGCTGAAAGAGGAGTGCAGCCTGCGCAGCCTCATCAGCCCCCGCTACAGCACACCCACCAACCTGTCCGGGCGGATCGTCTACATCAGCACGTCGGTCATCGGTGAGGACGCCGGGAGCTGCATCCGGCAGCACCCAGGAGGGGGCATGGGAAATGGGAGGGGGCCCGGCCTGGCTTTGGGAGGAAGGGGCTCTGTCTCGGTGTGAGAAGGGACTAGCATGCAGGTGGCCACGGCTCCCTGGGCTCTCCAGCTGGCCTGTTCTGAGGGGGTCTGGCTGCCATCGGGGCTGCACAGGGGCATGTGGCCCCATGAGCTCCAGCAGAGAAGATCGTGGGCCTGCCCACTGCTGTGGCTCTGTCCAGGGCTGCAGGCTGGTGCAGGAGCAGACAGTGACCGACAGCTCAACATCTCCTGCCGTGTCTCTTGCAGCTGTGCTGATCACCACCCTCTGCGTGGTTCTGGCCCAGACCATGGACTTGCTGCTGAGCGGTAATGCGATCTACATCACAGTCTGCGTTGTCCTTGTCATCATCATCCTGGTCCCCACCATCATCATCTGGAGGCAGCCAGAGAGCAACGCCCGGCTCACCTTCAAAGTAAGCGCAGCCAGGGTCTGCCTGGCATCTGGCATCTGCGGCTGCTGCAGCAAGAGCAGCCGGGCTGTGCCATGCTCTGTTGGTGGCTCGGTCCTAGGGCCTCTCCTGGAGTTGGCCTCCCGATTTGGCTGTGCTGGGGCTCCCTCTGCCCTGTAGCACGATGAGGGCAGGTGCCCAGCCCCCAGCCCCGCTGACCTGGCATCTCCCTCCCAGGTGCCTGGCCTGCCGCTCCTCCCGCTCTTCAGCATCTTCATCAACGTGTATCTCATGATGCAGCTGAGCACCGGGACCTGGGCCCGCTTCGGTGTCTGGATGCTCATAGGTGAGGCCTGGGGCAGCTTACGCTAGTCTTGACATTGTTCCCCAGCACAGAGGAGCTGCTGGGGCTGTACTTTGCCCGGGTGCCTGGTGGGGCCCTGCTGCTGGACAGCCTGCTGGGGACAGAGATCTGGGTCCCCTGGGGTGAGGCTGGGCAACCCTGGCTGGGTCCTCTGTGCTTCACCAGCCCCCCGAGCCCCGGGTTGGGAGCTCATTGGGCTGCTCTTGTATGTGCCTGTGCCATGGAGGGCAGGGGTTGTGCTTGGGTGGAGGAAGCGAGCATTGGGTGCGTGGGCTGCAGCTGCCACAGTGATCCCTGTGGGCTGTGGTTCAGGGCTGCTGTTCTCTCTTGCAGGCTTTGCCATCTATTTCACCTACGGCATTCGGAACAGCGTTGAGGCACAGAGCACACACCGGGCCCCCTCCACTGGTAGTGGCCCCTCCAGCACAGAGAAGCCTCTGAACCCCACGGTCTGAACTACAGGGAGGTTGGGGGTGTCCCAATATTTTGCTCTGGATGCCATAGACCCTCGCCCTCCCCACCTCTTCCCTACGAAGGAGGGTGCCAAGCTGGCGATGCTCCTGAGCCCTGCTTGGGCAGGCCAGGGCGCAGCCAGGGAAGCACAACTCTGGGACACTCATCCTTCCCTTGGGGAAAAGGACGGCAATGGAGATGTTTCTACCGTGGCTGAGAAGGACGGGTCCAGTACCCAGGCCAATGGCCTGCCAGCCTCCCCTGCCTGGGGTGCCGTCACCCATCCGCCTCTGCCCAGAGTGCTGCTTCTTTCCGCTTGGACCCTCTGTACATAGTGTACGTTAATTTATTGTCTGGCATGTGGCTAGGGGCTGCCTTCCTCGGTGTGAGTCTCGTCATGCATCAGCTACTGGGTGCTGGACCTCCTCAACCTACCTCCGGCGCGGAAAGCGGCCTTCCCGCATCCTGCATCCCTAGTAGAATCTGTGCATTTGTTGGCCTTTGTACAATTAAATTGGACTGATTTTTTTGTAAATCTCAGCTCCCACTTCTTCACCACCTCATCCCAGGCAGACCCTACTGGGCCATGGGGAGCCATGTGCAGGGAGTGGCACGGCAAGAAGCTCCTCCAGTAAGGTGGGAATTGGGCTCTGGTGCTCCTTGTTTGGGCCGTGGCCTCCGTGCAGAGGTAGGAGCAGGCCCCCAGGTCTGCTCAAGCCCCTATTATCCAGTCCCTGCTCCTGGGCAGGAGGCAGGGGCAGGTGCCAGTTGGGTCCCATCTCCAAGGGGCCTGTGAGACGCTTGTTTCTGCCCAGGGAGGTTGCTCTGCTTTCTGCCTTCCCTCCAAGATGATGGCAGAGGCTGACGGGGGTGTGTATCAGGGCTTGGTTCTGGGATAGGGGCAGCAGACAGCCCAGACTGGCGACAGAAAACTCTCAGCCTGCTGGGGTGAGCTGCAGATGGTGCTTTCTGCATGGTATGATGTGCCAGGCGCCTGCATGAGCACTACAGTCTCTGGGTGTTTGTTGCTGCAGGGCAGGTCTGCGGGCACAAGGTTGCAGAGGAAAGCTGCAGAGTGCTGGTGGGCAGGGGAGCTGCTACCCCCGTCTCTGGGGCAGAGTGGTTCCAGGCTCCCCCACTGGGGAGCAGGCAGGACCAGTAGCCTGCATGGGCTTTCTGTGGCATGTGAGGCAGCTGTCCTGGGAGGGTTGGCACACCCCTGCCCCAGAGCATCCTGGAGAGGCAGGGAACCCCAAGGCGTCTGGCCAGGTGCCATGGCTGTGCTGGAGATGGCCTGCCCCAGCCGCAGATTCGCAGGGTTCAGCCAGCACCTCCCCTCAGTGGCTTGCTCAGCCCTGACCCAGGCAGTTCTCCTGCCATGGGACCTGCTTCCTGCTGGGCTCCCCCTTGGATGCTTCTGCCTGGGTCTCCTTGGCCTGCACAGGCAGAAGGGTGTCTGGACAGCACATGCTCACCACAGCCTGCTGCCTCCACAACGGCACGGACCACGGAGCTGAAGCCCAGGGGCTGGCCTTGCAGCCCTGCAGCAAGAGGCAGGGTCTAGGACTAGTCCTGCTGGAGTCATGCTAGCCACCTGTGCCAATATGTAGCAGGGAAGAGGCTCCACTTGGTTGCCCATGCTGTGCCCAGGAGGCTGCTGCACTTTGTCCCTCCCCGGCAAGTGCCTTGGGGAGTGCGGCCCATAGGTCCCCGCTCTGGGATCCAGCCCAGGAGACGCTGGCCAGAGGGCAGCGGCAAACAGCAGGATGCACCTCCTCTCCCTTCAGCCGTGGGAACATGACCTTGGGGCCAGCCATTGCTGCAGCCTGCAGTGCTTAGCCAGCTTTGCCATGTGCGCACTTTGCTGGCTGAGGCAATACCAGGAATCTGCTCCCCTGGGGGTCTGGATGGACAGTTTGTCCCTGGCTGAAGGTAGTGGGCACTAGGCATCTTTGAACAGCACCTGGCCCTCAGCCTTGGAGCAGGGAGTCCGTGTTGCTCTGTGCACCCCATCCAGCCTGCATGCTTACTGCTGAGCTGCACTGCTCGTGTCCAGGGCCTGGTGCCCGCACTCCTCCGCCTTGGCAGTCCCTGCCCTGCAGGGACAAAGGGCTTCCTATGCTCCAGCACGTTGTGTGCGGGTGAGCCGTGTCTGAATGGCAGCCCTGGAGACGGGCGTCTCTGGGCACAGAACATCTCCCAGCAGCGCCAGGCTCTGAGACAGCTCCGTCTGCGCTGGCTGGGGTCTTTTCCCTTGTTAGTGTTTATTGTTTTTTTCCTTCCTCGTTGGATCCTCCAGTGGTTGTGAGGCCCCTTTCTCCCACCCTGCTTTTCTCTAGCTTAGCATGACTACAGGCTAGCACAACTAGAAGTACCAGCACCAGCTACCAGGCAGACAACACAGGTGTGCTCGGCTCCGGGAGCTCTTCCGAGAGATGCAGGTCCTTCCCCTGGCACTGAGCCGGCCCCCGCCTCTGCTTAGAGAAGAGATCTCCCACAGCACAGTGGAGCAAGGTGGAAAGAACAATGTGTGTTATGTAGTGCTGTCCCAGCTGACTCACTCCTCCCAGACACTCCCTCAGCCCAGCCTATTTTTTGCCTTCACCCAGCTGCACCTTCCCAGGCACTTCCTCCTCTGCAGTCTGCCCTGCCCAGGCTGGACAGACTGGTCCCCTTCCCCACAAGACAACCACACACTTGTTCTTACTGCGCATTCCTGCCTGCCCTGCAGCCAGCGTTTGGGCCAGACGGCCTGGTGTTGAGGGCAGCATCCTCGAGTCTGCATCTTTGCTCCCTGCCTCTCTTGCCTGTTGCATCTGACCAGGGCACAAAGCTCAGGTCACGCTGGCAGGAAGAGCTGGATGGAAGCAGCAGCCTGAGCTTCTCCACAAGCGGACTGAGCTATCTTAAAAATTCAACATGAAACCCCTTCAAGTCAGGGCTTTGTGGCGACTTGAGCTATAAGCGTAGCCTTATCCAAATGCCTGGTCTGTACCAGCTGCAGCCAGAAGCAGGCCTGGCTCCCATTGGAGCCCAGAGACCCCCTTGAAACAGAGATCTGCTCCCAGGTAAATGGGGGATTTCTTTAAATGAGTTCAGAGTTACATCCCACCCTCTCCCAAAGACTCAGCACGGCCTACAGCAAACAAGCCACAGAGGATCCTCTGGCACTCGAGGGCTCTGCAAAGCTGTGGCTGCACTGCATAGAGCAGAAGTTGCTGGTGTTTGCATGATCCCAAGCCAGCTCTGAGCAAGAGTGTGATGTATGCAGCTGCAGGGTTCTGCTCTGGCTTGGTGCAACACAGGAGGGGCATATAGTACCCCAGACCCCAGGTACAGGTCCGCTTAGCTGTGCTCTCTTCGAGGGGGAGGCAGTTCTTACAGGAATCTCCTACCATTAGCTAAGTTGAATTTGGGCAGCCTTGCAAAGGGGATTAGGGATGAGTGCCGGGCTTACTTTTCTAAGTTCTTGGGCTGACCTTAAGGCACAGGCTGGGCCCTCATATAGCTGTATGCACCACACAGGACCCGACACTGCTTGGAGGCAAGGCAGGGCCATTAAGAATAGTGACCTCTGGTTAGTTCCCCAGGCCAAGGGGAAGGCAGATAATGGTGAATTACCCAACAGTGACCCCTTACCAGTTGATAACTGGGAATGGGCAAGCAGTGGGAAGTAAATGAACCATGATGAATGAAGTCACAGTAGTAAGTTATCCACACTCACCTGGATGGGAGCACAGGAGCACTAGTTTGCCAATTTCCATCTGGTTTCAACCAGAAATAAACACAAGAAGAAAAGTAAGGCCCACACCAAGGGGAAGCTCAGACAAATGCAGGCATCCATCTCTTAGCATGCGGGATGTGCCCGCCAGGCCTGTCACAGGTAAACAGCACTGGAGCACAGACTGCAGAGACAGGACTATACATTTATTTAAAAAACCCAAAAGACACTTAACAAAAACCACACAGTAACTGGGAGACTGTGCCCCACCTAGGCAGTGCCAAGGGCATGGCGAGGACAGGGATTCTGCAGGTTTGACTGAGCCCAGGGCTAGAAGTGCACTTGCATTGGCCAGTACAGTCTGATTATGCTTCTCCAACCCAAACCAGCAACAGTGCTTTGAAACAGCAGGAGACAATGTAAATGGTAGACTTGAAACTCCTGCCCGTGCCCGGGCAGGTGAGACAGCTTTGATGGCTGATGAGTTCTCAAAGCTTGAACTTGAGGGAAACAACAGTGGCTGGAAGAACAGCTTGGAAGCAGCCAGCTGTCAGAGAGAGCAAGAGGAGTGAATTGCTGCCAGGGTCTGGGTGCCATGCTGCACTTGTCCTTAAAGAGAATCCTGCAGAGCTGGTCACACTGTTCCCTTGCTGCCCTGCATTAGCAGGGAACAGCCTCTCTATCCCAAAGGGAAGGGGAATGAGCAAGTGTAGACAGCCAGTCTAAGGAGGATCACTTCATCCTGGAACCTGGACCTTGCTCTCCACCCCAGTCCAAAGGGCAAGGACAGGGCTATCTATGGAGGACCAATGCCCTTCTCTGTACTAGGACACATGAGGCACTTAGTAGATCATAGTCTGCTGATTCGCCTTTTGCATCTGAATGATCTTGCCAAAGCCACCTCTTCCCACATCATAATCTGTCCGGTACTCATCTCGCACCTGCGGGCAGAGCAACAGGAGGCATTAACATCCTCTACCTACTTACATGTCACAACACTTTTAGGAGCCAGCTTCCTCTCCACCTCACCCCAGCAGTTGGTGGGCTGAAAGTCAGGGTACAAGTTCATGTTTTTCAACTTGCATGATAACACCCCATCACAACAGGGACAGGACAAGTGTGGGGTTGTTTTGAATGTCAAAGCAATACAAAACAGTCCAAACACTATTCAGTTTGGCTTTGCAGTCTGGCTTGATGGATTGTCAAGGTTGAACCCGCTGAAATCTGGGAATGAATCTCATCTTCCCACTGGAGCATCCCCTCTGAGGAGACTGCCCTTGCAAACACACAACAAAAACACAGGGCTGGCAAGACCTTCAGGGGGTCATATCTAGGGCAAGCCCCTTGCTTGAGGTAGATTCATCTGGGTCAACCATCCCCCACTAGCACTTGTCTTTCCCAAGCACCGTTTCTTCCTCCCCACTTGTTTCCTCCATCAGTCTGACAGCACCTTATTGACAGCAGAGCAACGTTCACTTTGCGCCATCAGGAGCCGGGAACCCAGCTCGTCAGCAGCAGCAACTGTCAATCACTTACTCAGGTCCAGCATCAGGTACTAAACTAGTTTGACTGGCCAGCATCAGGTACTAAACTAGTTTGACTGGCCAGCATCAGGTACTAAACTAGTTTGACTGGCTTTAGTTCAGTTATTGGGTCTACGCTGCATTACTCTTGCTTTGTGTTGGCTCAGTCATGGCGAGCAGCACCCAACTGAGCCCCGGGGAGCCATGTTCTAGACTGAAGTTGGTCTGTTGCTTACCTGTCCTCCCGTCTTTCCTCTCCCGTACTGCCGGCCCTCCTTAAACCCTGCGTCCCAGTCTGTCCGGATAATGCGGTCATCTAGACGGGTGCCATTAATAAATCTCATTGCATGTTCAGCTTCCACTCTTGTATAATATCTGGAATAACTTATAAGGAAAACACAAGGTGCTGTTTTGCTGGGAAGGGAGGAAGAAAGAGATAGTAATTTTATACGGCATGGAGGAACCCTGACTTTCAACTCAAGACCCAAATGCTAACTGGCTCCAGTTCCCTCACAGCACAGCATGAGGCCGCGCTCGTGCGTCTCAGCTCTGGTGCAGCAAAAGCAACAGTGAGGGGTCCCCTGCTTCAGGGAGAGGCTGGACGTTGCCCCCGGGGCGCTACATGTGTCCGTTTCTGGGACAGCGTGTGTTGAATTTGTACACAGGACTTCAAGCTGCAACAGCCCCGCTTCGAGCCTCCTTTGTAGGAGACTCCTTGTTTAGGGCACTGCACGCAGCCGCTGAAGACGCTACTGTGCAACTCGGTGATCGCACGCACTGTGATGCACGCCGCGCACGGGCGCCACCATGACAACCGCCCGCTGGACCAGCGCAGCACGGGTCACACCCCTGCCTGGGAGCAACGCTGCGGTCCCACCCGGCCCCGCCCCACACGCCGAAAGGGGCAGTGAAGGGCCCGCCGAGAGCCCCTGGAAGAGGGCACCGTGCCGCGCCATGCAGGCAACGGCTGCAGGATACTCCACGAAGCAGAAGCCGCAGGGCGTCTTCTTGATCTTGTCCAGACCCATGACGATGCGCTTGACATCGCCGCACTTGGAGAAGAGCTCTTGGATCTGCTCCTCCGTGGTGTAGAAGGACAGGTTCCCCACGTACAGCGTCGACGACGCCTTCAGCGACTTCTCTTGCAGGTACCGGCTCCCCTGGGGGCACAGAGGGCGTCAGCGCGGGCGGGCCGGCTACCTCCCTCCCCCACAGCCCGCCGCACCCCGACCCCCTCCCCAGCCCTGCCCCACGTCCCCCAGCGCACCCGGAAGTGCTGGTCGCGGTACTGGCTGATGTCGCAGTAGGAGTCGCTGCTGAGGCCGCCCAGCGAGGTGCTCAGCAACCCCGACATGGCGCCACCGCACGCGCCGGCTCCTCCCGCCCTTCTAGCTCCGGCGCAGCGCCGCCGGAACCGCCCCTCCCCCGCTCGCCCGCGCGCCCACCCCATTGGGCCCAGCGCCCGCCACTCCGCGAGGAGAGGCGGGGCGGAGCCCCCATTGGAGGAGAGCCCTGCCCGCCATCCAATCGCCGCGTGGGGCTGGCCTCCGCCGCGCCGGAAGTGGGCGTGTGCGGCCTCGGGGGGCGCTGGGAGCTGTAGTTTCGCACCAGGCGGGAAAGCCAGGCACGTGTCCCGGCATGCCTCGTGCGCCCAGTAGCTGAGGTGCGAGGCGCGGTGTGTGAGGCGCGGGCGCTGCCCCGTGCTTGGGGCAGGCCCGAGCAGCCTGGGGCTGCGGCATGGCAGGCACCCCCAGCCTCCCCGCCCTGCGAGGTAGTGCCTTCCCTTTCCCCCTCCCCCTGAGGGTTTGCGGCCTGGTGTGGTGGGGTGAGGGGCCCTGCTTGCTGGGGGTGGGCTGGTCCACTGCAGGCCCTGTGCACCCCACTTCTCCACCTTGCCCCCCTTCGCCAGCCTCTGTCTCCCAGCGCAATGCAGCACTGCCCTGCCCTGCCCTGCGCCATGCCGCGCCGCCCGCTTCCCACCTCCGAGAAGAGTAAGAGCTCCCCCAAGAAACTCTCCCGCGCTGTCTCTGCTCCAGCAGCGCTCCGGTGCCACCGCAGCACCATGCTTCAGGACGGCCTCGAGTTCGATACGAGCATCTGGGAGAGTCGCCCGGAGACGAGCAGTGGGGCGCTCCTTACAGCTGATATGAAAAGCTGTGTCTGGTGTAGACGGGAGGCTGGCGGGGTTTTCCAGTGTCACAGTGACATGGTCTGCCTCCCTAACATGGGGGTGTGCGCTGCGCCGGGCATCGTGGCGTCCCGAGAGTAGGCTTCGACAGAGCCAGTAGCCTCCTCGGCAGACACGGAGCACGTCCGGGGGGTGCGGTGGCGACTGCCTGGAAATCTGGCTGTTCAGTGGTGCCGAGCTGCTTTGCCTTGGAGCTGGGCCGCCAGGAACAGGTTGAGTCGTCAGGGGCAGATGTGCCGTGAATCAGGACGTCTTTGGCTGCCGGGGCCTTGCCCCGGGTGAAATACTTCTGGCCCTAAACCAAAAGCTTAGCAACCAGTTTGACGTGAAGGCCGTCTCTCGCCCTCTACCCAGTTGAGCTGAGCACACGGCTGCAGAGGAAATAGCAACCTGTATTTGTTTTAATTTTGGAGTCTAAAATAGGTACTTGATACTTTGTTCCATATCAAGGAAAAGGGCATGTTCTGTTACGTAACTTGCAATTAAAAGTAATGCTTGATTAGTTCTGGTGTGCTAGAATTACAGGAAAGGAAATGTGGTCGACAGATTCATTTTTGTTAGGACAATATGTAATAAGTTAACTTGTGAAACTCGCAGAGTGGCTGCAAAGCTTTTTGTGTTCCTGAATTCATCAGTTAAGAGACTTGGACGAAACTTGTTTTGCCTTTTCAAGTTATTGTTTCTGATGTCTTTGGAATTTAAAACTATTCTCTCGTGCCAGAGATTACAGGGAGCTTTCCATCGACTTGAGTAAAACAAACATTATAGTGAATGGGACAGAGGTGCGGGAGGGATTTGTTTTGCTCCTGGACCAGAGTCAGGGTTTTTGTTAGCAAGGTGATGGGCTCTCATGTCTGTACCGTGTAGTGCTGCTACTGGCTGCCCAAATGGGGGTAGATATTTAAGCTAGCACGTGAAAAACTATGGAACTGGAGACAAGGGAGGGCAAAAAGGTTTTATTTGTTCCCCTAAACTGCTCTGAGGAGTAGTTTCCAGCTGCCGTTGTAAGGGATTTACTTACTAAACCCACTCAAGCAACCTCATTCCTTCCACATTCTGTGAGAGGTTAAGAGAGCACCTGATCAAGTCCAACTTCTTCCTTTTAAGCCGAGGGCAGGGAATTTAAAGATTTAGCAGTTTTCTCTCTTTTTATAAAGATGCATGGGGGTTTTAGGATTCTAGAATCGATGGTGGCAGGTTGTTCTATTATCCTCAAAGGAAGCCCTGGCATTGTCTTATCAGTGTAAAAGATCCTGAATACAGGTTGTGTACATTATACTTTCAGAGGGTCCAAGAATAAAAGTTGTTTAGGAAGGAACAAACGAGTTGGGGGAAGCAGACATTTTAGTCACAGATAAGATGTGCCACATTCTGCACTCTTTGCTTATGTTTAGTTCCTTTGACAAATGTAGATTTCACTGCCACAGTTTAGCAGAATATAGCCTTATGCCTTAACGAAAATAAATTTTCTTTAGGATAGACTTGTTTCTCAGGAGTTACTTTGTTCAACTTCTCTTGGTCTCCTTCAGTTTGTGCTTTTTTATTAGACAGGAAAATATGAAGAAAATGTAAACCAATGGGTTTTGCTTGTACAGACTTGTTCAGCGATGGTGTGCTACTCATAATATTTGTATGGTGCTCACTCTGTGTTTGCCTCATGCACTTTATTTTTCAGAGCTTGTTCAAGAGCTGCTGAAGAGAGACACCCCATCCAACGTTCCTGAGATCATTGACAAACTATTCTCTGAAATAGAAAACGTGGATAAGGAGGCAGAGGACAAGATTCAGGAGGCTGAGGTAGAAGGCCAGGGACTGTTGGATCCCAAAGCTGGATATTTACAAACAGTCTGTTCTTACAGCCAAGGTGGAGGCGAGCAGTACCTACTGCAGTTTGAACGCTCATTGGCTGGTGCAGATAATAAGTTGTCATAGCACTGAGAATCTATAAGAACACTTACATTTTTGCATGTTTTACTTATGTTTTGTATAACTATACAGCATACACTATAACATTTCTACTTCTCCATTAGCACATTTGAAAAAAGTAGAGGTGTTTCTAAAAAAAATAATGTAAATATCAGAATAGTAAACGTTAGCAACTGGCAAGTGGGGAATTCCACCTGTCCTTCAAAATTATATATATTAATTTTTTTGAATTCTGAGGCAAAATATCATTATTTAAATGTCAGCATTACTGACATGAATGAGATGCCGTGACTTTTTACTTTTGAATCTAACAATGCAAAAAGACTAAAAAAAGCACAATAGTAAAATAAATGTAGAAAAGAATAATGAAGATGTTAAAACTGTAAATACAAACACTCCAAAATTACAGTATAAAAACACTGAAGTTTTCTTAGTAAAATTCTTTCCCATGCTGCACATTGATTAGTGATTACTAGTCAGAATTTTAAATGTCCACCTAAATGATAAACTGTAGATGCACTGTAAATGAGTTGATACTTTTAGAGTCTTGGCTTTTTGATTGCTTATAGTTCACACCTAATCTAAATTTATAAGCATGTACACAATTATCTCTTCTATTTTGTTCTTGTTTTTTCCCCTCCTCCAAAATCCTAGTTAAGGATGGTTTACAAATAAAGATGCAAACTTCTCTCATTTTTAAATATCCCTGTCAAAATCTTGCTTGGAAATGTTAGCACACAAAGATTTTGTGAACTTCATTGGAAGTTCTCAAGAAATTGGATAAGCATCAGATATACATGATTTAGGAGTAGTGTTCATGCCAGGGGTTGGATCTAGAGGGTGACTCTCTCAACCTCCTCCAGCCCTGTTATGCAATGATGTACGTAAGGGAGGTGAAGACAGCTTGGTTGTTTCCAGCTGCAGTCCTGCTCCCTCTTACAACGTGCTACTTTTTGGATGCCTGTTACCTAACTAAGCTGCTAGTGAAACTTTTACTTCTGAAATATTTTATATAAATATATTTTTCCTGTTAGGTTCATAGACTTTTATAATCCAAAGCCAGAAGGAACCGTTATTATCCCCCATGTAACCTGACCTCTTGCATAACATGAGCCATACAATTTTACCCAGCTATTGTATCGAGGCCATAACTCCTGATTGTGCTAAACCATCTTTTAAGGAAAATGCCCCGTCTCGATTTTAAGACTCAAAATGATAGAAATCCAACACATCTCCTGGTATGCTGTTCCAAGGTTTTTTTTTACTTTGGAGTTTGCACTATGCTTCAAGTCCGAATTTGTCTAGGTTCAGTTTTTAGCTGTTGTCTCTTGTCTTAGCTTTGCCTGCTAGATCAGGGGTTGGAAATGTTTTCTGGTGGGGGACTGGAATGACTTGGCTTAGGTCTTAGGTGTGTGAGCTTTAGGACCAGACAGCCCCTGCCACTTCTTCCTGCCAGCCAACTGTGGCACAGCACAGGGAGAGCCCCTACTGCCAAATGTGACCTGGCCTGCAGGTTGCAGGCTGCTGATCCCTGTGCTAGGTTAAAAGAATCCTGTACTTTTGGAAAACTTCCATGGAGGAACTTGCATACCCCAGTGAAGTTGGCTTTTAATCTTTTTTTGTATAAACTACTGGTAAATAAATTGACCTCCTTGAGCTTTGCATTATAAGGCAGGTCTTTCAGACCTGAAATCATTCTTGGAGCTTTCTTAAACACTTCCCAATTTTTTTAACATCCTTGTTAGGCTTTGAAAGATCCCAGTAAGTTAGTTGTTTGTCAGTAGCAGTGAATGTGCTATTGCACACCTCTTATGTGCTTGTGAGATTTCAGCCCAGACAGATGGGTCAAGTCAAGTCGTAGGTTGAGAGAGTCAGGAAAGGGCTTGTCAGAAATGCATGTAAAGACAATTGAGTGAAGTGACAGATGAAAAGAAATCTGTTCAAGAAGATGCTCTAATGAAACAAAGCAAAGACTTTGAAATGCTTCTCATTTCTAGCATTTCACGTAAAGAATTTAATGTTCTGTAAAATTTAAAATTATGACTGAAAGCACTGATGGAAAGAAGGCATATGTACTGATAGGGTATACTGCCATCTATCATATGTCTGATTAGATAATTTTAGTTTCTGGTCATAACACTCTTTTGATCTATTTAGGCATAAATATTTACCTAATTTATTTTATTGTAGAAATGCCCACAAAAGCTCAGATGTGAACTAGTATCTTAACATGCTAAGAAATACATTTGAAACTAGAATGTGTAACTCATGCTAGCTGAAAATCTTCTGAAATTATCATAATTATACAGTATCATTCTTGTTTTTAGCACAATAGAGTTCATGTTGTCCATATCTTATGCCTGTTTTATTCAAGTCACTATTTTAGATTCACTTCTGGAGCCGGTTAGTTCATGCAATAGTTTGTCAAGAGTCTCTCAGCTTTTGTGTCTGCTTTAAAAGAAATAAACATACACACTGACACGGATTCTTTGAGATGTCATACAGGAAAGATGGCTGTGTTTCTAACAGTAAATTCAAGTAAGCCTTAAAAGCAGGCCAAAAGTAAATTCTGTTCTGAGTGAATCTTCCTTCCTCTCCTAGGTTGAAGAATGTTCAGTAAACCTGTGGAACTGGGCTGTGACCAAGCGAATGGGTTCATTTATCAACGACGAGCAAAGAGCTAAATGTATGTATGTATGTCCTAGACTTCAGTTCTTTTATAGTCCAGAGCAAAAAGAAAAAGCTCTCTGATGGTACTTGTCCTTAACTTTTTATGTAATAAACATGCATGGATCTTTTCTGACAAGAGTAGGCAAGGCACCATGCAGCTATTTTAAGTAATCAGTTCAAGAAGGATAATTCCAGTTCAAGAATGTTCCACTGGTGATACAGAGTTCATATTCCAGCTCTTATGTTAGTCTCCTTCCTTGCTGCTGGTAAAGAGGAAAGAAGCTGTTATCAGCTATGACCAGGGGAAAGAAGCTGTGATCTGCACTCCCCCATGCTCTGTTAAGCGGTGGTTTTGTTCTTGGAAACAATTTATACCAGTATAAACATCTAGACTGTGGAGGTATATTGATACAAACCAGTATAGTACAATTTGTATAAGCAAACCCTAAGGACATTTTGCAACCTCAACGTTGCTTTTACTTGATGTGAGCTAATGACTCTGTCCTATAATAGCACCAGTACTAGTAGGCAGGAGAAGTAGGCTTTAAACTCCCTTGGTACCCCCTCCTCTCCTGCTTTCTGTGCTGGTATTTGGGACCACAGGTTGCTGGAGGAACTAGATGGAGATTTCTTAAGGTTATTGGCAATAATATTTGCAAACTTGAAGATGGCATGTGAGGTCGTAAGACAGTTAGCAAAGGGCTATCATATTGACCGTTTTTAAAAGGGGAGACCAGAAGGCTCTGTAATTAGCCATATTTCAATTACTATAGGAAATTATAAAACATTTAATTTGTAAATGTTTGGCAAATGAAGGGGTGCTAGCAAATCAAAGCAAACATGGATTTTTTTAAGAACAAAACCTGCCAAATCAAACTTTTAATTCTTTAGCAGGGGAAACAGGTTTAGTGGATAAGCCTTTTGAGACAGTCCCACGTGCCATTTTGATAAGCTGGAGAAATGTGGGTTAGACAGAAGTCCTGTTAGGTGAGTTTATAACTGGTTGAATAACTGCAAGCAAATGTTGAATTAATCCCATGTTAGACTGGTCTCAAGTGGGCTTTCATACGGATCTCTTTTGAGTATTGTTATTTTAATATTTTGATTAGCAACTTGGATTCATGAGTAAAGAGAATGCAGATCAGATTTTCAGATGTCATAAAACTGCAAGGGTTTGTGGACACTTTGGAAAATAGGATTAAAATTCAAATGGATGGGTTATAGTCAACAAAATAAAATGCATCAAGGCAGATGTCAGATGCTACGCCTAAGGAAGAAAAAACAAACACCCACAACCAGAATGGGGATAACTGGCTTGCCAGTAACTGTATCAAGAAAGAGCAGGGGATTGTCTTAGATCACAAACTCAACAAGAATCAGCAATATGATACTGTTGCAAAAAAAAAAAAGTAATGCCATTTTGGGTTGCGTTAACCGAGGAATTGTGTGCAAGGCACACGAAGTGCTGTTTTACTCAGCATTGGTTAAGCTTCAACTAGAGAACTGTGTTCGGATTTACAAAAGAATGTAGAGAAACCAAAGAAGATTCGGAGTGGAACAATGAGGATAATAAAAAGATTGGAAGCAAGCCCTGTGAAGAATGTTTGAGGGAACTAGGTGTGTGGTCAGTTTGGGGAAAAGGACATCGAGCAAAGGACATGATAGCTGTTTTCAAATACATGAAAGTATGCCATAAAGAAGATGGAGAAAAATGGTTCAAGGTAGTGTTTTTTTTTAAACTGCAGCAAAACATTTAAATTAAATATCAAGAGAGAATAAAACCCTAACTGTGTGAACAGTAGAAAGATGGAATAAGCTGCCCAGGGAAGCAGTAGTATCTCTTTCCTTGGGGTTTTTTAGGAAGAAGCTGGATCTATCTAGGATATTTTAGGAATGGTGAATCCCGAATTTGCACATTAGATAACCCTTGAGGTCCCTTCCAGCTCTGTGATTCTATATGTTCCACTGTGTCTGCCCTAGGAGCTTTACTTTCAGAATCTGAGTTAAAAACATGCTACAGGGAGGGATGGTCCAAGGCAAAGGGGAGGGAAGGAGCTTTGCATAAAATTTTGACTGGTGCAAGATATATTTTCCTCAGATCTTGTATCATAGTTAAGGGAGACCTTCAAAATATTAAAAAAACATGGATTGTCATTTTTCTTGTTACTACTTTCTCATATAGACAGATGTGAAAAAGTGCTCTGTTTATTTTTACTTTAGAAATATAAAGGATGCTAATCTTGTCTGCCTTTGTTTAGCTGGAGGAGATTTTGGAATTTTCAGGATGAGTTAATTTAAACACTTGGATTGTCACTAAAATGCCATAGGCTTATTTAAAGACTTTATCCCAAGTGTTCATTAGTTATTTTTTATAAGAAAGTATTAAGAAAAATACATTTTAAGTGTAGCTTTAAACAGTCTGGCTAAAATTCATATATTGTCTTTGCTGGTGAAGTTTTCTACCTTGTATTTTGTATGATATTATGATATCATAAATTTTCCAGGTACCACAAGTCTCACAAGATAGATAAGACCTGAAACTATTATATAACTATAAGAAAAATAAATAAAGAACGTTCAGGCTTTCTTTTACATGTCATAAAGAAACAGTAAGTGTACCAATCCTATTTTTGTAGGTCTCCTTTAATCAGGGTCAGTCCTTGAATGAGGAGACCTACCCAGAGAATTAGTGGTGCAGGAATTTATGTAATTTGGTAAGTAATACATTTGTCTGGTCAGTACTGAACCAGTGCTCCAGTATTGGACTCGTATATGCTGTTCTAGATTTCACCACCTTCTAATTGAGGCAGAGCAGGTCCTACATACTTGTAGTTACTAAGCACTAATCAGCAGATGTTCTGTTTTCATGTGTCTGGTACAGTGCAAAACATGCTGTTACTTTTAGCAATAATAATAATAATAATAGATAAAATTGTGGTGTAATTCAGTGTCCACTGTTATGGATAGTTTTCTGTTCTACGTATGGTCTGCATTGTCTTCTGATGGTACTTTTGGCATAACTACGATTGGGGCTGCTTTGATCAGAATGTTCTGCATCCAATGCAGAATGAGGTTGAAGTGTTCTCCAGAAGATTTCAATTTCAGTGAAGTCTTCTCCAGAGTTTATACCCATGTAGGGGTTGGGGTCTTCTGGTCTTGCACACGTGCAGTCTAATTCTCCCCTCATGGAAGTGAAGGGTGAAATGTGTATTAACTGTAGTTGGAATGGGCTCAAGTCTCATATGGCACGAACAAATATTACTCTACATAGTTTGCAGAGGATACATTTTTACAGGTTATTGTTGTCAGTAGTGGACTTTCAAGCAGGTCTGGTCTGGGATGTTGCCTGGAGTGGAACTGGTAATCCATAGCAGATTTACACTCAGAGACCTGCACTCAAGAATGTCAATACTAAGCTCTTGTGCTGACTTCCAGTTTACTGTAGTTATGCAGAACAGTCGACACACACAGCAGTGCTTAGGTAGTTAGGCTTTTGGGAGGTTATATTTGCCAATAAATTATCACTTCTAATTGGTGAAGAAGTAACTTCTTTTAGTTTTTGCCTTCATAAGGACTGAAAGGGGAGAAGTGCCCCTCCCAGTTATGTGCATACATTGTTTTCTTGCAGTGCGCCATGTTGCTTGTAGGCTAGCATTGCTGTGTGAAGATAACAGTTCCTTGGAAGAAACAGTGCGAAGGCAGATTCTGGTAAGTAGCTAAATAATATGAGCATAAGTAGAGCAGTAGATCACGAATGGAAATCTTGGAATGTTATTTGGAGGTGGTAGTGTCATTCAGGAAAATGGGTGAAATACATACCTTGAATTTCTGAGGAATGCCAGAGGTGGGCTTAAATCATCATAAGGACATCTGGTTCTCCCACCATAGCAAGGAGTTTTTAGGAATGCTGTTATAAACCTTGGCTGCTTTAGTAAACCTACAGTGAACAGTTCATCCTATAGTGTGAAAAGGAGCTTCTGAGGTCTTGCAAATATCAGCCAAGAGCACCACCTTGCTGGTATCAGTCCAATAAAATGTTGAAAAGTTAATTGACTTTGTTTCAGCATCCTCATGAAATCTGTAAGTCTCCTTGTGCTGCATCAAAATGAATGGAACTGTATATAAAGAGGCAATTGTTAAATTAATTGTAAAGGCTGCAGTATTAGGTACATGTACAGACATAATGACAGCCAATATCAATTGGTGTGGAAGTTGATGAATTTTCAGAAGACACATTTTATTTTTATTTTTTAGATGACCATGAAGACGGGAAAAGGGTGGGTGGATATTGGAAAAGCTGTCCTTGCTGACGGTTTTCTTGAGATTGCTATAAAAGTAAGTTTCTGCTTAGTTCCAGTCTCTTGCACATGTGCCTATTTGTATGTTTCACAGGTGAGTAATAGCTCCCTGGATGATTGCTTTGTTTTCCAGAGTATAGAAAACCTGTACACCAGATTAATGAAGAGAAGTAATGGGGAAGCAGATATACATGTGCATAAAGCTGATGTGGAGAAGGACCTGTTCAAAGTGCTGTCTTACCAGGCTGAATCAGTATGTGTCCTGACCAGTTTTCTGTGTGTGTCACCAGCCTTGGAGTGATTGGATGGTGAAAGGAAGTGGGTCTGACCCACTTGTTAGCAGTGTGAACTCTGGTTGTCAAATGAAAAAAAAGTTAACTTAGCTTTGTTTTGCTGTAAGGTCTCATTTGATCTGTGCCCTCAACGTTGCAATTTTTTAAATATTCTTAATGTTCCCTTTAGATGGGTATCTCTGCTAATTTATCATAATCTCTGCAGTATTGTTTAGATACTCTCTTAAACACTTGTTTCTCTTTGATTTGGCTAGCAGGGGGTCTTTATAAAGCAGCCAACTATCTTTTTGAGTCTTAAATTAAGTACACTCAAGGAAGCTCTGTGTTTCATTGTCTAAAGAAGCAAGATATGTGAGGTTACTTTGGAACCTGGGTCCCCTAGAATCCATGGTCGAACAACATATTTTTAGGAACATTGGTTAATTCACAGCTATTTATCTCTGTGCCAGTATTCTGCAGCTCAAGTACCACTATCTAAGGAGTAGCTGAATAATACTGAAGTAACATTATTTAAGAGGTGGCTGATAAAAAGTTGCACACAGGAAGGCGTTTGCAGTGCATAATAATTTGATTGAACTTACAAACTCATGAACATTACAACTAATGCTAGTACTTTTAGATACTGCTAGACCAATGTGGGCAAACCATTTTGGCAGGCATGCCACAGATTAACCCTGCACCCTCCCAAGTGCCACTCCTGTCTTCTTCCCTTGCCCCATCTGCTCTAGTTTCTTCTTCCAGTCCTGTGCTCCCTGCCTGATCCAGTCTTCTACTTTTGCTGCTTTGCTTTCTGCCTTTTCTGCCACAGCATTACCCATCCCCTCCCTGATGTCTGCCCATGTCACTTGTGGCACCTGTGCCACAGTTTGCCCACTCATGCATTCATTAGATGGTGATCTTGAGATAAATGATTTGCATTTAGGCACATGTACACATTGTGTTTTAGTATAAGGCTTGTAACATCAGGGAAATCAATGTTGCTAACTCTCATCATTTTATCAGTTCTAGCATATATGTGGACCTGTCCTTGATGCCTGTAAGGGGCAGCTGGTACAGAACATAGCAGCCTACCTTCTGATGGGAGTGGGTCATTGGGAGCCCATAACTCCAGTGTTCCAGAGTCTGCATTGACTCCTAGCAGCTTTCTGGGTATAATTCAACATGCTGGTTTTGATTTACAAGGCCTTAAGTGGCTTGTGTACCTAAGGGACTACCTTCTCCCTTATGGCATATCTTAATCCCTAAAGTCAGCCAAGTACATCCTCCTGCAAGTACCATCAATGTGCCAAGTTCACAAACAAGTGGGAGGTCATTTTTGATAGTCGCTCCTCAGCTCTGGAACCCCATCCTCTTGCAGCCTACCAGAGCCTGAGCTTGAATGTCTTCAGGAAGTGCTGTAAGACTACTGTCTGACCAGGTGTTTAGCAGGCAAGGCTAAACTGGATTATTGTTTAGGTTTTTGTTCTATAAATTATCTCAATACCCTATTACTTTTACAAGTTTATTTTGTTTTTCCTGCTTTGTTCTTTTCTTCATCTATTTTATAAATTTGCTGTCTCCTGTAAGATGCCCTGAGACCTTGTAAGGAAGGTGGCATATAGTCTCATGATATTTTAAGGGTGTTCTCAAAGAGGTAAGAATCAGCTGTAATTAAAAAAATCTTTTTTAAGAGAAAAACATTAAAATTAGTCATGAATGTACTCCAAAGAGTTAAAAACAAATGAAACATCCCAAATATATATAGAAAAATCTTGTGATTTATAAAGCAATCTAGTAATGATTTTGGTTAGGAGATTTGACTGGGTATTTTTGCATATTTGGTACTGGTAATGCTATAGGGTGTTACAGACATTGGGGTGCAAACTTAAGGAGGCCTATTTACCAGTGTGTTTTGTATGCAAAGTCCAAAATGCTTTACTGGGATCTCAGAATCAAAAACAGAAGATTCCAAAACACACAGGTAGCCCAAAAAATGTCTGAGAACATTAACTCAGTCTTTGAGTTGTATGGCTGGAAGAGGGGTGTAGGGGGAAATAAGGGAGAGTCCAGTGCGGCTGGAGAGAGAGAATATTAAGTCTGCTGAGCTGTGTCATACCATATTGTTTGTATATGAACGGCAGTTTTAGCATTTGAAGGAAATTATCATGTTAGTTTTTTCTGTTCACACTAATCTTAGGGTGGGAGAGTGTCTCTTCATGTTTTTATAAAATGCCCTGTGCCACTGTATAAGAAAACCTGCTAGCAGGATGTTAAGTATAGTTTTCTCATGTTACAGCTGGCTATGCCATATGTGCTAGAGTGCATAGAAGATGCACTTTCTTAGATAAGCAGGATATGGAATTCTTTTTGAAGACAAATTATTTAACAGTTTATTGGCACATCTGTTACTTTCTTAGGCTGTTGCTCAAGGGGATTTTCAAAAGGCAGTGATGTGTGTGCAGCGCTGCAAGGACATGTTGATGAGGCTGCCAAAAGAGGTCAGAAAAATCAGTTTTCCTGTGCCTTTCCAAAAGTTTGAAAATGTCTTGCTCCTTGTTTAATGTACTACCAAGCAACTGATGCCATGTGAACTTCTGAAAACCACTGTGAGACTGTTCCATTCGCTTCTATTATGTGCCTTCCTTGTTTGTTTCGCATTGTTAACAATATGTATGTGAAAATACTAGCTTTATTTCTCTAAATATAGTTTCATAGTTTCTAGAGTTGGAAGGGACCTGAACAGATCATCAAGTCTGACTCCCTGCCCTGGTCAGGAACGCGTGCTGGGATCATAATACCCCAGTCAGATATCTATCCAACCTCCTCTTGAATACCCCCAAGGATACCACCACCTCCCTTGGGAGCCCATTCCAGAGCCTCATAGCCCTAACCATAAAGTAATGCCTCCTGATATCAAGCCTAAACCTATACTCAATCAATTTATGGCCGTTATTTCTTGTTATCCCCAGTGGTGCCCAGGGGAACAGAATCTCACCTATTTTCTGCTAGTCCCCCCTTGGTGAGTTTATAGATGGCCACCAGATCCCCTCTCAGTCTTCTCTTGTGGAGGCTGAATAGATTCAGGCCCTTTAGTCTATCTTCATAGGGCCTGGCCTAGATTCAGGCCCTTTAGTCTATCTTCATAGGGCCTGGCCTGCTGCCCCCTTACCATGCAAGTGGCCTTCCTCTGAACCCTCTCAAGGTTAGCCACATCTCTCTTGAAGTGCAGCGCCTAGAACTGGATGCAGTACTCCACCTGTGGCCTGACCAGTACCACATACAGGGGAAGGATCACCTCCCTGGGCTTGCTTGTGATGCATCTGTAGTCAACAATGACTCCAAGATCCATTTCAGCCACTGTGTTGTTAGAAGGGTGTTCCCCAGCCTATAGATGTGTTTCAGTTTCCTGCTCTCTAGATGCAGCACCTTGCATTTGTTTGCGCTGAATTCCATCCTATTCTCATCCACCCACCTCTGTAACCTGTCTAGATCTAGTTGGATTTTGTCCCTCTCCTCCAGCGTGCCCACTTCTCCCCACGTTTTTGTGTTATCAATGAATCTGGACAGCATGCTTTCCACTCCACCCTCCAAGTTGTTCCTAAAGATGTTGAATAGCACAGGCCTGAGGACCGAGCCCTGGGGAACTCCACTGCCCACATCCCTCCAGGTCAATAATGACCTGTCCACCACCACTCTCTGGGTGTGACTATCAAGCCAATTTGCCACCCATCTGACTAGGCACCAATGCTGCAGTCACCTAGTTTTTTTATGAGCGTGGGGTGAGAAACGGTGTCAAAGGCCTTCTTGAAGTCCAAGTAGATGACATCCACCTCAATGCCCGCATCCAAGGACTTGTTGACCTGGTCATAAAAGGAAACAATGTTAGTCAGGCAGAATCTGCCTGCAGTGTACCCGTGTTGGTTGCCCCTGAGCATTACCTGCCAGGATGGGCCCTTGCAGATGTCCTCCTTGATAATTTTCTCAAAGGTCCTCCCAAGGGCTGAGGTGAGACTAACTGGTCTGTAGTTACCCGTGTCCTCCTTTCTCGTAAATGGGGACCACACTGGACCTTTTCCAGTCCTCTCGTACATGGCCAGAGCACCACGATTGCTCGTACAGCCATGCCAGGGGCCCTGCTATGACCTCTGTCAATTCCCTCAGTGCCCTCGGATGAAGAGCATCTGGTCCTGCTGATTTAAACATATCCAGCCCCTCCAGAAGTTCCCTAACTAGATTGTCCCTGACCCTAGGCATAGTGTTGTGTCCCCTGAGTCTGTCTGTAATCCTAGTGGTGGAGCTGTCCCAGTCCCTGCTCAGAAATATGGAGGCAAAGAACTTGTTGAAGAGATTGGCTTTTTCCTTTGCTGCAATCACTAGATTGCCAAGCCTGTCCTGTAGGGGCCCCACGTTACCTGGTGCCACCTTCTTACTCCCTATGAATTTGAAAAAGGACTTTTTGTTATCCTTAACTCTGGTCATATCGTGATTTGTTCTTTTTTCTTTTGTTTATTTTAGTAGTACCCTTTCCTAATTCAATATTTGAAATACATTTGTGATGTTTTGTTCCTTCTCTTTATTAAGTAGGTGATAAAGTCTGAAGGGATGGGAGAAAGCTGAAATAAAACATGGGGAAGTGAAATGCAGTATTGTACATATTGTAGTTGGCTAGGATTTAATTGGTTTCTGCAGTCCTCACCCCAATTAAGTCAGAGTATCTGAGTGCTGGTAACTCACTTGAGGAGGTTCTACTTTCATTCTTATAGCAAAGGCAAAGCTTCAGTCCTTGGCTGAATTGTTACCATGACTCACTAGGGTCTTTGTGTTGCTACTATTCATTTCATTTGAAATGAATTGCATGCTTTCCAACTAAACTCCTCCATTAAATAATGTTAAACCTGGTGTCTAAGGAATTCACAATTCACAAACCACAGACATTGAAGCAGACAGGGAAAGAGTTTCTCTTCATAAAAGATGTGATTTGCATTTATTTTAAGTAGGAACTAATGGTAATTGGAAGGATGAGAAAGAAAGAAGGAGCAAGCAGTTATTTTGACCTATGGGATGAAATCTCAGGAGTGCATAAATCACTTGTAGTTTAGAGGATTGTTGCTGGTGGGAAGAGCTAGTGATATGGCTGATATAGCCAGCCAGCTATTCAGCCATTCATCTGAGAAACAGCTTTTAAATAATGCTTGCAACTCCTCTGTTCCAAGCACGTTAGTGGAGAAGATGTATGCCTCCAGAGCAGTGATGTTTCAACCAGGTGTTGTGACACCCTGGGGTACCTTGAGATCCTTTCAGGGATGCTGCAGGGCACTATGCGGTGTTAGTACTGTTAGGTTTGGAAACACTATTCACAAGATAGAGAGGTAAGTAGCTGTGTTAGTCTGAGGTCAGATAGAAGGCAGGTAGATTTGTACCTTATAGAGTAAGTGCTAATATTCTCATATATAACACTTATAATATAAATAATTGCATGCTAATATACCTAATGCTATATATCTCTAATTTAGTTTGTAAGATACAGGTCTACCCTGCCTTCTGTTTCTCAAGATAAACCCAGAGGTTCCACAGAGGAATCCGTAGCATTGAAAACATTCCCACATATGATCTTTCTGGGTTATTTGCAACAGAATTTTTTTCAATTATTTTTCTATAGTGAAAACAAAAATGAAAACTAAAAGCTGGCGTTTTCTGAGGGGTGGCTTGAGTAGAAAATGTTTGAGAACCACTGTTTTAGGGTTACATGAGGGATCCTACCTTGTTGGACACTTTACCTGTGGGGTTATCAACAAGTTAAATTATCTTTTGAGGAGGAAAATCACAGTTTTCCTTAATGTTGTGAAGCATTTTGGAGTCTGCTTCCATGAGTGACTGTTCTCTACTTGTGCATTGGCAGGTGACCCGTGCTTTTTATTCCTGGCTGCAGGGAGATCAAAAGAGATTTGTGTGTAGCAAGATAGCATTTTGCATGGTGGTGCTGTTGGCTTCACTGGAGAGATTCTTTTGGGTTCTTAGATAGCACTTACAAGAGGCAGTGTTTACAGCTGGGAGAAGTTATTCCAAAGACGAAGTTTTGTAAATGCTAACAGTTTATTTGCGCTTGATTTTTGTTCTCATTCTGATTAAGTGATAACAGTTGCAGATAATACTGAGGAGAGATTTTGGTGGACAGATGCCTTCCTCACAGAGAAGCTGTTGAAGCAGCAGTGGTCTGAGTAATCACATAAGACTGTATCTCCCCAAATCATGCAGAACAATGGTTCCTGCTTTAATCCAAAAGAAAATCACCCCTTTTCTCCCTCCTTTATACTCTGCCTTCCCCGTCCCTCCTACTCCTGAAAAAAACCAAAAAGCTATTGTGGAGGAGTTGTTGCCTCCTTCTTTCAGTCTTTTAAAAACACCTCTCTTGGCTTCAGGACATTCTTGTGCCAGGCTTTTGGATAGGTTTTGTTATTTTTTAAAATTCACTTTTAGTTCTCCATTTTTTCCTTTTGTATCCTAATTTTCTCTCTTATTTCTCTCCAGTTCTTTTTCAATGATGCATGTGAGCTACAGTATGCTTGACCAGTTCTGCTGTTCTGTATGACCTTGGGAGATTTACTTATGTTGCTTTATTTTCTCATGGATCAAGACTCCAATTTTAGTCACGTTCCTTCACCTTCCTGCAAAATCACCTCCCATAGTAATGGATAGAGTTTTGATATAAAAGGTATTTTAACTGTGTCTGGAACTGAGCTGCCATAGAGCTCAATAAGCCCTTTCAAGAACTGAAAAAACATTGTTTTTATTTGCAGACTTGTTACCTGTCTATCCTTTGCTATAACTTTGGAGTGGAAACATATGAGCAGAAGAGGTACGAACAGAGCTCCTTCTGGCTCAGGTAATGTGAAAAGAAAAACTATGTGAAAAGCCTATTAGAATAAAAAAAATGTGACTGAAGAATAGAGAAAGGGAAACCCAAAATATTTTTAGTTTTAGAATTTAATAAAAAAATGGAAAACAATGAAAAACTTCTTAAAAATAAAAGTTCTCGTTATTTAAAAAACAAACCAATCATTTTTTCACAAAAATTGAGAATTTTCAACTAGCTCTGGTATGAAATTAATTAGTTTAACACTCTAGCTGCCAGTCAAAGCAGAGCTTTATTCTGGTAATTGCTCCATTTTCAGGCACATTCTTAAATTCATATTTTGTTGACTCACTTGCACACCACTGCTTTGCATGGATTTTCATATTTCTAAAAGGGCCTAGTTGCATGCAGATGTTATATTCATAGTTCTCCTTATTTGCAAGCAAACTGCTTAGAGATACAAAGAGAACCTGATGTAGGAGGGCTGTTTCCAGCTATTGTGCCTTTCATAATGCACTGGTATATTGCTACATTTCAAGGAAATTGAGAGTGTTGAGAAATGCTGAAAATATCTATTTTGCCAGTATTACATCTATTTCTTGTAAATAGTCTTTGATTTTTTTTTTTTTTGAAAGGAGATGCCTAACTATAAGCCCTAATTGCGTTATTGGTGAAAATTACCTTGTTTCATGTATTAGTTCTCCTTGCTCTAGTGCTCTCAGTCACATTCACTGGCATAGAGCAGCTCCACAGCAGGCTTGGATACCTTTTCTGCCCACCTGCTGTCACAAGTGACCTTGAGTTATCACATTGTTGACAAACTAGAGAGAATCCAGAAGTTAGCAACAAAAATTATTAAGGAATTGGATTTATTGGGATGAAAGGTTGAGTGAGTTACATCTGTCTATTGTGGCTAAATGAAAACATGCTAACTACCTACAAATACTTATGGTATGTAAACTCTGTGGTGGGAAAGGAGGTTTTAGAAGTGGGTAAGTTAAGGTGCAGGGAAGTAATGTATGAAGATTAAAAAAGAAAAGGAAATTTCAAGGTATCAGGAAAAATCCTCCTCAGAAAATTAGAAACCCTGTTTTTTAAAAATGACCTGTATAAGAAGAAATCAAATTGATGGTGTTCCTTCTAATCCCAAACATTAAGGTTGTATATGTGGAATTAGGGAAGGTATGTGGCAGTGTACAGTCTTAATTAAGGCTGATAGTTTGAACACTGCTTGTTCTCTTTCTTGTAGTAGATGGGGCACTGAGTGCAGAAAAATGCCCCTGAGAAAATCTGAGTATGAAATCAATCTTCCAAAAAATACCAACATTTTCTGGATAGAATGATTTGGCACCCTCTAGTGGGGATAAGGTTATCTCATAATGAGCATATTATCAGATCTGGAAACACATTCTCAGCAAGACTGTTTTTGTTTTTAAATCCCTAGTTCTCTCTTTGTACCACTCATGTACCACTTGTTATGGAGCTTTACTTCTCTGGTGTTAACCTCCAAGTCTGTGCTGTGTTTAGTTTTTTTGGAAACTACTGGGAATCAAGTATTCTAGGTTCTGTTTCTGGCTCTGCTGCTGACTAAACTGTAATCTTGGCCAATATTACTTGATCCTCTGTGTCTTAGTTTTTTCACCTGTCAAGTCAGAACGGTTGTCTTTACCTACCTTAAGTGGGGAGTAGGTCAGGATGTATCTGGAACATAACTAAAATTGGAGTATAAAGGGCCACAAAGGACTGATTTAAGTCACAGGGCTTTACCACAAAATGCCTAGTCTGTGGTAGATGCCCTTGTGCATGTTCTTACTGTATGGTATGTGGAAGCAAAACCATGGTAGCTTCCTCCTCTTTCATTAAGTCAGTAGGCTACCATGAGTTAGTTTCCAAATGCTGCCAGGCAAGGTCATGCAAATGGGCAGTTACTGCAGTATAGCTGACCTGCAGTAAAGGCGTACTCTTTTGTAGTCATGGTAATTTTTTTGTATGTAATATATTAGGGGTGTCAGAGATATGGAACCATATCATCTGGCCCCTTTGCTCCCTGATTTTTTCTGATTCTAGTTTTCCTTTATCAATGATAGCCAGAGCTATGAAATTGGTAAGATGGATAAGAGATACTCTACTGGGCAAGAAATGCAGGTAAGAAATATATATAGTTAGAAGCTTCTGAACTACTAATGCATCAGTAGGAAGATGTAATTATTGTCATCACTTTAACCTTACTGTGTAGCACACGTTGTCTCCACAAAGCCTGTCTGGAGTGTGCACAACTGCACCAGAGGTTCTTAGTCATGATTTTCAAAAGTGTCTGATAGCTAGTCTGCAGAATTGAAGTATCATTCGACTGATACTTCATCATATCCCAGGTGCAGTCAGAGAGCGCAGAAATTGAAATTACAGCCTTAATCACATTTGCATTTAGGTTTTTATGCAGATACAATGTTAGTACATTGACACTCTATACCAGCTAGCATCTCTGAAGAAGAATTACAGCAGAACCCAGAGCAGTTGTATGACTGCTATTAGAGTACTGTGTCCAGCTGTGGTATCCACACTTTAGGAAGAATCTGGAAATAATGAAGACATCAAAGGAGAGCCATAAAAATGGTTGCTGTCCTAGAAAGCAAGCCTTTATCGGATAAAGCTTAAAAGCTCAACTTATTCTTGTTATTGGAGAGACATTTGGGAGGTTACTTGATGACCTGTATTGGAACTTACATATGGAAAGGGATGATAGAGGAGGACTTTTCAGCCTTGCTGACAAAAGCATAACAAATGTCAGTGGTGGGAAGATGAAGTCAAGCAAATTCAACCGTAACATCAGAACATATTTCCCAGAAATGAGGGTAGCCCTAAAACTGGATACTAGGGAAGATGGTGAACTACTGTTGCTTATAGTTTTTAAGACAAAACCAGGTGCATTTCTAAATGAGATGTTTTAAGTTAATTTCTGGGATGAACATTAGGGCCTTCTTATGTGAGAATTGGGGATGCATAGTCATGGTTGTCCCTTTAGCTTTGGAATCTGAGTCATAGGCCATGTGGAGAGCAGGGTTTCCTGTATTTCCATCAACATGCTTAAGACTTGAGACTTGGCATAAAGGCAGTGGTTATAACGACATTTTATGCTCAGGGTTTTAACTACTTGTATGCAGGGCTCAGGAAGAATTATCTCCGATGATGCCCAGTGGCATAATTCATTGTGTGCACACGTGTATGTGTATGCATGTGTGTATTGGGGGGTGGGGTCAGCCACATAGGAGATTAGAGTATTGGATGGGATGGACCAGTGATCCAGGGTGATTTTTTTTTTTTTTTTTTTTTTTTTTCCCCAGATGCCTACCTGGTGCGTCTTGCTCAGGTGTTCACCGTCATTCTGATAACCAGTTTTGGGGTCAGGGATGAAATTCCCTGCAGGTCCCATATGTGGAGACTTTTGCATTTTCCCAGTTCTTCTGAAACATAAAGGCTTGGTTTGCTGGCTAGGATTATATGGGTATGTTTCACCCAGGGCATGTCTACGTGCTTTTTACGTGCACCTCAACTAAATACGCATTTGTCTAATGCACATCATGGCAATTTAGACATGCGTCTATTCCTGCACACACTAAGGCATATTTATGAGGTGTGTGGACTAAAATTAGTCCCAAGTAAGTCGACATACAGAGCATTAATGTGCCTTAGTGCATGTACATGTGCATTAAGGAGCTTTAGCTATTTGTGCCTAAATTTGATACCTGCTTTTGCAGGTGTGAATAGCCTAAAATTGTGATTTTAAGGCGCCTTAAGGGTGTGCATGTTTAGACCCGCACCCTTAAGTGCCTTAAAAATGGCTAATGTGCCTTAAATCAGCAAGTGTAGACACATCCCCAGTTCTCCTCTTCTCTGCCTGTCATGCACAGAAATGTTTTTTTTTCTGAGGATTGAATTGGTTTAAATAGCTAGAGGGATTGGGCTCACTATAGAAGGATCTGCATGAAACTTAATGGTACTTGGTATACAGCAGATCAGGTTCAATGGTGTACTCATTGTTTTGGCTTGTATCTCTATGACACCAAGAGGCTTTGTCTTTACTGGGAAAAGTAGTCATGGAAAGTCAGATATTGTGAATATGTGTTAGCAGAGCCTGCCCTAAATTCAGCCTTTCCCTTAGGGTAGATCAACCCAGAACTTGACCAAGTAAATTGAGCTAAAGGTTCTCTGAATCTTCACTAGGAGAAAGGTCGAGTGTACATTAGGCTTAGCCACCAGCATCCCTTGTCAAGACAGCCTGAGAAAATACATGGATGCAATTATTTATGTAGTCGTTAGCATCCTCAATCAAGGAACAACACATTATGCTACGTCTTTTACAGCCAATTAGTAAAATGATAGGCCTTTGACCTAGAGAACTTCTTGTCCAAACATTTATGTTTCAGCATCTCATTTTTCAGCCCTTTGTGCAGTATTCAGGTGCCATTCATGGTTATTCTGCTTAAATATACGTTTTGTCCTTTCTTTCTAGGCTAAAGTCCTGCGGTTATTAGCCACTGTCTACTTGGATTGGGATTGCAAGGTGTATCAAGACAAGGCTCTGCAGGCTATAAGCTTGGCTAACAAGGTCGTAACTTCCTGTAATGTCTAATTCACACAGTAGCTAACCTCTTTTTGGTCTGCTTGCCTAATAATGGAATGTGATAAATTAATCACTAGAGTGTCTCAGTTGAAATCAAGGGAGTTGCGTCAGAGGTGACTTCGACATTGAATAATAGCTGTGTTTTCTTTATATTAGTTGCCATATTCACAAACTCATATTGCGCTGGTGGCTCTTGCTGTAAAGAAGCACTGCTGAGTTTTACAGGTTATGCATCTGTTCCTGCTGTGTATTTCCATCTGTAATGGACTCCTGTTGATCATGATGTGGCTGGCACTTTTCTGGCATGTACCTAAGAAAGCTGCATGTGTTAAGTGGACTTCAGTAGCAGTTCATATGAGATTTGGGAACTTGGCTTTTCAGATGCCAGACTAGGAAACAATAAAACGCTGGACTTGTAGAAATTCTGTTTGTCAGTTAATTTCGTGCTTCTGTCCCATCAGATTAACTGGTACAAATTAAATCATGGTAGCATTTGTCTTTGTTTAACCATCATTTACCATTAAACCATCATTTTCATTATTTTTTGCTTAAAAAGGATTTATAAGTTTAAAATGCTCTTGATTGTAAGTAAAAGCTGAAATCCCAGTTTGTTGTGAGCAAATACTCTGGAAAGATCAAGGTGGTGGGTGCTCTATTTAGGTATTCATATGGCACTTATTACCATAGTACTGAGTGCTTTTCAGTCTTCAATACAGTTTTCTCTCCCTTACAACACTTCAGTGAGGGAGGGAGGGAGAGAAGTACTCTTCATCTTCATCTTACAGAGGGCTACTGAGGCACAGGAAAAGACTAAGTAACTTCAAGAAATCTGTGAAGGAGCATGGATTTGAACCTATCATGCTGACTAGTACCCCTGTCCATCCTTTTCTGAGTGTATTATCAATGGTATGGAAAACTATGAAGGAAATTTTATGTTGGTTTCTGAATTGCACAGGACTGTAGGATACTGTTTTCACTGTTTCTGTGCATTACAGTATTAAGGGAATTTCTGTAATTCCTTCATTATGATTAAAATTGCATCGCACCAAAATCCCAACATCATCATTGAGTATTTTGGATTTATTCCTGTTGACTGTTTTCACAGAGTATTTCACCAGACTCATGAATTATGGCAACCCTGAGTACTAGTGAAGCTGTGGCATTTTGCAACTCTTGTGAAAATAATAATAATCCTCCCCAGCATTCCAAAATCATTTCATGCACATTCCATCATTGTTGTTTGAGCTGTCTGGTTCTGTGAGCACGTCAGAGTCAGAATTACTAATTGGTTGGAGGGAGCTTGACATAGTGGAAAAGGGCACAGGACTGAGTGTCAGAAGACCTGACTTAAACCACAGGCGGGGGACAAGCTAATTTGGCCTCACTGTAGACTTTCAGGCCCTCTCTGCTGTTGTTTGGAAGTGCTTGAACATGTTTGAGTGGATCCAGCTACATCAGATTTCTGTGTTTTGATTTTGAGCTGTCCTCAATCTTTTTGCTAGCATAAAATTAAGAAACAGAATAAAAAAATATAAACATCAAGTTTGTCATGAGTAATTATCACCTTCTGGGAAGAAAGATTACTATTTCTCCAGAAGGAAAGATTACACTTATTATTTATGGCCCTATCACTTCAGAAACTCAAGCTCAGATCGGACAGTACTGTATGTTGCAAGGACTCTAAAAGGAGCTAGCTAAAATTGTTTTTTGAGTTCATAAACAATTTGGCTGTCCAAAATAATGCTTTTGTTTCTTAATGTGCAGGAGAATTTGCATCCAGCTGGGTTTTTCTTGAAAATTCAAATCCTTCTGAAAAGTGGAGCAACTGATGAAGACCTCAGTACAGGTATCACAGTTCTGTTTGATTTAGAACAGGATCATAATATTCCATGCCCAAGAAACAAGGTTAAATGTTGTTAGGGCAAGAGCAAAATCACTGCACAGTCTACTTCAGGAGAAAGGGACTTAATTTGCCAAATGTCACAGTCTGGTTTTAGGGTATGTGTGATGTGGAAATCTGTCCCATATTACTATAGCATCATGGGAACACTGCTGCAATGAAATTTTGAGTTGGAAGAAAAAATGTATTTTGTAGCTGATTGAGAGTTTAAATGCATTTCCCCAGGGAGGACAGACCCTGGGGCTCATGAGAACTAAAAGATAGCATAGATGCAGCAGCGTAAGTAGTGAAGAGTGAATCTGGTGTCAGTTACTGAAGTAGTCCTTCCTGTTCAAGGATGAGGCACAGGTTCAGGGAGAAGTATAAAGAGGAAGCGTACGCTATTGTTGCCTGTTCTGCTCTTGTTTTGAGTAGATTGAGGAGTTATGTCCCAGAGCTGTCAGCCTGGATCTCTTCGTTAGTACCAAATTAGAAACGAAAGTGAAAACATGAAGAATGAGAAGGCAGGGGACGTGAGCAAGCAGTTCATTTTTCTTGATGTGTCAGTAACCTTTACTATTCCTTCCTCTTTCTAGCTATTGCTGAAATTATGCATCACGAGGTATCTTTAGATTTCTGCTTGAACACTGCTAAGATGCTGCTGGAACACAACAGGTAGTGGAACCTTCTTATCCCTTGTATCAGAGGGAAAACACGTTGATTTTCCGAGATGAATGATTCCTTGCTATTTGAAATAATGTTTACCGTCAAATAACAGTGAACAAGTAAAGAGGTGCCATGACTGAAATTTTCAAACAATATAAAGCATTAAGGCTAGTTTATGGAAAAAATTGCAATTTACAAGTCTTTAGAACCACATCTCCTTTTAGAGATGGAGAGGTTGTTCACTGTGCTTTCTAGCTTTTACAAAACCCCCCTCAAAGTATTTTATGTATATAGAGAGAGGAGAGATGGGTGATACTCTCTGGTTTGTTAAAGTCTCTTTGCACTGTGCACTAACTGGCCAGAGAAAGCCACTGGAGAGTTTCCCACAGGCAAGAGAACTTTTTGCTAGTGGAAACTGGAAGAGCAGGGTGTGCCATCTCCTGTACTAGCCAGCCACTCCACTTCCCAGCATAGGTGGGTCAGGGTTGTGCATGTCAAGAGCATGCCAGGCCATGGAGCGTCCTGGGTGGGAGACATGGTGTGTCTTGTTTTCTGTTGGCATGAATATAACTATCTCCATTTAGCTGTAACTGGTGCTGGTGGGCATCAGCAGGCTCTGAATTATGAAACTGTGACTGGCTGCCTACCAGTTTCCCTCCAAGTTGTCCAACCACTGCTCAGAAAGAGTGAGCAATCCATGCCCCTGTGATGGTGTTTTTTTTTTCAGGTGATGTGATACTGCTGTTTAGGGCCTGCTTTAAATTTTCTTTACAAATTTGTCATCAAGTTTGCCTACTTCTCAGATTTGGCAGCACTATTGTGCAATGGGCTGCGGGATATTTTGGTACACTAGTAAGTAGCTAGACAAAACCAAAACAGAAAATATTTTTGGTCAAATTCAGTATCTACCTCTGTCATTACTTGTTCAGCTTTAGTAGTTTTCTTGGTAGGGACAAATTAGGATAGAAGACCAACATGACAAATAATGTTACAGAACATGTTTACCTAGGAGTGTCTCTAGATGATTGATGATCACCACAACTTTGGGAGAATAATAAGATAGCTAGTAATGCACTTCAAATGAATGTCTAGCCACTCTATTAAGAGCCTTGCTAGGGATTAGCATTTACTCTGCAAAGCTATATCTTTTGGCATTTGCCTTGATGGGTCCTGTAACAACAGGCATGGTTCTTATGAGGGTGTTGCAAAGTGCTCCCTTCTTTCAGGGTTTGGGCACATTACCCCATAGTGCTTCTTAGCTCCTTCCCATGATGTACTGAGCATAGGGCTAAACTCTGAGTCCTTGTGTGATAGCAGAGCTGCAAATAAGATTCCCAGTGGCCTAAATCAAAAACTGAAGGTTTTGAAATGCTGATCTTGCTGCCTGCAGTTTTGGAAACAAAAAAAGTAAGAGTCTGGATGATAAGAAGCGGCTGTAAATAAGGAAGTTCCATTTCCTCTATTTTCACTTTCTGTTTCTGGTTTTGAATGCATAAAGCTATGTAGAACAGTGTTTTAACTTTACTTCTAGCTTTCATTATTTTATGGGCTTTAATTAGTCTTTGAATATTTTTTAAATGTGTAGGTTCATGGGTTAATGCAGCAGATTTATCCTGGGGCCAAATGAATGGTTACTGGTTAAAGAGCCAGTTCTCACATGGATCTGTGGAACACGTGGGGTGTGTGGTCTCTATCCTTGTCATCTTCAGAAGGGCGTATTTTCAGTCAGGCAGGTGGCATGGGATACTTGATGTAGGAAGGGTATCGTTCTCTAATTAGTTGCTCCACAGAATTAAAGAACTGGAGAACAAATGAGTTAGGTTATCTGTATTCTTTTTTGTGAGACGTAATCTGAGTGAGAAATGTATTCCGTGGGTGTATGTGTTAGTTCCCAGAGAAGAAAGCTAATAGCTCTTTCACAAATGCATCTTTGTGAACAGGGAGTTGGTGGGTTTTGATTTTCTGAAGTCTGTTGCTGGGCAATTCGAGTCCTCGCCTGACCTTGGAAAGGTCACCCTGCTCCACATTGAGTTCCTGTTGCAAAGTATGAGGGAGCCACTTGCCAAGCAGAAGATCGAAGACATCATTACAGGTTTGTGTCTGTCCAGTGCCTGCTGTCATTTGCTAAAGACAGGGATGAATTGGCTTAAATATTGAATCTGTCTCTTCCCTCTCATTACCCCCTACTTTCCTGTGTCCTTTTCTCCCTGTTTCTCTTACTTTCTCTCTCATAGGCTGTCTCTGACTTGTAAGAATAGCAACAATAACAACTAGATTTATTTCTAGCACAGGCCCTTCTCTGTGATTTAGGCTGAGTAAACATACATTTTAGCTGCTTTAAAAGGGTGGGGGACACTGCTGCTAGGTAGTGAGCAACAGCAATTACAAGCTGACTGGTGTTTCCACAATCCTGCTGTGACACAAGTTAGCTAAAACACTGCAACTTGAGGCTATTGATATCAGTGCAGTTGTTAAGTCCATCTGTAGTGAGGGTGACCAGTAAGAGGGAAAGGACATACTGATATTTCTGCACAGTGCAGAGGCATGTGTTGCAGACTAGTCCTATCATTGTTAAAATGCATCGAGTGCAAATCCTTGTTAGACACGTTAATGAACCTGAATACATGTACTTAGCATCTGTATCTCTCATTATCCTCTTTGGCTGCTCACAACTGTAGAGAAGGAGGTCACTTTTTATCTAGTGGCCTAACTACAATGTTAGGAGTTTAATTTTGGGCTTTTAAGTTAAAAAGTGCCAATGTGTGTGTGTGAAATGCTGTGTTTTTCCTCTAAAACAGGGGTGGGCAATTATTTCGGCTGGAGGGCCACTTAGCAAGTTTTAGTGAGCTGTCGAGGGCCACAAGGGTAGTCCTGCCCCTTGACAGGTTCCCTGCCTCCTGATTGCCACCTTGGGATTGGAAGTCTCATCCCTAACCTCTGACCTTTGCCTCTAGAAGTTCCTCCCTTTGGCCCCAGAAATACTTCTTTGGGGAGGGGTGTTTGCCATCTTGGAACCTGCCCCAAAAATTGTATACTAAAAATCAAACATCTACTATAGCATAATTTAATTTAATTTTTAATTTTTTTCCATGATTTACATATGTTTGCATAGTTTATAGAGGTGATTGCATTATAGCTCAAAATAAAGTCTCATAATAGCTCAAAATAATGTCATATATTGCATGTGGGGGGAGTTGGGGGTGTGTGGGGGTAATGGTAGTGTGGGGTATTTGTGTGTGTGTGGGATTTGTGGGGTGGTGGGGTTTATGAGTGTAAGTGGGTGTGGGGTTGTGTGTGGGCCTCTCTCCACCATGATGCACAGCTTCCTCTGGCAGCAGCAGCAGGAACAGCAGGCAGCGGGCCCTTGGGGTGCTCATGGCCTGCACCAGGCAAAGCCCCCCAGTGACATGTGGCTCTGACTGAGTCTGGGCAACTGCACATAGCAGCACGGAGCCCACCTGGCCCACCGATGCTTCAAACCAGACCAGGTTGGCTGCAGGACAGCGTGTGGTGTTCCCAGGACTGCAGGTGGGAGCTGCATGCCATTGGGCCATCAGGCCATTTCACCCCAGGCTTCCATGTGGGGCTTTCGGCACTCCAGCAGGGAACCACATTTGGAGGCACAGAGCCTGCCTGGCCTGATGGTGTACAGATTGCATGCCACGGGGAGCCGTGCGCCATTGGGCCAGGTGGGTTCCATACTGCCACACATGGCTCCTTTCTAGAGTGCTGGCAGCCCCAGGTGGAGGCACGGAAACAGCCTGGTCCAGTCCCACACACATCCCCACACCCACGTACACACCTGACACCCCCCCCCCAATCCCTCCCTCCTGCAGGCAGGAGCTCCCCTTCCCACTCACCAGCTGTCCCAGTCACATGCCATCGTCATCGTGCTCAGTGCGTCCCCGTGGGTGTCCCAGCTGGAATGCTGGAAGCCCCATGGAGGTGGAAGCACAGAGCCCATTTGGTCTGATGGTGCGTGACCTCTGAAAGCCCACCTCCTGTCAGCTTTCAGAGAGGCAGCCACGGGCTGGTAGTAATTGTTTTTTGGAGGGGCCCCATGGGCTGGATAGAAGGGCTTGCTGGGATAAATCTGGCGTGCAGGCTGTATTTTGTCCACCCATGCTCTAGGAGATGGAAGAGCTACAAGTCACTACCTCCTTGGCTGGAGCTCTTGTTAAGTGTTTGACCACATTATTTGTGAGTCTAGTTGTCAGCATAGCCTGTCGTCGTCAGATAATTCTAAGGTGTCTCTCGCTCTTCTCAGGTCACTACACAGGAAAACAACTGTCAGCTGAAACACTGAACCAACTGCACATCATTCTGTGGGACAGAGCTGCCAAGAACTATGAGGTTTGGGACTAGATGGGAACTTTGTTCTTTTCTTAAAAGACAAGTGGGTTACTTTTCTTGGCTTGTTTCCTGTGTGTTGTCTGTTCCTGGTTGGAGATAAATAATCCTAAATTTGCTGCTCCAACTGGAGTTTGCTTTATTTCTAGGCAGCAACTTACTGTTTTACATCACATTTAGCAACCTGAGTGTGGTCTTGTTTTAGGATTTTTGCTCAGGAGTATAATTATTGCCAGACTAGATTTAGCTGATAAGTCCATCACTACATGATGATTCAGAAGAGGGCATAGGAACCTTATAATAAATAATTCACTTATCAAATAATCTTCCTGTGGATAGTAAGTTTCCTAACCCCTATCAGTTGGTGATGGACTAATGAGGATTTTTTTTTTCCTTTAGCTTATGTAAGGTACTGGTGGATGTTTGCATTATTTATATCAATATCCAATTCTTTTTTTGAATTGTCAAAAACTCTTGGACTTAGTGATATTTTGTGGCACTGAATTCCATTGATTAATTATAAGCTATGCAGAGAAATAGTTTTCCTTTAGCAGCCTGGCCACCTGCTGCCTTTTTTGCTCAGTGCCTCAGCTTCCCAGATTATATTTCTGACAGATGCATTCATTTTTGTGCAAAAAGGTAAAAGTTTTGTTTGTGTCCCTGAGTTTAAGTGAATTTTAAAGGGCTCATAATTCTTTAAACCCCACTTATAGAAAGAGAATGTTACAGGGACAGGTAAAAATTGATCTTTTAATAATACCCATGTAACCCAGAGAGTTATCATGAAATAACTAAGGATTGGTAGCTTGTCAACTGCTCTCTGGGACTGCACATGTGTCCATACTTTCTCTGTGGTGAATGAAAGTGAAATTGTGGCAGCTAACCCCTTTTTCACGGGGGATTAAGTTTCCGCACATTGGCTTCCATTCACCACAGAAGTGGGAGAGAGGTGATGCAGACAAGTCACCCACCCTGCAAACCCTGATTAATTTCAAAGCAGGTCTGTTCTGAGCAGTGGATGAGGCAGGATCCTACTGCATATACATCTGTGTAATTGAGAAAGAACAGTCAGTCATGTAATTGAGGGCTCTGATTGTATTACATGAGGAAACTCAGTTTCTTGACTTTGCAACCATGATAATGTTTTGTAACATAGCATCTTATGTCGTTTTCAAGGCTTTTAAAAAAGGAAACTGAAGAATGCAGAAATTCCATCATATAGCTTCAGGCTGATATAAGATGGGCTGTTAGCAAGACTGGAATCCCCATATTCATCACACAAGTTCCTGTCACTGGAACTAATAGAGTAACTCACATCAGTAGCAGGTTTCATCCTTTCTGTGGACTAACATGAGAGGGGGATGGTACGTTCACCTTGCCAGTGGATTTCACAGCTGTTTGCTGACAGCAGAGGGCTTGTGAGACTGCAGACTCTAGGGTCCCTCCTCGGATTTAGAAGGGTCTGTGTTCTAACAAGCACAGATTCTTCTGCCTCTTACCCAGAGTTTGAGCCTTTCTTCGCCATCTCCTCCAATCTGATCCTGGTCCAGTCCCATCTCTTCTTCACTCTTGGCTCATGGATCCAGTCCTTTCTTGTCTACCTAGACCCAGTCTCTAGTTCTTAGCTTCTTATTCTAGTTCCTGTCTGCTTGTCCAGCAGCCCTTGTCTCTTTCTCCGTGCTTGGTTTAAGTCCGAGTTTTCCTCTCCATTCCTGGTTTCTTACCCTCCACATCCAGTTCTACTCTTCTTGCCCAGTCACTCTGTTCTGCCTTTGTTCCATATCTGTTCAGTCCCTCCCTTCTCTGATCTCTGGCACTTTAAAACTGCAGAAATGAGAAAAAGACAAGGTGCTTCAACCCCAAATTATTTCAAATTAGACTTACATAGTAATGAAATGCAGTAACGTGCTGGTAAATATAACAGCTCCAGGAAAAAAACCTGTTGTTCATTCCATTAGAGCTTAGATAGCTGTGTGACCTTCCTGAGGAATGTTCCAATTCTGGGGATTTTCAGAACAGCTAAATGATCCCCTGATCATATGTTTGTTCAACACTGCGTCTCAAAGAAACTGTGGAAAGACAATTCTTCAGTCATTTACGAGGACACTAAATTCCCACTGAGGAGCACTATTTAGGAATTACCTAATATATACGAATAGGTATGTACATAAGGAAAAACTGTTGCCTATATACAAATTATAGTTCTTTAAGGTGTATTATGCACACACATATTCCATGACCCTACTACTGTGGCACATAGCATTGTCAAGATTGTGATGGCAAAGAAATTGAAGATTGGTTGGAGTGGCCAGAACTATTTATTTTCTTGCACAAGGATGTTTGTGATGAACGCAGAACCCCAAAAAGAACTGCATGTCACTAGCTGCTGCCTCAAGTACACTGGACAGGCACCCACTTCTGGTGAAATACAGGAGCAATTCTTTATTGGGCAAAAGTTGCTGTTACCTCCCATTCCATTACTTGCTGTGGATCTTAAGGGGACCATTTCTTTCTTGAGGCACTGATTCTGTTTCCTATTTGTGTCAACTCTTTACAAATGAACCCATCTTTTTACTGGATCATTTGGTGCTGTTTGAGTGGAAAAGGTTACATTAGAAATGGTAGTTGTATGTGATTGGTAGTTAACATGTGTGATTATCTGAATATTTTGGTTGGTCCCTCTGAAGTCTGTAGTTTAGCCTAGGAAAATGTAATTTAGACAACATTGGGCTTTTTTGTTTGTTTTTAATTTGCTAGGCAAAAAACTACTCTGAAGCTCTTCAGTGGTACAACTATTCTCTCAGCTTCTATTCATCTGGGCAGATAGATCAGAATTTGGCCAAGCTGCAGAGGAACATGGCTTCCTGCTATCTTCATCTGAAACAACTTGAGAAGGTACTTCATTCATTCGTTCATTCATTCATTCATTCATTCATTCATATAGCAGTGCCATTGGGCCTTGATTAAAAATTCTGAAAGGGCGAAGTCATTTCCAGAGGTGCAGGATTACCCCAGCAGTCAGTGCTAATGTTTTAAAATAAAGCTTTGTATCAATTTCAGTGGTCTGAGTGGGTCCATGTGACCCAGTCACTTTACAGTGTTAAACAGTTCCTCAAGGTTTGGGAACTGGAGTAAAGAGCCCTTATCCTGCTTAGTCATGAACAAGCAATCACCATAAAATCTTTTTAACCTTTCATTAAAGATACAGAAGGAAGGATGAATGAGTAAAGCATTTAAAATAAAGTATAATATAAGGCTTTCATTTTAACATCATCCCCTTTGCCCCTTCTCTTAGCAGGAGATAATTTTTATAGGGAAATCCGCATTTTTGATAGATGGTATTAAAGGTATCATAAACAGTCCTTTTTAGGGAATGAGAAAGTTTGTTGAGATGGGAACTGTTGTAGGACTGTCATCCTGCTTCATGGAAGACAGAACAAGAAAAACACAAAAGGGGGAAAGAGCATGGAAAGGTAGCAAGGATAGAAAACCTAGGTTCTGTTTCTGGGGCTGACTCCCACTTGCAAACCTCCCTGTTGGAGAAAGAGAGTCTATGCAAAGTCTTATCAGCCATTCTAAAACTTGACAAGCTTGTAAGCAGGGTCAGGTTGTTTAAGGTATTGTTCATTGCTTTCTTGCTGGTCATTGGCTCAGCCCTACATTGCAAAAGATGCAGTTTCGGCTAAGTCAGAATCTTGTTAAGCAGAAGGAAAAAAGGAAGAGATAGAAGAAATAAGGTAGGGAAGGAAAAGGAGATATGAGGGAGAAGGTGACAGCAGAAATGCAAGTTTCACGTCCCTTATTGTTTTCTGGGCTCAGCCAGAGCTGATGCAGTTGACAATGTCATCAGTGTTCTTCTCTTTGTCTTGTCCATCTCCTCAGGAGCTGTCAGGATGTGGCCCAGTGGTGTTGTGGTGGGTCCCCAGTGCTCAGGACACAGTGTGGGTGGTAGCTGTGGTAGTAGACCTCTCTCTTTCCAATTGACTCATTCTCCTGTGTCCTGTTAATTGCTGAACCACAAAAAAGTGAGGGGTAGAACAGCCCATTCTCTCAGTATTTTGCTCACTAGCTCAGTCAAGCTTATGATGCACCAGTTTTGATCCATTGATTTCTTGTCCTGACTTAATGTAATCACAATGGCTGAAAGCCTCAGGGTAAAGGTACTTAGCTAGGGGGTCAACAACCTGAAGTTCACTAATAATACTGATCTGTTAGATGCAGAGAATAAGGGTTTTTAGAACCAGGTGGATGCCCTTCATAGGAGGACTGAATCAGCTGTCTGTCACAGGAGAAGGGAAGAGACTTATGCAAGCATTAAAATAGGTAGGTGCAAGGTGTTGTCATGGACAGCTTAATTTACCTGGGAATCCACATCAGCTGGAACAGCAGTTAGAGCAATATTTCTGGTGCAGGGTACCTTAGATGGTCTGATACTGGTTGGAGGGACAGCAGACTCTCCCAAGGCACAGAAATCCAACTGTTCAAGTTGTACATGTTTGCACTCCTGCTGTATGTGGCAAAGGCATGGATCTTCAAGGAGACCCACACGTGAAGATGCTGACCTTTGAAGTGAAATTTTATGTACCATTGTTTGCGGTCACTTAGCAGGAACATGTCAGAAATCAGATGATCACAAAGAATCAGTGCAAAAGAGACATTTGAGGGGACAGCAATGAAGAAGCAGTTCTGGTTGTTTTGTGACATCTGCCAGATGGAGATGATCGCCTGCTAAAGGTTGTGCTCAGCCTGGTAGAGAGCAGCAGAATGGGAGGCAGACTATGCTTCTCTGGCTAGATGACATAACAGAATGGTACAGTATGGTGAAAATCTACAGATTCTAAATGCTGAAGCACAAGACAGAGCCCAGTGAAGAGTTAAGAGACTGTCCTCTAAAGTTATCAGGCTGTGGGTGAGAGGAAGGTGCATTCTTTGTTCACCAGCCATGATCTCAGTACAGTATTTGGGTATTATTCTTAGGCATTTTTGCTTGGATTAATTGCATTTTTAACTTTTTCTGACTTTCATATAACTTTCCATTATTCAGTTGCTTCAAGTCTGTCTTCAAGGAACAAATGTACTTTTCTTTTACGTGCCTTTGCATGGCTGCTGCTGGGTGCTGTCCTGATAAAAAGGAAAGCATGGCTTCTGTCATAAATAGTTTCCAGTCAAAGCTAGACAAAGGATTGAGGAAGGAGAAGGTATCCAGCAGAAAAATAAAATAGTAAAAGTGGAGGTTGGCCATTTTTTGATCATACAGTGTTTTTGATACTAAAAAACATTTAGAATAGAAGAGCACAAGTATCCCAGTTGCTACTTGCCCTGGCCATTATTTGTTAGGTCATTTATTGAGGGCATTGTGATAGAATATTTTTTCAAAGAGGCCACTGTTAGAAAGATTAAACATCCTGAATGCATCATTAGCAGAGCAGTCAGTCAGGAAGCAAAGCAAGTGGGCAGGTAGAGAGGGTTTCAGAGAGCAAGAGGATTGAGCCTAATACAGTGGAAAAGCTATCACTACAGCAAGGCCACCTTGGAGTTAGTTGTGAATAGATTGTTTTATGTAAAGCTGGTCATCAGACCTCTTAACTACAAGTGATCTCAGTAACAAAATGATTGAGCTGAAGTTTGCACAGTAAAAACTGCTATAAAGACCAAGAAAAGCAAGTGAAATGAGTGCCTCTTGGCATAACAGCTAGCAAGACTTGGGAGACCCCCAGCTAGTATCTTCATCCAAACCTAAAAATCTTTCAACTCCAAATATGCAGGTTATAAAACCAACCCCACTTTTTTTTAAAGACACTGTCTTAGGCACTTCCTTTACGAAGCCACTAGATGGGGCTGGAAGTTCTGCTTGTTCTCTATTAACACTTGGCCAATTATGTCTCTGATACCGAAGGAGCAGAGGGTGCTCTGAGGTGCAGTCAGTGGTGGCCTCTGAAGTTAAATCCATAGATCTAAGATCTAAGAATTGATTGAAACTGAAAGAGTTAAAGATGCTGGGAAAATTAATTAAGAGTGTACTGGAATCCCTGGCCTCTGGTTTGGGGAGATCTACAAGTGGAAATTGTATATGTGAAATGCAGGCTTAACTGCACCAGTAAATTTGGATTGAAAAAAAATGCTGTTTTAAGAATTGTACTGTAAATTTGTTAGACACAGTGTGCAGAGCCAGTTTACTAGAGCTAGAGCATAGTGACGACTACTAATAAAATTGCTAAGTTATTTACATTTTAAACTGGTTTTGAGTTCCCCATAACAATCACGTTTAAGATCTGATCCCTGCTTGGAAGTGAAAGTTCAGGCAAAAAAACATTTGACTGTTTGTGAAGAAGGGAAGAGAAAAACATATATTTTCTTGCTGTTTCTTTTTTAGCCAGAATATCTGAGGGAAATAGGACATTTGGCAGGGACACAGCCATGACTTAGAAGAGCTACCTTGGCAATTTCCAGTTATAACCAGTTGTTATTTGGCCAAATTGGGAAAATTTGAAAATTAATACCTCACACATCTCTAAGACATTTTAGCAATAACTCTTTAAAACATTGTGCGATGGCAGTCAGAATTGTGCTGTACATGTGCTGTTCAAGCAAGGCACATAACAAGCTTCAGTGATTGGAAGCTTGAAGTTAAAAAATTCCAATCAGAAACAAGACCTTCACGGTTAAAAGCTTGCAGTTAACCGTTCAAATAACTTCCCATGCACCAAGCTCAGCTGGGGAGCTATACAAGTAACCACAATATAGTCATTAGGAATGTGCTATCTCTGTTCAGTTCACCCCTCCTACAGTGTTAGTGATTTGTCATAACTGAAGAAAAGTCTTGCTAATCTTTTCTGTGAACAGGCTAAAGAAGCAGTGAAGGAAGCAGAGAGGTGTGATCCTAGGAGTATCTTCACTCAGTTCAGCGTGTATAAGATTGCAGTCTTGGAGGGTAACACTGACAAAGGTAGAATTAATCGGGTTTAATTGTGCTATGCAAATATGAACAATTGATTATTTTGCAGTTTTACTGCTTTGGTCTCTCAAAACAAAGGATCAGTACTTTCTTAGGTAAAGCTATAAAATAATAAATGCTAACAGTGACCTGCTGGCACCTTCTTAGCCATTATCAGGGCACAGGCCCAACTAAGAAAAATGGGCCTTAGCCTTACAATGCTTCTTCAGTTGTCTCCCAGTTTCCTTCACCCCTGCATCCTTTGGATATGCTGTCTGTATCTCTTACTGTGACCTTCTGTCCTGCTTCATCCAAGACCCTCTCCAACCAGACAGCTTTCCTTTACTCCATTGACATAGCTCTTACCAAAGTGTGATCATTTCAATTTGGCCAAATGTCAACTTCTCTGTTGTCTCTCAGTCTTCCTTGATATTTTCATTTTTCCTTCTCCTGCTATTCTGAAGAGTTCTTCTGGCAGAAGACTTTAGAGGATGTCATCCATTCACATAGATTGAGCTGCCATCTTAATTCTGATTTATGTATTTGTCCCTCTGCCTTTACTTGTTTTCTTCTGTCTGATGATATCTTGTCCTGTCTCTGACCTCTTCTTTTGGATGTTTTGTGTCAGTATAGCCAAAACTGACCTGCTCAACTTCCTGCTTGGTTCCTGACATCTCTTCTCTCTCTCGTGGTTGATGCCTGTACCATTTTTCTCAGTTGGGCCTGTGCCCTGATAATGGCTAAGAAGATGCCAGCAGGTCACTGTTAACATTTATTATTTTTATAGCTTTACCTAAGAAACAAATGATCCTTTGTTTTGCAGATTGTGTGTTCAGCTTCCACGCAGTCATGTGATGCTGTCCCTGTCTTGTTGGCTGTCTGTTTGTTACCCCCATGTTTCATCTTGACTTGTCTTAGAGTGTAAAATACATGAGGCATTAGTAGTCTCTTACTACATATTAGTTCAATACTCAGGATAGTGGGGTTGTCATTTTGCTACTTCAACACAAAATATAAAAGAACAGAAATAGTTGGAGAAAATGTTAAAAATCAGGATGTTGTCTAATGGGACAAAAGGGGCAGAGTCTGGGGACCATCAGTTCTCCCTAGGAGGGCCCCACAGAGCAATGAACTCTGCAGCAAATCTTACAGGAGCAGTGTGTGCTTCGCCAGCATGCAAACTTGCAGGGACTGGTCATCCCCAACTATCAGACCTTGTGCTACTATTCCTGTGTAGTCTCATGATAATCAGCTGATATAATATTAATGTTAAAACAGCAGAGTACAGCCATCACCTCAGATTCTGTGAGAAATCCCACTCACCATTTTTCTTTGTGTATATTTCAGCGGTGGAGGCAGTTGTTTCAATGGGGATGCTAGCAGAAGAGCCAGCCCAGCACGAAGACAGGCTGTTGGCAGATGGAAGTACAGTAACCAACCTTTTAAGTTTAGCTGCCCAGATTGCATTAGAGGTAGTTAGAGCATAGTTTTCTCCTAGTTTTTATGCTTTATTTGCATATAAGTGCAGTAGTTGCAGCCTGTTCTACTTATAGTCTCTTTTTGCTCTGTGATACAGCAAAGAAGACCTCACAGCATGGGCATATGTATACCAGATAAAAGGCATATCTTTTCTCCACTAAAGAAAAAATAAAAAAAAACTTTTGAAGATTTTTGTTAAGGTGCAGGTGTTAGTATTTAGAAATTGTAATCCGGTGCTTTCTTAGGAATTCTGTCAGCCACTGGCTACAGATTTTTGAATTTTGGGGGGTTATTACATCTTGATTAATGAAGATGTTAGATTTAGAAGGGGAAACTTACTACTCATAAGGTACTGACAGACATGGAAAAATAAAAACCCACCTCTTTCCCAAGTGGGGCATGTCAGTTTGACCCAGTGCCTGTGTAGCTCGCATGCTTCAGTGGCACTTTCTGGTGCTTTTATTTAATAGCTAATTCAGTCATCTATTAGATAAAAGCACCCCAAAGCCCTGATGAAACATGTGAGCTACATAGACCGTGGGTGAGCTGAGTCAAACTAACATGATGCCTTTTCTGGGCACGTGCTGTACTTGGTGCGGGGACACTGAGTTGAAAGTAAAGCACTGGTTTTTGGGTTTTTTCTGTGTCTGTTAGCAGCCATAGTGCTTAAAGACGTCAGACTGGACTGGGCAAGACTGAAAGACTATGAAAAGTCACTTGTCTCTTTTGGTTGTTTATAGGTTGTGACTGACTAGTGTCTGCTCTAAATCAACAGTTCTTGGCTCCTGTTGCTTGTCTGCTGGGATTTTGTTCACAGCATTCGAGGTACTGATGGCTTCATCAGGCTGTGGATCCTGTTCTGTCCATGCAGTGATTGTGCTTGGGACTCAGGACTTTTCACAAGAGGATTTTTCCTTGCATCTGAGAGTGTTTCTGCTGCACAGTCCTTTTGCCTCTCCTCCATGTAAAGACCAAGCAGCCCAGCTGACATTTCCTGGTGAGGGAGGTAGTCTAGGGGTTAGCACAGCTTTTAGAAAATCTGCTTCTTGTTTTCAGAATGAACAACATGCTGCCGCTATAAAAGCTTTGGAGTATTTATCTCAGAACTCACAAGACTGCCAGCAAGTGTTTATAGCCTTAAAGTAAGTACTTGAGGTACTAACCTAACCATAAGGATGGGGGATCCGTACTGTATTTCTGTGCTGCATCTGATGTCAATGATAAAGTGTGTTGATCAAGTGAAGAAAGGAGTGGGAGGTGTATGCAGTTACCCAAATATCAGCACCTCAGGGCTAGGCAGCAGCTTGTCTGCTCGCACAGTCCTGAGCACTTGGTGATTGTGCAGCTGTAGCCCTGTTCTGAACTATGGCACCTTTAGCTGGGCTTGTCTGAGACCTCTCCTAAGCAGAAGCTGTCAGTTACTCTGGATTCATGATGATGTGGTTGAATGACCAGGAACATTAATGAAAGTGCAACAAATGCATTTGACTTGCAGCTCGTGATCCCTGCAGGTGAAAAGGCCCAGTTCATGATGAATCCTCTGATTTTTAGCCCCTGAACCTGGGCTTTTAGATGACTAATTAATTTGTCATTGAAATGGATTATTCAAACAGAGTAGAATAAATAATAAGATGAACATATTTCCTTTTCTGTTTACTTAAGCCAGCTTGGCCCTGATTTAGTTTGAGATGTGAGATTTGTTCATTGTTTTATAATCTTAAACTTGGTCAGATCACCTATTTTTATCAGTGGGTGTCTTAGACTGATGGCCTGGGGTCCCTTGGACCTTTAGGGCAGATAATGTTCGTGGAGATGTAATTTTTAAGTTTTATTTTCTGTATTTCTTCTTCATGTAGGTGTTTGATTCGTCTTGTCTTGTCAAAGGTCATAGCAGAGCTTGAAGAGAAGAGGTGAGTCCATTTGCCAGTACATTTCCCTGCTGCAGCTAGCTGCTTAGTATGACAGCTATGTGGTGTTTATTTTCTTACAACATGGTCCTTATTCAAGCTAAACTTCCAGACTTGAACCACTGACCTCAGGTGTGACCCTGCCTTGATCTTTTGTAACTTGTCTCCCAAATACTGCTCTGCCCTACCTCTCTCCCATTAGCTGAATGCCAACTGAGCATTAAGTTAGTCCTCAGCAAGGAATGTGAATCAGGGAGCTTCTCTAAGACTGATGATATCTCAAGTTGATGCTAGGAACAATGTAGCCTTCTATGGTAGGCTCCAAGCACTTCACATTTGGATGCTGTGTTCTTATAAGCTCAAGAACTGAAGAGTCCCAGTTGTAGGGCTTGGATAGGGCAGCCATCATGGAGAACAGCCTGGTTGTCCTTTGTTGATACAAAACCGGACACCTTTATGTCCTCTATTTTTCTCTTAAAACCCAAGAGAAAATAGAGGACATAAAGGTGTCTGGTTTTGTATCAGTAGAGGACAGAGTAACAGAAAACTGGAATGTCCTCTATGATGGCCACCCTAGGCTTGGACCATAGGCCTACTTAAACTGGGCTCACTTGTTTGCTCTGCACCAAAGGAGGAGTTAATGGCATACACATTACTTTTGGTGCAGCATTGAAACAAGACTGCACTTGAGTCTGCAGCTTATCTGCTAAGAGTCTCTTGCAGTGCTTCTACCATGGGCCTACAGTGCTGCAAATATACAGCTATACAGCACAGTGGGGGCTGCAGCACTCCTACTCCACAGCTTGCAGCTCTGTGGGTTTTAATAAAACTGGGAGTTCTACTGTATTGCAGAGTTACTGTATTCTGTCATATTAGACCAAGTAGACAAGTGTTCTATAAAATCGTATCATCTCTGAACCAAAATAAAAGGTATCATCTCTGAACCAAGAGTTCTAGAGTTGTGCATTTCTATAAATCTGGTTTTTCCTCCATTCTAGAACGAAAGATCTGGACACACTTCTGACTTATTTGACCTTGGGTAGGTAGCTGTTTAATTTACACTTTCTGCTTTGTGTTCGTCTGTGAACATGGTAATGGTACAGTTAGTGGTGTGGGCTTCCACTCTGGAAAGCTTGCAGGGGAGTACTGAAAAATCTTCACTTAGCACGTGTACAGTGTTAGTTGCTTTCCTCAGAAAGAAAGCTAACTCCTTCTAAGCAGTTCCCTTTAGGAAGCAAGAGTTATGCATATAGTCAAAGCAGCTGCTTGGGGCCCAGTAATACTGACAGGGCCAGGGGCTCCAGACTGAGAGAGCTTGAAATGGCAGTTCTCGGCTCATGCTGCATTAGCAGGAGCCAAAACAGCATCTTTCATAGGAAAGCAGGAGATTCCACAGAAGGAAAAAGGAAAATTGCCATGAGAAATTGCAAGTTAATGCTCACTTCCAATATATACTGCCCTTTTCCACCTCTTAACCAAATGTGAATCCCTTGCTTCCTGCACTAGAACATTTTTGCTGCTTGTTTTCAGAAGACACTTCTCCAGGGGAGAACCATTAACTTGTACTATGTTGTTTTCAATCTTCTTTTTCTGTCTTGGATAAAGAAGCTCATGAGAGCCAACCTTTACTCTTGTAATGCCTGGGAAGGGAAATGGCAGGGAAAAGAGTGAAGAGCTCTTTTAAAAGGAACAAGAACAATATCCTAGAAGGCTGATGGGAGCATTTTCTTACCCTATTAGATTGATTCCAACTGGATTCAGTCCTAATATAAAGGAGGTTGTTGCACCTTGTTTATCAGTCCTACGTATTCAACTGCAAATGCTACTTAGAAAACATTAAGGTGTGCCCAATAAGGTCTCTCTAGTCATTCAAGTATCTTAGGTCAAGGTTGTAAGTGCTACCTCCCATCTTGTGTTATGTTAGCCTTTTGGAAACCCGTGTTGTGTGTTACTGTTAATGTAGGGTGTAGGAAATACATTTGTTCTGCTCAGGAAGAGCTTCTTATGTATTTAATGCCACATTTTCTGCAGCGCATCAGAAGCTTGCCGAGCCTCTCACAGAGAGGAGCCTGACACTGGAACTAAGGACCCAGGTCACTCACTGGTTTAGAAAAGTGGGTAAGTGACACACCCAAAGGCTAAACAGAGCCACTGGCCCCATCTCTGTTAGACACAAAAAAAAGAAGGAAATGATGGAATAGACTTGACTACTCTTCAGTGCCTTTGGGAATTCCCTTTCCAACTTGTTCCTGAAATTCCCCTTCTGCACACAGTTTATTCAGATACGGTCAGGCAATCATGTCTGGGTTGTATGGTGATAATTATCAGGAGAAGAATGGCACAAAAACAATGTCATCCAGTAGGTAAGAACCAATAGAATTGTTCCCACCAACCCCAAGAATATTCTCTGTCCCTGACAGAGCTCTGAAAAGTCCCTGCTTTTGTTCTTATTTAACTTTTTTCACTATTAAGATCCTGTTCCACAGCAACACTGCTCCTAGGTCAGGACAGAGGACAGAGGAATATTAGCTGCTGCTTCTTCAACTGAATGAATTAGTTTGTATACTCAGAAGTGGAGCACTGTCAAGTGCCAGCTGGACAAGAGCAGGATTATGCAGCTGAAATGCATGTTCTTGTATGGCATACAGAGGAGATCTTATCTCTATTGACCATAGGGATTATCTTGATCAGACCCTTAAATCAGGAGCCCTAGATCAGGATTCTCCTTTAACCCTGGGAAGTGAAATTTAAAAATAAACGGAAACTCTTAACAAATAAAGCTTTTTCCAATGGAAAGTGCATCTCACATGTAATTTTCACAAGCCCTATTCACATTGTGTCTCTGGAACTTCATTCCTAGCATACTTCTTAGTGTGGCCATAGTTGTCTGCATGTAAAAAGGTACTTCTCATCTAGAGTGATAACAGCAATTAGCAGAAAAATGTGTATTGTTTGATTTAGCAGTAAGATGCTGCCTTTGTTTGGCCGATTTGGAGATGGGAGGATTGGCATATACTGTTTACGGGTATAAAGGATAACCTATGCTCATGCAGTGAAATAGTTTTTCAGAGCTCTACTTTGCTTCAGGGCATATGACAAAAGAATATGTTCCAAATCAGGTGTACAAGTTGCCTGTGATACAATGACTTTCATAGATACGGCCTTCCTTACAGTGGTAGTATTACAAGATGTTACAGAGGAGAAGGGGAGAAACAAAAGTTGTGAATAGAAGGCTCAAATATGGAGGTAACCAGCCTTTGGTGATATCTGAATTTTCCTGCAGCAAAGTTTTGGCTCGCAGGACAAGCTTCTTATGTATAACTGAGAAAGCATATCCCAGAGAAGGACGTAGTATGTAGGACAGAATCTGAAAAATTGTTGTAGAACCTGAGCTCCTAATTAGACCACTTAGGGTGTCTCTACACATCGTTGTATGGCGACATTGCTATGGCACCATGCTTTTGGAAGTACTAAAGCACAGTGCTTTTGTAAATGTCACTGCTATGGCGCTGTGGCAGTGTGCTATACCTGGGCAGTGTGCCGCTACAATGATGTAGCTGTCCAGAGCATGCCATACGTCGTTGTAGTGTGTCACTGTAGGGTGATGTGCCCTTAGATATTAAAATTTCACAGTGATGGGTACCACATAACTATCTAGAGGCATATATTGCTAATTAATACCAATGCGAGTTGTGTGCCTAATTCTTCTCTGAGTGAACCTATCAAAGTAGAAACTATGGAGACTGGTCTGAAGTAGTCATCTTTAATGGTATTGGGGATGGTATTGTAAACTTTCAGACAGATTGTCATCTTATTTACAACTTTATACAAGGTTTTTAAAGTTGAAGAAGTTATTCTGACTTTAAACCATCATGATTTAGACTGAAATCTGGCTCTTCACCCTTTATCTTGGTGTGAATGGGTATAGCAATGGAATAATTACTTACTGAAATAAAGGATTTGACAGCATGAATAACTTGTATTAATAGGAAAGCAAAAACAGTATGCTCAGCTGGTATTAAATGAGCCCTTGATATTTATATTGTTTAAACCTTAACAGTGAGCCTTAACTGCCTCTTACTTGAGGTTTTATGGGCATAGCCTGTAGCAAGTTGAAGTTCTTTATTCTCTTCTCCTGTTTATTCATTTTATGAGCTTGGAACTTGGCTGTACAGTTCGAGAACTGCCCAGGAAGAATGAGGAATTTCTTCATACTGTCTTTCAAGGTGTGTGTTTTCTTCCTCATGTTGCCTGTGGTATGAGGGATGGTATAGTGCAAAGGGTTTTGTTGCAAGCTCCGGCCAGATATATGTGGTGTTTCCTTAAAGAGCTTTACTTTGGATTGGCCACAGTGCACAGTTTAGGAATTACTGTCACACTTTAAAACAGTCGTTTAAAACGTGGGATGAAAAACTTGGAATTAAAGGGCATTTTTTTTAAAAATCAGTTCATTACTGATATTTGGTTAGTTTGGAGTTGATGCAATGTTGTTACATAGGAAACTGCCCCTACTGCACCTGCATGCAGAATTCCCATAACATTGTGCCTTTTATACACTTTCATAGCAGGGGGACTCCAAAGTCATTAGACCTCATTTTCAATGTCATTTTAAATCAGTGGCGCTTAACCTCTGGCTGTGGGAGCCATGTCATCTGGCCTGTGGGGTCTCAGGTCCAGAAATTTGGCGGCAGGGGAGCGATAGCAGCCTTAATTACTCCCAGAGCCGCAACAATTAACGCTGCCACTGCTTCCCTGCTGCCAGATGCCTAGATGCACAGGGAGCCCCAAGGTCTACATGACATGGCCATGCCAGCCAGATTGCACTGCCAAGGGGTCACACTGGGGCTGTATTTGGTGAGTGATGTCATGCTGTGGTTGGATCTGGTATGCAGGGTCCTGCTACCATGCCAGGGTCCTATTTTATACATCTAAATCTCCCCCTGCATTTATTAGGAAAGAGGTGGTAGCTCAGGTTTGCAGATTCCATTAGATGGCAGGGCACCCAGACGTGAGCTATGGTAGCTCTGAGCACAAGGCCCTGTTGTGGGTATAACCAACAGAGCCCCCACAGACTTTAGTTTTCATTGGCTGTTTAAATGCCACTGAGGATGTGAAAAAATGAACACATGACAGTGAGTTAAAGAGGAGGATGATTTTCTGCATGTCAGCTGCTCCGCAGCAATCACTACTGGCCCCTGCTACTTGCAGTTGTTGGTAACTGAATTGTGGTAGCTCGGCCATCCAAGGAATACAAGCAACTGACCATGGCTTAGCTTCCACTTACTACAGGGTTAGAGTGGGCACATGGGCAATTACTGTGGAGTAACAGAGGCTAAGTAGAAACTCATCCTCTTCTAACTAACTGCCCTGTGTTTGTTTTCCCATACCCTAGCTTTCACTTGTAGGAACAGCAGGCTAGGAGTAATTTAGGAAGATTTCAAAATACTCAGTGGATCATATGTTTGAATTCTGTTCTTGTTAGGTTCTTATGTGGCCCTGATTGCGGTAGTAATGACCACCTTCTGGAATCACGTTAAGTCATGTGACTATCCCCTGTCCTGTCGGGTTTGTTCTTTCTGTGTTGCCCTTCCCAAAGAAGGGAGTTCTTGTTGGATTATAGCTATCTTTTTAAGTATTTAAAATTGTTATATACATATTGTGTTCTGTGCTTATATTAGGGAGGCAAATCAAAGTATGGTCCCTGGCACTTGAAGCAGACAGGTCTTAAAACTTAAAAACTGTCTTAATATCAAGGAGTCTCCCCTCGGAAGTGTGAGACTTGGCAGACCTGAACTATCAACTTTTGGGAGTGAGGACCTTTTGCAGACTTGAGACATGTTTAAAATAATGGCTGCCACTTTTATAAGGCAGTGGAATATTTGAAGCTTGGGCAGTGCTCCTGGAAAACAAGCAGCAGTGGTAATAATTTCAGTTCTTTTTAGGGCAGTGGGACAATCGGTGTCTGTCAGTGAGAAAAGGAGAGAGAGTTTGAGCTTTTGAGGAAGTTAACAGTACAGAAAGAACACATGAATGATTAAGCACACCTCTAACATGTGTCCTGTAGCTGTACTGTCACTGTTTCTGCTGCTGCTGCGGTACAAACCAGGGATTAAACACAAAGCCCCAGAAAGGTCAGCTGCAACATAGTAGTGACATAATCCATGCTCTCCAAGTGGAATAAAACAAGAGCTGGGGAAGGAAGTGGTAGTTAAGCCCCTGGGAAACTTGCAACTGAAGGAAACAGAAATGATAAATAAACATCACTCTTCACCCCTGCAATAGGAAATATTTTCTTTTGTTGCTTACTGGTAGTGACCAGGCAGAATTCTCATTGCTCATTCATGTTTCTGGTTTCAGTTTTCTCAGTTCTGCCGTCCTGATAAAGCTGTTCTGATTGCCCAGAAGACATGTCTGCTAATGGCTGCTGCAATTGGTTTGGAAATGGGGAGACAAAACATAGCACTTGCTGAACAGGTAGAGAGGTTGCGCTAGCTATTTTGTATCTTGTAAAGACAGGTTGTGTGCACAAATGATTTTCATTTGAGCACTGCTTCTTTTGGTGGTAAAATCTCAGTTACTTCTCTTAGGAACTGAGCTTGAAAATGTAGGCCTTGGATTTTTTCACAGTATAATTAAAACAAATACATATGGGGCTTTACAGACAAATACAAGATGCTGGACTGGAGTTAATTGGTCACAATGACTTTAGCAGAGCTAAACAGATTTACACCAGCTGAAAGTGTAGACCGCGTCATTGCCCAGAGAATTGTAATCTACAGTAAATTATTGAAGGATTGTGACAAGGAGGTGTGACTGGCAGACAGGGACTTTGACAATAGGATTATGTAGTTGCTGTACTTGAGGTTAGTCATATGCATGTCGGAAAGGGCACAGGTGTTTTATTATTCTTTTCCTGATACATATACACACCCTTCAGGGGAATGTTGTGGAGGGAAGGCGGGGGACTGCTGTCTTCCTTTGACAATAGTGTGTAGAGATGTATTGCTTTCTTAAAAACCACATCTCTGCTGTGAGCATTGCCCCTAGCTGACATCTCTACAATCTTGTGTTTCTGTCTTAAGGATAGAGAGACCAGCCATGCAGGAGCAACCAGAGCTGCCAGTTGCCTTCACTGGTCTTCAGCTTGTACCCTTTGCTTCCTTTAGTATGTATGTTTCGTGCCACATGCCTCTTGCCTTTGTGTTACCACCCTGAATTCTGGGTTTGATTTCTGGTACAACTGCAGACAATAATGGCCTGTGTTACTTGCTACACCCTTGATTTAGTTTCTGGTTCCAGTGAAGGTGACAGTGCCCTGTGCTGCTGTTGGGCCAGAGATGTTGAGATGTTGGTTCAGTTTCTGATATGAAGCTTGTACCAGTCTCTTGCTTTCTAGACAGTCAGTCTGTAGAGCGTTGCACAGACGGTTTAGCTTTTTATAAGACTAAGTGCCTTGCAGCATTTGATAGCAACATTTTGTGGCTCCTGGTTAAAATAAGTCACATCCAACAAAGTCTGTCTTCTCTGTGCCTAGACTGCTAGACCCTTCAAGCATGAAGGAAACATGAAGCTTTGACTCGGGTGTAGAGATCTTTAAAAAAAAAAAAAAAAAAAGAGAAGAGGAAAAGAAATCTGGGAGCAGATGGTGCATTAGGATTAGCCTGATTCTCCACTGATAATATAGCTACTTACTCTTGAAGCCTCCACTGAACTTCACTGTGAGAGTAATAGACATGTTGCCTTTCAAAAAACATGACCTAAAAACAATGTATTAATTTTGCAAAGTAGATTGAGCTTCTGACTCAGGCTCTTCAGCACATCCAGGCATGCAGGGATATCTGGAAAGCTCTGAAGCCAACAGGTAAGCAAAGAAGCAAATGCTTTCAAGTATATTGGGGTAGCAGTTCTTAGGTCAAGGTATTTCTAAACATCCTATCACCTTGATAATGAAAAATGTGGATAGTAGTGAACTGTTCTCTCCCATTCAAGGCTATTGAAGCAGGTGTACGGCACGTTTTAAAGACTGGAGAAACCCACAGCACAAAGATTTGCTTGTGGAGAAACCCACAGCACAAAGCACCCTTGTTGCTTTTTCATTGTCTGGATGTCACTTAATCTTATTTAAAACCAAACAGAGTTCTAAAGGATGACTCTGCACAAAAATTCCCAGGTTTCAAAAACAAGGTCCACTCTGCCTTCCTATGATTCTCTGCCTTCGTATGACCCATTCTGTGATTCTCTGATTCCTGCACTGTTCCATTTAACAGGAGAAAAGAGACCCCAATTTCCTGGTTTAACTAGTGGCACAATAGGCCAAGTGTTCCATGGTCATAGCTACACACCTAGGAAGGCCAGGGTTTCAAATTCACTGATTCATGGTTGACTAATTGCTTTGGGTTCAGGTGTCTCAACAGGTACAAACTCAGTCTTTGTACTCTTGGATTCTTTGCTGTTGCAAACTGAAGATTGAGAGGAAATATCATTGCTGTCCATAAATGCATCAAGAAGTAAACACCAGAAAAGAACTATTTAAGCTAAAGGAGAGCTTTGTCACAAGAACAAATGTATATAAACTGGTCAAGAGGAAATTTAACAGGAGGTTTCTAATCATCAAATGAATGACCTTCTGAAACAGCTTCCCAAAAAAGCATGGGGCAGGGTGGGGGGAAAAAGCCCCTAATTGCATTTAAAATGGAGCTGGATCAGTTTGCGTAAGGAATTATGTGATATGGTTGTCTGCAATAGCATTGACCCAGGATGTCCCTTCCAGTCTTAGGTTCCAGTATAATTTTTGCTGTACCAAGAAAGCAAACATTTATCTGAGCTCGCAGATGCCTTAAGTAAAATGGTATCCTGTGTATTAAACTGTAATAATCGGTGGCATTGTTCACTATGACATCTTTTGGTAGCATGCATACACAGAACTGTAGTTGCTACACTGTGAATGTTACCTGCTTCTGTCACAGCTGATTTTGGCTCTTTCTGTTTAATGCCTCTTGCCTAAGAGCACTTAAGAATAGGTTGTTGGTGTTGTGCATTGAAATGTCCTCTTTTCTCTGAAAGTCTTCAAGATTATTCTTTCACAGCCAAGGACAGGCATTCTACAAAACCCAGTCATATTCTTCTGTGCTCTAATTGATGGGTCCCTCACTACCCTGAAATATAGCCAGCTTTCTACTTCAGACTCTCCAACTTGGCAGATTCCTGCTGAGGCTTCTATTCAAAATGGTTGTAAGTATTGGTACCCCAGAAATACAGTGGGACCACTAGGCTGTTGTAGTGTGCATTTTAAAACCATCTCTGGGCAGTGTCCTCTAGGCTTTGCTCTGCTGACTGGAAGGTTCCGTGTTGAAGTGTCTGCAAGCTCAGTTTTGTGTTAGAGTAAATCCTGTTTGCTTCTTGCTCCCTGCTCAGCTGTTGGAATCAGGGAAAGTGAGGCTGGGAGGATCTGCAGGAGTCATCAAGTCCATCCCCCGGCTCATGGCAGGATTGTCCCTTTCTAACTCAGGGCTGTCTAACTTCCACTCCCTGTAGGCTGCACCAGCAAGGGCCACGCAGGTCACACCAGGGTGAACTACAGGCCTCCACTCCACACTGCACAGATGTCCCCACTGCTGTATTGCACACACATGTGTCTGCCCCTGGTGCTGCACTGCATACCCGCATGGGCACCCACATCACTGCACTATATATCCACCTCCACCGCTGCATTGCACACCTGTGCAGCTGCCCCTGCCACTGAATTTTGTGCCTGTGAATCCCCCCAATGCTGCACCATGTGTGTGCATGGACATCCCCCCCCCCCACTGCTGCACTGTGGGCACCCTGCCCCTGCTGCTGCACTGTGCCCAAGTGTAGCCCCAGATGCCCTCTGCTCCCTGCACTGCACTGCTGAGCAGACAGGCAAGACCCTCTAGCCAGGAGCCTCCTGGTTTTTCAGTCCTGACAGAACTGGAATTGGAACTCCCTCCTTTCCCTCTTGAGCCTCACCAGAGCCTCAGGCTGGGCATTTTTCAAAAGCACTGCAGGACCTTTCTATTTGGGCTGGCATTTAGTAACCAGAATTGGGTCCAGCTGTTGTTTAGTGGGTCTCTGCTCTGTTATTTTGTTTTATTTACTTTAGATATCTTTTAAAGTTGTTTTGTTTCCCTTGCTGTAAGCCTCCCTAAGCCTTTGTTGGGAAAAGCAGCATGTAACTCACATACATACATACACGTGTGTGCGCGTGCATGTGGACACACACACACACGTATGCAAAACAAACAACAGGACCATTGACACACCCCAGTGAAAATCTCTATCCTTATCTGTAGCCGGCAACCAGTACTTCTGAGGAAGGTGGAATAAGCCCCATGACATTATTAGCAACAAGAGAAACATTTCTTCTTGGTCCCATATGGCAAACAACAAAGCCCAGAAAACCTGGGAAAACCAAACACCCTCCACTCTGCACTGCAGCCTGCGGACTGTAAACACAACTCCACATGTGACCCACCCTCAATGGAAAGCCAGAATTCTCTTCCATACACTTATCCCAGCTTCTTTAATCCATCAGAGCCAAGCCAGTTGTAGAGTCCTGCTTAATTCTCCGGTTTCTGCCTCCTGGACTGTGGAGCACTTCTTCTGATCTCCAAGCAAGGCATATGTGGGGTCTCCTGAGTTTCCAGCTGTTGTTCTTCACAGCACACTCCAGGAGTGCTTTTTTGGATCTGGATGAATTCAAGTCACCAGGGCAGCTGAACTTTATCCCAGGGTACTAAAGGAACTGGCAGAGGAGATCTCTGAGCCTTGGCAATGATCTTCATGCAGTCCTGGAGATGGGCCAGATTGCTAGAGGACTGGAAAAGGGCCATCATGGTGCCCCTCTCAAAAAAAAAAAAGAAAAAAAAAAAGGGGGCAAGGAGAAGGACCTGGGAACTACAGACTAGTTAGCCTCATCTCAATACCTGGGAAATTACTAGAGCAGATCCTAAGGAAGCATCTGTAGGAGGAAAGGCTGATCACAAGCAGCCAGCATGGACTTACGAAAAACAAATCGTGTCAGACAAACCCGATCTCCTTCTTGGACAAAGGAGCTGCTTGGGTGGATGAAGGGCATGCTGTGGATATCTTGCATCTGACTTCAGCCAAACTTTTGACAAGGTCCCGCATGACCTTCTCACGAACAAACTGGAGAAATGTGGGCTGGACAAAACTACTACAAGGTTCATAGATAATTGGCTCAATAGCTGCAAGCAAAGGGTAGTTATGAATGGTCCATGCCAGAATGGCAGGAGGTTTCAAGTGGAGTCCCACAGGGGTCTGTCCTTGGCCTGGTGCTGTTCAACTTGTCTATTAACAATTTGGATCCTGGCATAGGAAGCTTCTTGAGCAAGCTTATGGACGACACAAAACTGGGAAGGATTGCAAACACGCTGGAGGATGTGAGCGCAATTCAGATGGATCTTGACACATTGGAAAGTTGGGCTGGAGCTAACAGGATGAAGTTCAGTGTGGACAAATGCAAGGTGCTGCGTTGTGGCAAGAATTAGCAAAAACACAAATATAAAATGGGGGACACCTGGATGGATGGCAGCTCTGTGGAAAAGGACTTGGGAGTCTTGGTAGATCACAGACTGAATAGGAATTTGCAGTATGACGCAGCCACACAAATGGTGAATGTGGTTTTGGGCTGCATCAATAGAAGCATCAGGTGCAGGACATGGGAGGTGACCATGCCTCTCTGCTTGGCATTGGTTAGGCCTCACCTGGATACAGTGCACAGTTCTGGGCTCCACATTTTAAAAAGGATATGAAGAAGTTGAACGTGTCCAGAGGCAGCAACAAAGATGATCAAAGGCTTGGAAGGTGAATCCGTTGAGGAGAGGCTGAAGGAGCTCGGTATGTTCAGCTTGTAGAAAAGGCACTTAAGAGGGGACATGACATCGGTCTTCAAATACTTGAAGGGCTGCCATAGAGAGGAGGACAAGAACCTTTTCTCTCTTGCTCCAGAGAGGAGGATGCAGACCAATGGCTTGAAGGTGCTGAAGATAAGTTTAGATTGGATATATGGAAAAAAAATCTTCACTGTGGGAATAGTGAGGCATTGGACTAGATGCCGGGGAAGATGTGGACTTTCTATCACTGGAGGTGTTTAAGAAGAGGTTGGACAGTCCCTGGTTGGGGAGGATCTAGGTGTAGTGATGCCTCTGTCTTACCATGGGGATTTCCCATAGTTCTGTGCTTTGCTGGTTGCTCTTGCCCTCCCCTCTCTGCTACATGTGTCAGGGTGTTTTTAAGTTGCTTTCAGAGGCATTGGGTCTTGGCTACAGCCAAGGTTGGGGACTTTGGGGTGTGCCAATGCTCCTGCTGGGACCAAAGGTGGAGGCTCCTGGCTAGATGGTCTTACTCCTCTGCTCAGGGTCAGACTGATTACTGTCAGAGTCTGGAAGGAATTTTACCCCATGGTCAGACTGGTATGGATTGTGGGAGGTTATACCTGCCGTAGCTGAGGCCTACCGTAGCGGAGTCAGGTCTACTTGACATATCTCAAGCATATATTGTCAACATTTCATAGAACCAGGACGTTGGCTGCCATGGCTCCCCTGCTTTACCCATGGTAGGTTAGGGTGTTAGGTCTGTGTTGGCCAGAGTTGAGGGTCGTCTTATGCAGAGTTTAGATTATGGATTGTATAGGATGATTTGGATAGGGCTGATCGTGCCTCAGACAGGGGGTTGATTCTGCCCCTGGAGGTGCCTGCCAGCCGTACTTCTCTATGATTCCACGAGGCTGTATCATTCCCTATGGATTGCTACTTCAGTCTCTTCTTGAAAGTCTCCAATGATGGAGATTACATGCTTCCTCAGATAGTCTATTCCACTGCAGACTTGCTGTGTGAGCTTGGATCCATCACTTCTTGCTTTAGTTTCCCATCTGTAAAATAGTGATGGTGATATTTATTCATTGGTGCAAAGTGCTGTGAGCATGCACTCCTTAAATGCTAGGTATTATTATTATTATTATGCTTGTTGTTCTGGAGGGAGTCTGCAGAAAGCTTAGTGGAGATCAGGTGATTCTGCATCATAGCTAAGCCTCAGAAAGAAGCAGCAGGAGGAAGAGAATACAACTCAGTAGGTGGAGTACCTTCCTTGGCTTGAAAATGCTACTGCTTCTCCTTATTAATTTTATGATTTCTCTTTATTGTAAACACCCTTGAGCCTTTTCTGAAGAGGGTGGTGTAGAAAAGAAATAAATCCTAGAAAAGTAGGGCTGGAAGGGATCTCATGACATCATCTAGCCCAGCCCCCTGCTCAAGGCAGGACCATTTCTGTTCAAAGCATCCCAAAATAATGCATATACAATCTCTGTCCTGCACCTTGTGCAGAACAACAGCATTTGGGCCCTGTCTCTTGGAATTCATCCTCAGTGAAGGAGCAGAATAACACCACAAACTGTGCTAGGAATCAGAGGAGAACGAAAGGCGCAATTCCCATTTGTATATGTTGTCAGCTGCTAGTGTGTGGTGGTACAGCTCGCCTCTGTGGGTAGAGTGCTGTGCTGTGTCAGCACAGGAATTTTAGGATGGGGATTGGGCGATTAGATGGAGGATGCCTACTGTGGTGATGTTAGGAGTGCTTTTCAGGCATAGAGAAAAGAACAAAGGCGAGTGATAGAGTTGGAAAAGGATGAGAGAGGAGCATTCCTAGTGAGGCTGAAAATCTGAAATGCAGCCAAGGGGGATTGTGTTGGCCCTTCCAGGCAGGTAAGAAGCTTGAATTGGAGACGGAGGTTGAAGGAAAGCCAGTAGAGAGCTGTGAGAGCAGGTACGTGCCTGCGTGTGCATGTTCCCTCGGTGGGGTTTTGTGCTGTGTGTAAGTGGTTCATTGGCATACAGAAAGCTATTACGGTCTAGTGGGACAGACAGGAGCGTGCTTGGATGACTCGGGCAGCCTTTCACTGAAGGCTGCAGCCCTGCTTCTGTCTTGGAGCCCTGCTCTAGAGGGATGAGAAGTCCTTGAAGCTAGCAGCCAGTTCTGGTGCGAGTGAAATGAGAGTGATTAGCACTGATGGCAGAACAGCCTTTTGCAGGAGGGAAAGATTAGATCACATTAAAAAAACAAACACAAATGCACTCAAATCTGTGGCCAGTGCTAGCAACCATGTTACCCCTGGGATGGTGACCGTTCTCCCTTTGATTGAAGGAAAACCTCTCCAGAGGGATGTGGGCATGTTTGTTCTGGAGACTTTTGTCCATCTTCACAGTACTGCTATTCTGAGTTTTGAATTCATTGTATAGCCCTCAGGAGCACTGCTATATAATCTTACTTGCCCACAGGGCAGGTCCTGCTGTCAGGCCTAATGAAGCCCTGTGCTGGGAAATGCCATGCTGACGAGCAGGGGATCAAGCAGGATGCCATGTCTGAATAGTTCTGGAGGGCCATGTAGGGAAGGTAATCTCGCCACCAACACTGTGCTGCCTGTCCCAGCCAGGAAGGATGTTTCCTGTCCTCTGCTCCGTGCTGCTGTTAGATAAATCTTCAGTCTAATTACATTAAATATGCAAACAGCAATCTATTTTTCAGTTTTCTTCATAAGGTTGTGGTATCCTGGCAACAAAGTCTAAGGAAGGTGCTGCTAGCTTTCCTCTCACTTCCCTTTTCTGACTATTTAGAGGCCTTTTTGCTATTAGAAAATGTAGAACAGTATTTTGAAGCTGTCATTAACTTGCTCAGCGCAACATCTGTTGTGTAAGCTATGAACTCTGACAGACGATGACATTTTTAATGTAGAAGGACATTTCTGACCCATTTCCCTACTTAAGAACGTTTTCCTTAGGAGCAATAGTTAGAGCCCTTGTTTAAAGGCCATCACTCACTCATGCCTATTCCAATACCCATTTCACAAGTGGAAGAATTGTACTGCTTAACGTTTAATCTTGGGTAAAAAATATGCTGTTTGAGATTGGTACATGCATCTTTTAGGACAGGATCCATTTATCAAAGTTCTTCCTTTTGTTAAAGCATGAAAGAACCTGTTTCACAATCACATCCTGTCAGCATATCAAAATTAAATGTCACTTACCTGTCAGTAAGGCGTTTTCTGCCTGGGAAATGGTTGTGTACTTGGGAACTTCCTGAGGATTATCCACTTGAGATTTCTGCTCTGGACTTTGAAACGGCTACAGACAAGCGGGTTCCCAAAGAATCCATTCTGCATTATGCTGAAAAAGACTTCAGGAGTTTAGTCTATGTATTATAAATATTCACGTAGCTCCACGTGACCTGTAAGCCACATAGTTCATGTTCCTTCATACTAAGTTCTGGTGCCTTGATTTAGGGCTTTTGTGTGAACCAAAGGTGAATGATGTCCCTTTCAGTTTCATCAGCTGGCTTTAATTAAATGAGTAATTATAGGCAGTGCTGTCTCTCCTCTAGGAGATTTCTCCAAAGACCCAACTGACACATTGCTGCTCCTTTATGAGTTTGAAGCAAGAGCCAAACTGAATGATCCAGCCCTGGAGAGCCTTCTGGAATCTGTGTGGGACCTGCCGCAAGTAGAGAGCAAGACGCTGGAAACCATTGCTTGTAAGGGCCGTGCTTGTTCCTTCACAATTCTTAGGGTCATTTTAAAGAATTTGGTCATGGTTGTGTTTTATGTTTTCATTTGTAGTGGGTAGGATCTCTTGTGCTCCACATTTGGAAAATCTGAGTAAAATCTGGATGTAACTTGTCTTGGGTGGGGAGGTATTTGGGGACTCAGGAGTAGCCAGAAATCTTTGTATTTGGATATGTCAGGATTGAGTGCTGTACATGGGAGTGACACTGTCCTTAGGGACTCCTTTTATCTCAGGAACCTGAGACCTTTTCCTAGATTATAAAGTAAGAAGGGGACATTAGGGCTTAATGGCTTAAACACAGGCCAGAAGATGTCTGCATCCGTGTCGAACAACTTGTGGTTGAGTTAGCGCAAACCCTTAAGGCAGACATCCAGCCTCGTGAAGATTAAAGTTGTGGAGCAGCTGATGAATGAACTTTCTGTAGTTCACTATGGCATCACCAGAATCCTCCAGCCACTGCTACTCTAGACTGAGCATCTGGAATGAGCTGTGAGGAAGATGAAAGTAATTTAGAGCCACAATGATAAATCAGTGGTTTGGATGCAGCAAGGTGGTCATGCCAGCACTTCATACCTGGGCATCTGGACTTGGAGAACCAAGCTCCAGTCCCCTTTGCATAACTTAGGGCAGTGCTTTGACCCCAGGTCTCTTCCCTGCTAGCAGAGTGCTCAAGGAGCTGCTTCATGGGCATTCCCAGGTGGGACTTTTGGAATCCCCCTGCTGAAGCTGTTCATTGTAACAGGGACTGGAACGTGCATCTCCCTTTTGCAGGAGGGAAAGATTAGATCACATTAGATTAGATCAGGTGAGTGTGCCAGCGAGCAGGCCACGGAGTTGGCCTGACTGAATGTTGAAGCGAAGGACAGCAGCTTCAGAAAAGAGGCTGAGGAAGACTTGCCTTAGAATATCCTGTAACCAGTGGTCGGGATGCTCTTGGAGATGGGAAACCTTTGGAGGAGGCAGAGGAAGGATGTGAAACTCAGTTTCCCATAGCTCAGGCAGATGTCCCAATCCCAGCTGCTTTATGGGGGCATCGCCTTTTCATTTTTTTTTCTTGTTAGAAAGAGAGTACTATCCTGGGATGGTTAATGTGTACCTTTGGAGCAAGGCTCATGGCTGATGATGCCAAGTGGAGATGGGCACCTCCCTCCAGCCTCAACTTAGGTGCCTAACTCTTAAGGGGCCTGGCTTTGGGCACCTAAATGTTGTTCCCCTTGTGAATCTGGTCCTGTGCTGTCCTGAGTTGTCAAATATGTGCAACAAAAGCAACAGGGAGTTGATCTTATTTGTTGGACCCTCTAATATTTTGTGCGTGGCTGCAGAAGCAGATTGTTGTGGGAGCACTCATTAATTATTTAACCTGTTTTCTTAAGCTCTGCAACCATCATTGATCTTGCTTATGACCAGAACTCGGTAAAACCATCTGTCTTGTGCCCTGCACCTGCAATCATCAGCACAGATGAGGCCTCTGGGACGGGAACAGTTTCCATGTTGCTCATTTATTGTAAGGAAGGCTATTGCAGCTTTGCAGTGGCTTGTGATGGAGGTGTGGCTTTGGTGATTTCTCTACTTTTCTGTATCCTTTTGTTTTCCAAGCTTTAGCAATGGAGCCGCCAGCTCATTATCCTTCCGTGTGCAAGAAGGCCCTCAAGAATGCGCTGACCATACATAAGAAACAAGAAGCTGTGGATGGTGTGAGAATCAGGTGAGCGGTCACAGGAATCGGTGTGTCTGCTTGAGGCTGGGAATGTGCTGAGCAGCTGAGCAGCCGACCATTGCTTATCTTGGATGCATGTCAGACCATATTCACAAAGGTCTGGCAGGAAGAAAGACAGATGGGACTCAGTCATCGTAACTGCGTGTTAGATCCCTTTCCCTGGTCTCTACTTTTAGTCTTGTAAGGTTGGGACCTGTTTTTACTATGCCTGTGAGGTACCTGGCACTGCCTTCAGTACTGGATTAGGAACAATAAGCACAGTGATTGTCTCTTTGTTTATTCTGACTTCAGAGAAGGTGTTTGCATTACCAAGGGGATCAGGCTTAAGCCCTCGGCACACCTTCTGCTGGCAGAGCTAGCTCTGGTGATCAGCCAGTGGGTTAGCTTAATGAGTTGCCACAGTCAAATGATGGTGTTCTCACTTTTGCTGCATTCACCGTATGTGTTGAAGGTGCATCTCATAGCTCCTGGTGCTTTGAGAATGTGCACTGCTGCTTATTTATGTCCCAGTGAATTGTGGGAGAACGTCTGTAATTTGGGACACGTGGGGATTATAGGAAATACTGATGATTGAGTGATTAAGCCTGTGTGTTCAGTGGGTAGGTTGCACTCAGCACTGTGATGCTACCTGGGGAGGTCTGGTTCTGTGCTGCAGACCTACAGCAGGCAGAGAGGGAATCTCCCATTTAGCTTTGTCTAGGTTGGGATCTAGTCTTATAAGAAAATATGGTAACTATGGTAATAGGCTGAAGTCTCTTAACGTGTTGCTAAATGCCATTTGACTGGTAGCCTAGGTGAAGGCAGCTGGTTGTGGTTAGCCCAAGAAGCTCTTGGAAGGGGACTGGGAAGTGGCTGGTTCCATTCAGACCTATCGGTGGTTCCTTAGTTATTGGAGAGATGATGCCTGCCCCTCCGTGTTAGATCATGCAATTCAGGATGATACGCTTCGGACTAAAGATGTTCCAGATTTCAAGAAAAAAAAAAAAGAAATGAAAAAAGCTGTGGACCTTGGCAGGAAGAGGACAGGCTGTGCTGAATTTGTAAGGGTTTTTTATGCCTTACTCTCACTGAAATCACAAGTACATTTGAGGCAAGATGTAAGCCAGGAGCTTCTGGTTGGTGGCAGGGCAACAATGCAATGCTTGAGGTAGTTGCAGTTTTGGCCGCTTCAGCTCAAGAGGAGCAGAGTTTGCACCCATTTTATAAATCAGTCAATTACCATGGAAAATATCTTAACTCCATGTCACTGAATTGTCTGCCACTACAAAACAGCCAGGGCCCAAAATTTGCTACTGCAGACGGATAATGCAATAGCAGCAAGTATCACTGTGGTTGTTAAAGTCTGTTTAGGTAACTCGCTTCCTAACATGACTGACATTCGCAGTGGAGATTGAGCCTTTGAGGAATATTGGGTACAAATAGGAACAAGTTACCACCCTGGCTTTATCCTATGATGAGACTGCTTTCCAGAGGTCACTCTGCAGCATGTGAGCTGTGGAAAAAAATCTGAGCTTGGAGGAAAGCTTCATGCGCTGGGAGTTAGTTGTCATACCACTTTGCATCAGGAATCCCGAGCCACGCACCCTGCATGGAAATACATGCCTGACTTGCAACAGAGTCTGTCCATCCCAGATTGGCATTGTCAGCCATCTTCCGACCCACAGATAAGACAATCATGGAAAGCAATCATCCTTGACTGCGAGGGACTGCCAAAAGAAGAACACACGCATGCATGGCATGGTGCTACTGAGCCCCTGGCTCCATAGTTACTGCCGCATATGAAATCTGAAATACCTCCTGGTATACGTGCCCTGCCCGTGTCCCTGTAAGTGGAATCCCCATCCTGAACTGCCTGGCAGCGCTCTGAGTCGCCCACTGCCAATCTGCAGGTTGAGTTACCATCAGGAAGCTGCCTTTTCCCTTCTCATTGAGGAGGAAAAACAGCTTCACTGTGCACGGGTGCTGCTGTTTTCCTTCATTTTAAAGGACAGCAAGACAGGCAGGACCCTATATGGTTATTCCCCTGTGGTAGGCTGGAGTAGCTCTTCCCTTGCTTTCAGTTGTGGCATTGCCTAAAAATACATTATTTACTTAACTGTATTACCTTGGAGCCTTGAAAACTAGTCACAGACCAGTAGTTGCTCCCCCTGATGTGCCCCCACCCACCCCACATAGGCAGCAGAGATGAGATCAGGCACCGGAGAATCTCTTTTTGCTTTCAGGATTGGGTAGGGTGCATCGCAGCGGAGCGCAGACGCCAGATTGGTAACCATAGAGATGGCTTGTAGTGTTGCTGATGTCAAAACTCAGCTATTTGTTCTGTTCACGGTTGCTTTACAGATCAATCAAAGATGTGTTTTTCATATGGCACTGAATACGTTTCCTCTTTTGGTCTGCTTTTATTCCCAGCAAATGTTTGCACAGTTTGATTCACCTTTCTCTGCCATCTGGAGTGATAGATGCAGATGCTTGTGTACTGGAAGAGGCATGGGGTTACTTTGAAGATGCGCTGAGCACTGTAAGCAGCACAGTAAGTTGAACAGAAAAACAAGAGATTGGGCATGATCTTGAGTGCCCTTAAAAATCCTCACCAGAATGAAAGCAGTCATCAGACTCACCTGAGAGCACTGTGGCTCTGATACGGGTCAGACATTTTTGCAGATGGATGCTGTGTGAGTACCTCAAAGCCACCAGCTTTTTAGGTGGCTGTGACTTTCCTATGTGCTTGTCAAGGGGCTTCTTGGACTCCAAAGGCCAAATTTTCAGGGCTTTAGACATTTCCAGAGCCAGAGTATTCCTCTCCTGTGCTCAAAGCACCATCTGCCTTTGCAGATGCAGCTTGTCATGCCAGATCAGTTTGAAGCTGGGTGAAATTTGGCTTGCAGTTTTGCTTTTGAGTCAGCTCTGTTTGTTAAATTTCTTTGTGCGTTTATTAAATTACTGTATTTTTAAATGACCTGGAACTAGGTCTCCCTGCTGTCTATCCTTGCTGCACTGCCTTTAGTCTTTTGTGTCGTGTTTCCATGGGGACTCGTCTACTGGAGAGTGAAGTCTTTCTTTAGCTCAGGCCTTGTCAGCCCCCCGTCTGTCCTTTCCCAGCAGACCTGAAGTATTTCTTGGACAGGGCAGACAGTTGAAACTGAGGAACTGACTCAGGATTTGTCCTTACAGTTCCACGAGTGAAAACAAATTGCACAATATTCTCCTTGTTCAGCATCAATGAAGCCAGCACCATGTTTCACAGTGTCCTCCAAAGCTGGAAAATCCCTTAATCGAGTGAAATTTTCTTTCCTTCTGCAAAGGATTTGAAGCATGCAGCCTCACCCTCGCCAGCCCCTGCCAAATACCCTACTGCGTATTCAGCGCAGGTACATTGCAGGTCTCTTGTCAAGTCCTTCTCCCAGGGTGTGCACTAGCAGTGCACAAATAAAGCCTTCTGCCTCCATGCTGGTAGCCAGTAGCTTGGATGTGGTGTGGATGAGTGGTGAGCTATGGAGCAAGCATGTGGCATTCTGGCATTTGGCTGTCCAAGGGAAGGGAGCTCAGGTAACTGCTTCAGGCAGGCTTGTAGTGAAAGCTCTCCTAATTCTCCTCCTTGCTTCTTTCTCTCGCTTCTTCAGGACAGTTACCCTGAGGTGGAGACCCTTTGGCTGATGACCAGAGCCTGGAATACAGGGATATTTCAGTACAGCAGTGGTAAATACAAGGAAGCCGAGCAGTGGTGTGGGCTGGGAATGCGCTTCCTCCATCACTTGGGATCCCTGAAGAGCAGCTATGAGAGCAAGGTAAGTGAGTGCAAGTGTAAGGCAGAGCTGAGCTGCAGAAGGACGAGGATGTTGTGGAAAGGGCTTTTCCAAAAGGACTGGACAAGCTGAAGGAAGCAGAGGCCCAGATTCTCAAGAGCATTTAGGTACCTAACTTCCACAGAGTATAATGGATAGATGAGGCACCTAAATACCTTTGCAAGTCTGGGTCTCGCTGCTTAACAGCAAGGGCTTTATGTATGTTAGCCTGACAGTATGATTCAGAGCGGCTGCCCCAGCTCTCAAACCCAAGGGGAGGTGGAGCAGTGGTGGATGGGGGGTTTAGGCAGAAAGAAGAGCTGGAAGTCCTGGTCATCCTGTGCAGATGGCCACTCAGCGGTTGTGTTGGGCTTGGGTGTCTCTGAAGAAGCATTAGCTGCACACCTCTTGTCCAAGGCAGCCAGCCTGCAGCAGCCTGCCTGCTTGGCCGTGCCTCAGGGTCCCACTCTGGTCATGCCGTGGAGGCTGCGCTGTGGCACAGGCGGTTTGTGTCACCATGCATTATCCTCAGCATGAGGAGTCTTGCACTTCTCTGGCAGGCCAGAAACTGATCTGGGGGGAGGGAGTTTGGGCAAAGAAGATGCATGAAAATGCCTTCTCTGGCAGTGTGCTACAGGATGGCAGTGTCCCTTCTGGTCCCACAACACAGGTCCCTGAAAGACAGTTTGAGCTTGACACGACAGCCCTTTCCCCCTACCACTGCCTGCCAGCTGAGACTGGGAGCCTGCTTCCCAGGGCCTCTCCAGTTCTAAGAAAATTGCCCATCACCTATCTGAGCATCTCAGCCTGCTAATGAGTGCTTTCTAGCCATAGCAGGGCAGCTGTGAGAAATACTGCTCGCTTCCTACCCTCACACCCATGAGAGGCACCGCATCTCTACCTGGAAGTGATGGGTGGGGAGGCTGTTCTGCACTGAGTGCAGACACTGAACAGTTAAGAGGAAGGCATAGGGCTCTTTGAAACACAGAACTGGCATGTTTTGCTTAAGGTGCAATGTCACGTTGCTTTAATTAAGCCAGTGTGACTGTAGTCAAGGGATGCTCAGTGCTGACTGCCTCAGGAGCTGCATGAGCAAGCACTCAGCGATAACTGAGCGCCACTGCTGCAGCCTATGCAGCCTCTGTGGATCATGGCAAACACAGTCCAGTTCAAGAGGAAAAGCCACAGTGCAGAGCTGTGCTGCATTCTCATGACGCAGGAAGGACATGCCCAAGGCTCTCAGTTAGAAACCCTCAACCCTTTAATAATTGTGGCTTAGGAAGGGCAGTGTGAGCACTGCTGGTGCAGGCACTCTTACACGGGCTTAAATCTGGCTGCTAACAGCAAGTGACAGACGTGACTAAGATCATTTCAAACAACCCACGCCTAGTGAAACCAGTACAGCTGCCAGACAGAGACCAGGCCTGCTTCTGCCATGCCGGCATCTCTGCACAGAGGAACATGGCTGTTCTTTGCCCTTCACATGTGACCAACCTCTTCTGGGCTGCTATGCTTCTGCTCGGGCCTAACACCCATGGAGCTGCCTGTCCCTGCTGCAGCAGGATCTGTCCTAGTTGGTACATAGTCAGACTTCATGTACAGCCCCACACTGGCTTCAGGCAGGGGCTGGTTGATTTAGGGACTGGGAGTTACGCCAGTGTAGTGCTTTGGAGTGGATGCACCTGTGAGCTATGGGGAAAGAAGCACCTTGTCTCTGCACAGATGCACTGACACAAATGGGTGCAGCATCAGAGTGACTGTCTCTAAAGCAGCGGGCGTTAATTGTCACAGACTGCATAAAGCAGCATGGATTTCCAATCTGGAACAGGCTGTAGTTTCCCCGCTCCTCGCACAACTCTTCTTTCCTGAGTGCCTGAGCTTCTTGCTTCTTTCTGTGCTCAGAGGTCTGTTGATGGTTGTGTCCTCCAGATGATCGGTCTCTACAGCGAGGTGCTAGATAAGTTGGACAGGGTGAAGGGGTTTCTTCCAAATGAAGAATGATGCCCACCACAACCCTGGCAGATAAGGCACCAGCATCATCAGAAGAGTCTCCTGGGTAGCGGCTGCCAGCTCTGTGTTGCCACGTGAGTTCTGGGCACAGGATCGAGGCCTTTCCACTGGCTGTTTCTCAATTGTGTGTGGTTTTGGGACATGTCTGCTGGAGAAATGCAGTGGTTTTTCTCCATCACTCATGCACCTTTTTGAAGCTGCTGAGTAAGAGGAAGCAGACGCATGCATTCCTTATGAGGTGGGGTTGTTGTTTTAGAGAAGAGGGGTAGTTCAAATGTTTGATTTCCATAGGAGGTGACACTGTGAGCAATAAAAGAGTTCTAAGACCATACATGTCCACTGGCCGCTGCTGTTGTCTTTGTATAAATGCTTGCTGGATTGTTTAGTTTTCCAGTCTATTTCAATGCGGTGAGGAATGCCGGCCCTCTGCCAAGATAGCCACGATCAATCACTTTGTTCCAGGAGAGAACAGGTGCTCTTTCTCTCGCACACAAGCAGCTGAAGTGCCAGTGAGTGCCGCTGTGGGGGCACTGAATGTAACGTGCTGAAGTAGTCGCTGCTTGCAGCACTGAAGCCCAGACAGGCCTAGGTGGAAACACAAGTGGGGAGATTCAGCCTGCAGCTGAATGGAGCAGTTGAACAGGTGGCAGCCGGCTGCTGAGAGCTGCTGGGAACAGGCTGGTGCCTCAGCAGTGGTGACAGTTTTGTAGCTGCAGCACCCAGTGCTTGTGCACAGTGCTGGACTTGGCTTTGTCCCGAGGCAAAAACCAAGTGACCCTGTGCACACCCTGCAGAGAGGGTAGCAGTAGCAGGACAGGAGTAGGGACAGAGCTCTTCTGTTTTTCAGCTCGGGCACTAGGAAGTGGCAGGGCTGGAACGCAGGTCCTGTTTCTTTAGAAACAGTGCTCAGACAGGAGACAAGTCATGTGGTTCTCTCCCTGGCCCCGTGCAGTTCCCTCGGCTGGCTTCAAGAGGGTGCCTAACCTGTGACCTGGCTAGTGGTTTGTGCAGAGGCTGAGGAAAGCATGATGCAGGTTTGGAGCGGTCTTTGGGCTCTTTGCAACCCACTTCCAGTGTGCTGCTGTCATCTTAGTGCCTGAAATGTTCTGCATTGCACAGGCCAGCCCAGGTGCAGTTGCAGCCCTTTGCCATGTCATTCACACATGCCTGCCCTCTGTTTGCAGTGTTTGCAAACATGTCTTGGCATATGAAAGTCTGGATTTCAGTGCTGTGTGGGTTAAATGGGCAGACAGCATCTGCCCGAGTCTCAGCTGCCTCTGCATTTACAGTGATTCCCCCAACCCAGCTATGCTATTATGTGCACCTAAGCACTGGAGCTGTGGCTGAGCCATGCTCACTTTTCTGCTTTCTGCAGCCTGTGTTCAAGAAGCTTTAACAGCCTGCAAGTGCCTGAGGACTGTGGTGTGCCAGACTGACCGGAGCGGGAGGGGGTGGCAAGGAGCAGAGAGCTTGGAGCTATGCTTTCTTGAGATGATCCTGGCCTGCAGGCAGCTGCTTTTCTTGTCCAAGCAGCACAAGGGAATGCACTAATATAAAAAAATGCCAACAAAAAGGAAAAACAGGGAGCAGGGACTAGCGTGGCTGTGTACCAGAGTGGCCTATGCAGCAGCGTGTGCTGGTGGCAGGGAGCAATGCAGTGTGGGATGCTTGGAGGAGACACCCTGCCTGTGCCATAGAGCATTTAGCACTGACCTGGCTCAAGACATGGTCCTTGCTGTTTGAGGCGCGCTTTTGTCCCAGTTGAAGGGGCCTATGTGGGGCTGCTTTGTGGCTAAACTGCACATCAGAGTCGAACCGTTGCCTAACATCACTGGGACCCGGTGTGCAATGATGTTGGGGGGCAATGCTAGCACCCAGCCTTTAGGAAGGGTTTTTGGGGGAGGGGGAAGCACTTTCTGATTTCCCTTTTCTCAGGAAATGTCAATCACCTGCAGGGGCTGGACCTGTGCAGGGTGCTTCACTGATTTGAGAGGGGTCCCGGGGGGGCTTCGAATAGGCTTTCTGGAGGGAAGGTGAGGGGCTGTGGGCTGCATGGGGATGGGGGGTAGGGGAAGCAAAGGTGCAGCCGGTTGTTAGACGTGCCTATTGGACATACAGAATCAGAGTCATAGACAGCGAGGGTGGAAGGGAGCTCAGGAGGTCACGTTTTGTTCAACCCCCTGCTTGCAGCAGGGCTAGCCCCGACTACAGCATCCCAGCCAGGGCTTTGTCTACCCGAGTCTTCAAAACCTCCAAGGATGGAGGCCCCACCACCAATCTAGGTAACCCTTTCCAATGTTTTACTGCCCTCCTAATGAGAGAGGCTTTCCTAATATCCAACCTCAACTTCCCTTGCTGCACCTGGAGACCTCTGCCCCTTGCCCTGCCGTCTGCCCCCACTGAGAACAGCCCAGCTCCATCCTCTGTGCAGCCTGCTGCAGGGAGGTGAAGGCTGCTGTTCAATCCCCCTCGGTCTTCTCTTCTGCAGACTCAATCGGCCCATTTCCCTCAGTCTCTCCTCACCAGTCCTGTCCCCCAGCCCCACAACCATTGTCACTGCCCTCTGTTGGACTCTCCAGTGTGTCCACGTCCTTTCTGTAGTTGGGGGTGCACAGCTGGACACAGGAGTCCAGATGTGGCCTTCCCAGTGCTGAATGGAGGGGGAAAAATCACTGCCCTCGATCTGCTGGCAACGCTGCTCCCAATGGGCAACATGAGCACGCTGCTGGCTCCTGTCCAGCTTCTGTGGTCCCCATTTTCAAGAAGGGGTGGAAGAAGGACCCGGGCAACTATAGGCCAGTCAGTCTCACCTCCATCCTTGGCAAAATGTTTGAAAAAGTTATCAAGGCTCACATTTGCAAGAGCCCGGCAGAACAAATTCTGCTGAGGGGAAACCAGCACGGGTTCGTAGCAGGCAGATCGTGCCTGACTAATCTAGTCTCTTTTTATGACCAGGTTACAAAATGCCTGGACACAGGAGTAGGGGTGGATGTCGTATACT
>JAGPOW010001327.1:39119724-39190402 GCA_030014935.1 Caiman crocodilus | reverse complement strand
AGGAGAAATGCAAAGTGCTGCATCTAGGGAGGAAAAATGTCCAGCACACCGACTGCCTAGGGAATGACCTGCTGGGTGGCACGGAAGTGGAAAGGGATCACAGTGTCCTAATGGACTCCAAGATGAACGGGAGTCGGCAGTGTGACAAAGCCATCGGAAAAGCCAATAGCACTTTATCGTGCATCAGCAGATGCATGAAGAAGAGATCCAAGGAGGTGATACTTCCCCTCTATCGGGCGCTGGTCAGACTGCAGTTGGAGTACTGCGTGCAATTCTGGGCACCGCACTTCAAGAGGGATGTGAATAACCTGGAGAGGGTCCAGAGAAGGGCCGCTCGTATGGTTAAGGGCTTGCAGGCCAAGCCCTACGAGGAGAGACTGGGGCACCTGGACCTCTTCAGGCTCCGCAAGAGAAGGGTGAGAGGTGACCTTGTGCCTGCCTATAAGTTCATCACGGGGGCACAGAAGGGAATTGGTGAGTATTGATCCACCAAGGCGCCCTCGGGGGTTACAAGAAATAATGGCCACAAGCTAGCAGAGAGCAGATTTAGACTGGACATTAGGAATAACTTCTTCACAGTTCGAGTGGCCAAGGTCTGGAACGGGCTCCCAAGGGAGGTGGTGCTCTCCCCTGCCCTGGGGGTCTTCAAGAGGAGGTTAGGTAGGCATCTAGCTGGGGTCATCTAGACCCAGCGCTCTTTCCTGCCTGGGCAGGGGGTCAGACTCGATGATCTCTTGAGGTCCCTTCCGATCCTAACAAGATGCAAACCTTTGCAGCACTGGCCAGGGCAGAGCCCTACGGGACAGAGGAGGGAAATGTTTTACCCCCCACCTTTGAGCAAAAGAAAACTCCTTTTGGTGCAATTCCCTGTCCCCCACAAACTGTACAAACAAGGTATTCAAGCATGTAAGCCCCACCTGCCCCTGCCCCAGCCTCACATTCCTGTTAGGTAAAGACCCAGGCTCTTTCCTGCCAGGCTGGCAACTTCCACCATTGGCGGCCGCAGTCCCTCCCCCGGCACAGGACAGTTGCATCTGCTGGTCTCCCAGCCAGCAGGCTGCTGTGGCTCACCATGGCAAGTTCACCGGGCCACCGTAGCTGCTCCGTACGATCCTGAACCACCCCAGAGCTGCAAGGGGTGGTCTTCCGTGCCCACCTCCCAGTACAGCACCTGATTTTAACCCTTCAGCTGCTAGGAGCCCAGGGCAGGACGAGCTGGCACGCCATGCGGTTTCTGCAAGAAGGGCTCTGAGACAGATGTCTTTGTAACTCTGTTTATTAAAAATATATGTCTCCTTGGAAGAAACACTGGTAACCAACTAGTGTTGTCATGATTGATCAGATACTTTCAGCTATGCCATGGAGCACATTGATCTTCTCTCCATGGGACTATAGGAGAGGGACACAGGCTATCAGAAAAAGAAAAGGAGCTGGACCTGTGAGACTAGCCATGGGGGCATCTGCTGCCACTGCTTCACCTCCTCCCCGTCTCTGGTGGGAGGCTGGTGGCATCCAGTGTGGGGCCACTGGAGCAGACCCCACGAAGAGCGACCGCCGGGCCCCTGCCCAGGCTTGCTCCACGAGGTGACACCAGCTTGACAGTAGGCACCGCTGCTTTGCCTCCGCCGCCCTGACACGGCTGGTGCGGTCTGCATGGCTGTGCTTCCAGTCTCAGCTGGTGGCTAAAGCCCGTCCAAATTCCTCTCATGACACAGGCAACTGCTGCACAAGCAGGCGCTTCTTGCTCACTGCGGTGTGCCTGCACCCTGCAGTGGCCTGGCAGTGAGTGACGCAGCTGGCACTGGCGCAGGTGGATAGCGTCCTCAGTGCTACGTGGAAGCCTCCCCGGCCAACCCTACCAGCTAGGCAAGGAACTGGCATCATCTGCCCCTACCCGGGGAAGAGGAACGTACCTGCCAACGCTGTCGTGGGCGACCATCTTTGTCCTGCTGGAGGCATGTGGCTGTGAGAAAAGTATTTACAGTTTCCCTACCAAAGGGGACCATGCGCTGCTGAGACGTGAACAGTCCAGACAGTTCCCAAGGGTGAACTCTGTGGGTTTTCCCCTTGGATGAGGTGGCACGTTCTCCTTGGATGGAGCCACGCGGACGCCTGAGCTTCCTCAGCAGCACCTGCTCCTTGCTCCCAGTGCCAAGTTTCACGCCTGCAGCCGTGCTGGTTTCCCTGCTCACGGTCCAGCTCCTGCATCTGGTTCTAGAAAGCGTGGCTAGGGAGGGGAGGATCCCACTCGGAGAACCAGGACATAGGCAGAGGCTTTGAGAGGGACGAGGGGCGAACGCCTGCATAGCTGCCACAGCCCGAGTCCCGGGGTGCAGAGGGGACACGGCTGCACTACCACGAGGGTGGCAGTGCCATGAAGGTCACCGCTGCCGTCAGGGGAAAGAACCCTGAACCTAGGCCGTGGCAGGCAGGCAGGGAGGTTTTCAGTTGCTCCTGGAATTGAGGCTGCCTTGAATCCCTGGACCGACCTGAGGAGCTCTGAGCGTCTGTCCCAGGCACAGCCGGGGCCTGCCACTAACTCCCAGGGGTTCAAGCGCAAAGGAGAGCAGGCCAGCCTGCCTGCTGCCCCGGGCCAGGCGTTCCCCGAGGGGCATGGAGCGGCCGGCCAGTCCGTCTCACGTGATCTGCAGAGAGCTCCTGGACTGCGAGGGCCCGGGCCCAGGTTCTATTTACAATGGAGCCATCTTAAAAAATAAGTTAAAAAATGGACTTTATACCCGTTCAGTTCATTATTAACATGAGAAACTCAGTCATGAAAAAGCCGACACAGCAACACAACATGGTTTTGGTTTAACATCCGCTTAAAAAAAATAGAACAAAAAGGAAACCTCTCATGCAAACACATCATCAGGTGGCCTGTAAAACAATGTGCAATTTAATATGTACTAGCATCCACGCTTTCGCTCAGCAGCCTCTTGCTTCGTCTCCTCTCCCAGCCTCAGATCAGCTACTGCCGCTCGTGTGGTTCCAGACCCGTGGCCCCCTCTGCGCACACCGCGTCCTCGTCTCTGCCCTACCCTCCAGCCCTCGGCACTGGCTCCTGAAAGACTGACCCGACGTGAGAATCATTCAGAGCACCTGGTCCCGGTTCAATCTCTTCCTGACCAGAGCGGGCTCCCTTACGCAGTGCCTGGGCCAACTGGATGCATCCTAGCAATAAAATAGTACCGTTTAGGAGGTCCCTCCTGTTTGCTAGTCCACAGATATATATAATATATATATAATATCTCTCTCTATATTATATATAAATTACATATACAGATAAATAAAATGCTTTCTGTTGCCGTTGTGTTGCGCTGGTCAGGGCTGCACGACAGTGACAGACGCACATGGAGAAATGCCCGGGAAGCTCCGCTCCGCTCCTCTCAGTGCCGCAGCCCGGTTTCAGTCGTTCTTTACATTAGTCCTCAGCCTCCTCGGCCCGTCTCGCTGCTTGGTTTCATTAATAATAATAGTAATAAGAATAAAAAAAACCACTCTTGAATGGGGTCTCATCCGTCTCTAATGGCGCAGTGGGGAGGTCCATGCAGGGATGGTGGGAACAGTCACGTGATGAATGAGATCGCTTCATCCCAACAAAAAGAAACAGGACTAGAAAACTCAATTTTGCGACGATCTAAAAAAGGGTCAGGAAGAGTATTCGTGTCCCCCCGTGGGGCAGAGGGCGTGGGCGGGGGTGGGATTTCAGAGATCTTCTGCTCACAAGGAAGTCTTCAGAGTTTCTCAGGGGACGGGACCCAGATGTAGTGCCCGGACTGGTCCTCAATGATCTGTTTGATTTTGTTGTAAATCTCCTCGAGAGAGTCTCCCTGTACGATGGCTGGAAGAGGAAAGAACAAGCCTGTGAGCGCTGGGCAGTGCCACGCCGCACCAGCCACAGGCCAGCTCAGGGCCTTCGCCAGCTCCCGGAGGGAAGGGCAGGGCTGGGGCACGGGCACCAGCAGCTCCTGGAAGGTGGACCAGCCCGCGGCAGGTTTCAGCACGCCAGTGCTCTCGGGAGATGGAGGGCGAGAACCAGGGAGAGCTCAGGCGGCGAGAACTCGCATGCACCAGGCCCTGGCTCGACTCTCCCCAAGGAACCAGCTCATCGGCTTTCCAGCTCGCTTCAGTCAAGAGCTGGTTTTGCAGAGCCCAGCAAGAGCCCGGGAGGGGGTGGGAGCTGCGCGTGGCCAGCCCCAGTGCGGGCGGCGCCTGCGGGACCAGCCACGACCCCGGGGCCTCCGGCTGAGGCCACGCTGAGTTTCCCCAGCATCAGGGCACCGGTGCCAGAGGCCGGGAGCTGGGCACACTTGGTCAGTCACCTGTCACCGCCCCCCGGCCAGGCCGTGGGTCCTGAACACGCTCTAGGACCAGGGGAGAGCCGGGCTGGAAGGGACCCTCTCGAGGCTGCTCAGTCCCGGCCACCCCAGCCCAGCACAGCCCGTCCAGCCGGCTCCGGCACTCCCAGGGCGGGAGGCTCCTCCCCGTCTCCAAGCAGCCTGCTCCAGTCACGGGGCTGGAGCTCGTCACGGCAAGCTCTGGTTTCTGGCTCCCAGTGCTTCCTGGAACAGGAGTCCTCAGCTGGGCCCTTCTCGCCACCCAGGCAGCCCCCTTCCCTCTGTCCCGGCTCGCTGGAGAGCTGCTCCGTCTCCAGGCCCGGCCCAGCACGCTCAGCTCAGCTCATTCAATTTCCCTGCAGCCGAGCTGCTTCTCTTCTGGATCCCAGGCACCGACCCCGCAGCAGAGCCCCAGGCCCCACACACCCCAGGCCTCCTCCTATTGCCACTTGGTGAATGAGGCTCCCTCCCCACAGGCCTCGGCAGTGCTTCCCCCCTTGGGTGCTCCTTGCTTTCCACCTCCCACCGGTTATTTCCCACCCTAGTCCCCCAGCTGCCACCTATGTCTTGGGTCTCCCAGGCCAGCCAAACTCTGTTGCCTGGCATGCTTCAGCTTCCCGGGCAGCTCACGGTCACTCCACGGCCAAAGCAAGCCCAGCTCCCTTCACCTCCAGGGAACAGTCTTTGCGCTCCTGCTCCTGCTGTGCCGCAACTTGGCCCCTGCCCTTGCCTGGCAGAGTGCCTGGGGCCCAGGGCGGCGGGGACGGCTGTGGAGCGCTGCTCCCCTTTCCTTTGGAGGCCGGCACGGTGTCCGTGCCATCCCACCTGCCTGTGGCTTTCCAGACCGTGCACTGCCCACGCACCCGAATCCTTACGAGTGCCAGCTCCCAGCCCTGAGCCGTAAGGGCAGCCGCCGCATCCAGGGGTGGAGGCAGGAGGCTGCTTATAATGGGCCACGCTGCCCACAAGCGCTGTTCAGAGACAGCCACTGGAGTCACCAATTGCAGTCAGAGCCTCTCGCTGAAGTCACCCTCTCCTTGGGGCACGGCCTGGCCCTGGCCCAGTGAGATGGCCAAAGCCCTCCCACCTGCACCCCCAGGGGCACCGACAGGCCTTCACTTCTCTGCTGCCCTTCCCCACGCAGCCTCCCTGCACTCAGAGCCCTCCTCCGAGCAATCGCCCTTATCCTAAATCTATGGAGAGCCCAGCCGTGACGCATGGTGACACACTCCCCTTCTCACTGCTTTTGTTTCCATGCGGGTGGATGGTTTCCCACGACACCAAGCACATGGGTGCAGTCAGCACTGCCGGCGCAGGAGGGGGAAGAGCTGGCCCTGGGCTCTCACCTGTGAAATACTCCCCGAACTCCTGCTCCAGTTTCATGGCTTTGTCGAAGACCTTGTTGGCTTGCTCGTACGTCTGCCTCCGGTTCAGCTCCCTAGCGACAGGGAAGGAAGAGCCACAAACCCTTTCGTTTAAATCAGGTGAAACAACGAACCGCCTGCCCCCCCTTCCAGCCCAGCCCCACGTCACATGGGTTCTCCCCGCCAGGGCAGGAGGCAGGACGATGAATCTGGGCCCTGCGCTTCCTGCTGCCGAGCCACCCAACCCAGCTGCAAGAGCTGGGCCTGCCCCAGACAGTGTCGCAAAGTGGTCTGGAGCGACCATCCCCACCGCAAGAGCCCTTGAGCGCCGGTCTCATCTCTCGCCAGCCCTCCTCTTGGCTAGTGCCACGCAAGGTCTTCGACAGGCGCACAGGAGGCTTCTTGCTGCTGCCCACTGTGCCTGTCTTGATCTACCCCCTGCCTGACAGATCCGTTCCCCAGTGGTGGCTTCCCTGACTGCAGGCCCCGAGCCCTTGGGAGCGCACGGATCAGGCCCAAGATCGGGATGGCTGCAGCAAGGGAGATGACGCCATCCAGGCCTGACCCTTTCCACATGAGCGCAGCTGCATGTGGGGAAGGGGAGGCACCTGCAGCAAATGCCACAAGACCTACGAGCTGATGCTAGAGCAACAGCGACGCCTCTTTCTAAGCTGGAGAGGCAGGGATGCGGGACCCCGTGGCCACAAAGGGGAGGCGGCTCACAGGTGGCTTCACTTACATGAGCGCTTCGATGGATTTTGGCTTGATGAAAATGGCAATAGGGTAAAGCTGTGCTTGCTGCAACCTCTTGATGGCGTTGCCAGACACATCCAGGATGCAGTGCTTCCCCTGCAAGGGTGAAAGAGGCCTGGGTCAGTCCCCCACGTGTGGCCTTGCCCGTTTCTCCAAGAGACGGGACCAGGGCTAGGGGATGGGACGTGGCATCCGTGCCAACGGGGTCCCGCAGCAGTGCCCGAGGCAAGGGCCTGCAGCCATCTTGGCCAAGCGACTGTGCACCACCGCCCAGGGTAGACTGGGCTGAGGCTGCTGACAGTGGCTCTAGAGGCCCAGGGGCTTGGCAGCTGGCCTCGTGCCCGTGCAGGGAGCTGCAGGCAGGCAGCGAGCAGCAATGGGGTTCTGCTTCAGCCACGTGGCCAGAGGCGGGCTGGTCTCCCCACGCAGCAAGGACTGCTGAAGAGAAGGGAGCGTGGGGCTGTCGTGCCAGAGGGCGTCTCACTCACTCTCTCTGCCACGGCCCGCACCGACTGGATGCTGGTCCCGTAGAGGTTGTCGTTGAACTGCCCGGCTTCGATGAACTTGTTGTCCTGAATGTCCTTCTCCATCTGCTCCCGAGACACGACGAAGTGATAGTCTTGTCCGTCCACCTCATTCTCGCGCCGCGGCCGGGTGGTGTCTGGAAGAGAGGGCAGGCTTCGTCACCACCACCACCTGGCTGCCGGGGCCACGGGCAGGCCCCCTCCAAACGTCCCTCCCACCCCACAAGGAAGATGCCTGACTCACGCGGCACGCAGGAGCCAAACTTGTGCGGGAACTCGGAGATGAGGTCGTCGTTGATCCGGTCCTTTGTTGGCCCCAGGATGATCACCGGCCGTGCGTAATGAACTGGGAGCAAAACCCACACCCTGAGCCCTGCTGCTGGCCCCAGGAGCTGGCCACGGCCACGGCTGGCCGTGCAAGGGACCAGGCTGTGGCTTCTGGGTTCAGGGCACGTGCCTGTGACGTGGGCACGAGGGGCTGCAGGACACTCGTGGGTGCGAGACAGCCAGGTTTGGAGGTGGTGACCCCTCCCCACATGCTGCCAAAGCCACAGCCCTGGCCAAGAGCTGGGGCCTGGTCCCCTGGCTGCAGCATCTGTGCACGTCGCACCAAGGCCCCTGTGGGGGCAATGCCCCTTCCCGGGCTGCGGCTGGGGCTCTGAGGCCGTGTCATGCTGCAGCTGGAAGAGGAACCAGCCGGGAGCTTGGGGAAACCGCCTGGGATGTCCTTCAACCCAAGCACCAGCAATACAACAGCACTTGGCCAGGAAGGAAGTTGCAGTCCCATCCGGCACGAGCATGCAGGGGCACAGACTGGACACCGGGGCAGATGGGCAGACTGAGACCGGGGGAGCAGCTTGGCGCAGGATGAAGCTGGGGGCAGTGTGGCGGGCCAGGCAGGTGAAGGAGCCACAGGCCTGGGGTTACAGCTTCAGCCCTCATTTCAGACTGGGGACAAGCTGCAGCCACAACCAAGGTGGGGCAGGAACCAAGGGCAGCTTTGGCAAGGCCTCCTTCCCCGCCAGCGGCCCGGGTGGCAGCAGGCAGCCAGGCACGCCGGCTTTTGGTGGGCGCTGGCTGGGCTGGGCTGGGCAGGGAGCAGCGGCCTGGCAGGCTCCAGCTCGCACAGGGAGTGCAGGGTCTGGGGAGGGAGGTGCCGTGGCCACGGTATGCCCACGCTGCCTCCCGCACTTACTTTCTTGCCGCGTCACCGGTTCGTACGACAGAATCGTGTCCTCCTGTCCTTCTGCAACAGACCAGGGGAAGCAGGTGAGCGCCGGCCCCTCCGCTGCTCCAGCCTGGGCGAGCAGTCGGGGCCGCCCCTCCCAGCTGGCAGAGCCTGGGCACAGTAGGGCCGGAGGCTGCGTCCCAGCCTAAAGCAGCCCCCCGCCCCTCGCAGGTTGCATTCCCGTGGCCGGCACAGGAGCCACTCGTACCCCTGCGTGCCTGTCAGTGCTCTCCCACAGCCAGCCACGTGCTGCCCATGTGGACAGCCAGCTAGCTCTGCTCCTGCCCATCACACACGTGCTCCAGAGCTGGCACTGCCTTGCCTGGACCTGCAGCCTCCAAGGGTGCAAGGAGTGCTGTGGGTGCTATGCTCTCTCATCCAGCCCCAGCCCCCACGCTTGTGTCCACCCAAGATGCAGTCAGGCCAGAGGCATGAGTGGGATGCAACCATCAGGTGCCCAAATGCTGCTGGCACAGCAGCCCCAGGCCACAGCTGAGGTCTCTGCTCTGGGGGCAGCCAAGGATTTGCAAGGGTCACGACTCCTGAGACCTGGCAGGAGCTGCCTGAAGTCAGGAGAAGCCAGTGCAGCTCTGGCAGTCAGAGCCCTGGGCAGGCTCCTGGTGCTGGGATGAGCCAGGAGGAAACCAGGTCACAGCACCCGCTGAGGGCCCTTGGGCCAGGCCTAGCAGACAGCACGTGCCAGAGGGAGCTGGCCCCAGCCACGTTGAACTCTGAGCAGGAGACGCCAGCGGGACAGGAGGGAGGGAGATGGTCGGCACGAAGATGGACACTTACTGGAGCTGCTCTCGCTGTCACTGGTGTTGGACGTCACGCCCTCTGCAAACCAACAAGAGACTGGGTCAGAACCAGCACGGCCAGGAGCTCCCCAGGAGGGGACAGACCGTCACTGAGGGCTCGTGGCTGCAGGACACGGGTGCTGCACAGACCTCCCGCAACATGCTGGGCCCACGCAGGCTCCCTCCCGCTGCAGCCCTGGAGCAGCCCCTGCTCGTCTATCCCTAGCAAGGAGCATGGCAGGGGCAAGGGCAGGGCCCTGGCCAAGCCAGCAGCCCCAGCTGGGTACTTCCCCAGGCAGCACCTGTGGGGAGACCAGGGCACAGGACGAGGGGGAGCTCAACTCCAGGCTCCACCTCTGCCCACGGGCAGCCTTTGCCGGTGCCATGCCGGGGCAGAACGTCTGCCCGGGAACGGGGCACCAGCGGTGGCTGTGGCCCCACGAGGGATTCGCCCCGGGGTGGACGCCAGCTCCCTGCTGGGCCAGGAGCTGCGCAGGGCACCGTGTGGGATGCCGGGGCGAGGGCGGCGTGACCAGCTGAGGGCAGACGTAGTGAGCAGGGGAGACGGACGAGACACTGACAGGACGGGGCAGAGTTCGGGGCACGACTCCTTTACACCCTTTCCAGCACCGTGGCACCCTGCTCCCCACGGGGCTGTTCCCACTGCGGCCTGCTCCCAAGGTCTTGGGGTGTGCGGGAACGGCTGTACCAAGTTGGCCGCTGCCTCCAGCGTCCTGCGAGATGTGCATGGAGCCTGGGCTCGGGGCCCCCGGCACCTGGGAGCTGCAGTCCAGAGGCCGCACAAGCCTCGCCAGTCAGCAGCCTCGCTACGCGCGCTTTGCAGAGGTCCCACCAGCGCAGGGCTGCGCGCTCCCGCTTGGCTGGCCCCAAAGCATCACGGCCAGGCCCTGGGAGCCATCGCTGGGCAGCACCTGCCGCGATATAGGCAGCATGGGGAGGCCTCTGGGCTGGCACAGCCAGCCAGGTCCACGCCAGCTCCGAGCCCAAGGGCCAGCGAGACTCAGCCTGGAGCCCTGAAGGGGGAAGGGCCTGGGCAGGACCCGGCCTACGGCGAGGGGATGCCTGCTCTCCCGCAGAGCAGGTGGAGGGCCATTCCTCCTCCCCCGACACCCAGGCTGAGAAGCTGTGGAGCTGGAGCGAAGTGGGGAGTGCTGCCTCCCCGGGACAGGGCTGGATGGGGATCGTGATGGGCCATGCGCACGCAAAGGGGACTTACTCAGGTTCTTTGCTCCATAATAATCGTCACTTAACCCAGGGAAGTCCTGATTTCACAGACAGCAAGAAGGGGGGGGAAGAGAAACAGAGAGAGGGAGGCGAGGGAGGCGGAGACAGGGAGAGGAAGAAGACAGAGCCAGGTGAGCATTAGTGACAGGGCAGTCGAGAGCTGCAGCTGCAAGTGAAGTGACAAACCCCTGTCTGCAGGCGTCCGGCCCCACAAGTGCCCTCTCTCGGCCACGGCAGCCTTGGGGCCTCCCCGCGGGCCACAGCCCAAGTCCCCAGCCTGGAGCAGGAGCACCGGGACCACTGCGCCCGCGTGGGGCCTGCCCCGGCCCTGCACTCCACGTAAGGCCTGCGAGGGAAGCTCCCCCACGCCGTGCGGCTCCCACCCCCAGCCCTGCACAGGCAGCGAGACGGCAGCCCAGGCCCCGCGCTGGCGAGAGCATCCTGCACGGGGCACATCTCTCCACGAGCCTCTGGCAGCCCAGACTGGGCAGCGGGCAAACCCCAGGTGTGCGGTGCCCCGGTTCAGCAGCTGCCCCTCCTCTCCCTCGCCACGGGGAGGCAGAAGTCCCATCACTCTGGCTCCCGCAGGCCACAGCCGCAGGCAGCCATGGAGCTCGGCACCAGCCGGCCGTGCTGGTGCACAGGAAGCACGCGCCCTTGACAGGATGGCACCGGGGCCGCAGCCCACTGGTTAGTGCCCGAGATGGAGCCTGGAATCTGGGGTCTGTGCCCTCAGTACAGCACTGCAAGCAGCCCCACACACGGGTCTGCTGGGCGCTGGCAACAGCTGCTTTGCTCAGAGGCATCTCTATGGTTCGTAGCCCCGATGCCAGACTCAGGAGTGCTGCAATTGCCCAGCATCAGGCACCAGCCGGCACGGCGGCTACTGAGCTTGTTCCACAACTGGGGCACCCGCCTGTCCACGCGCGTAGGCTGGCACTCGCAGCGTTCACAGACCCCAGTCGTCTGGTCAGGCTCCTCGGAGCCCAGCCCAGCTCAGGCACCCCCTCTACGGCTCTCGGTTTGCTCCATCTCCGGAGCACGGCTCGGCCCCTCAGCTGCTGGGACCTCGAGCAGCTCATGGCCCAGCTCCTGTGCCATGGAGTGAGCGGGAGGGGGAAGAGCAGCTGCCCTCTCAGCCTAGCGCAAACCCCTCCAACCGGGAGCCCGATGATGCTGCCAGCAGCAGGACCTTCCCCCTGCCTGGAACCAGGGTCCTACACCTGAGCCAAGGGGCCCCGAGATGTGCCGTGGCAGGGGGCTGCTGAGAGCAAGGTGGCAGGGACACGCGGCTGGGCTCCCTTGGGCACCTGCGTGCCCTGCTTCGTGTCCTGCGAGGGAGGCATCCCAGGGCAGTGGAGGAAGGCAGAGCCCAGGGCATGTCAGGGAGAAGCAGAGGAAAGCAGAGCAGAATGGAGGCGAGGGCTGAGAGCAGTGAAAGGATGAAGACACCACACACACGAGAGAGCTGGGGCTGGACAGACACGGCTGGGGCAGCCCACGCTGTGGCGGGGAGGTTAGCAGCAGTGGAGGGATGAGGTAGGCAGAGAGGAGCGGTGAGGAGGACACTGGCTGAGCTTCAAGGGGCTTCTCCTTGCCCTGAACGCTTGGGTTTCCAACCTATCCCTATCATCATCTGTGGTGGCAGCAGGCCAAGCCTGCCCTGCGCACTGCCCTCCCAGGGCCTGCCTGGCTGTGGAGGAGAGGGCAGGGCCCCCGAGAACGATGGGAAATGCTCCGGCCTGGGCTCTCCTGTGCTCAGGGAGCTGCTTGCACATGGCAGGAAGCCCATGGGACTGGGGAGGTGCAGCCAGAGGCAGGGAAGCAGTCTCAGACAGGTCCCGTGCGTGAGAAAGCCCAGGTGGGAGCTGCCTGATGGCTGGGCCCAGCCTGGCGCAGGGGACCGCAGGCCGAAGCCGCGCACCGTGTCTGCCGTGAGCAGGCCTCGGGCATTGGGGGAGTGCGGCCGGCTGCTCCTGTCTGGCCGGCTGCTACTTACGTTCCTGTCCGCTGCTCTCCTGGGCCAGGTTCTCTTTGCTCTTGTAAAATGGGAACTTTCGAGAGAGGCGGAAACTCTTTTTACGTTTCGTTTTGATCGACTGTGAAGAACATGGAGATGGAAGGGAGGACAGAAAAAACAATGGCGTTTAACGCATGCAAGGGAAATTAAAAATGAGGAGACGATGAGGCGTTGGGGGTCGGGGCCATGCCCCACAAATTAAATCATGGAGATTACATGGAGACTAAAATGCAGGAGAAAAATTAAGTGCAGAGAAAAAAAATGTGTTGCAGGGATGTAGGGGAGTCGACCGCCTAGTCCGCATGGGGAGCCCATGCCTTCCTGCCGCAGGGGGAGCTAGCACGGCTTGGGCCTTCCACGTCAGCCCAGTTCAAGGTGCCTGTACATGTCGCGTGAGGCCGGCTCCCGCCAGCCAGGGTGTGCAGAGGGCCGTGCTCCCTCACGACCCAGGCCCTGACCACCCGCCGGCGGGGTCACCAGCAGCACGGCAAGGAAGTCTGCTACAAGCGCCAGTGTCTGCACAACCCCATCAAGCCGCTCCCAACTGCCGTCTCGTAGATCTTCACTCGGACCCAGCGCGCGGGGAGGGGCTCTGCCGCAATGGGTCCAGCCCCGCACACAACTGCCCTTGCTGGCTACAATGCCCGAGGGGGGCGCATCACGGCACCGGGCCTAGACTCTGCCTGCCCTTCTCGGTACAACCTCAGCACAGCCCACCCGCCCTCCCCGCACCCGGCTCCGGCGCTTACCCTGTTGGACTCGATCATCCCGGTCCGAGCGTGGAACTTGACTGTTTTCAATCGCGCCCTCTCCTTCTTTTCCACCCTGGTTAGAAGTCGAGAGAGAAAACCTGCTAGTGCCCGCACAGCAGCTCCTCACCTTGCCGTGCTCTGCACGAGGCTGCTGAGCTCTGCTGCTGGGCTGCAAAGAGTCGCAGCCAGCCCTGCACCCCAGAGCTCCCAGGAGGCAGACCGGCATGCGGCGGCACCGCGCTGGAGGCCCTGGGGCCTGCAGTCAGAGGTGGATTAGAACAGCCAGCCTGTTGCAGGTTTGCAACCAATGCCAAGAGCCTGGCTGGCCCTAGCAGCCCTCACGCCAAGAGCAGGTCCGGCACAAACCCTGCCAGGAGCATAGGGTGGGCGCGAGGCATGTTGCAAGGAGCACAGAAAACTCGGCCCCTCTAGGAGTTGGGTGAGGATGCAGAAGCCTTTCCCCCTCTGGAGCCCAAGGGAACCAACTCCACTGTGGTGAAGCTGGTTTCAAGCCTGCACGTCACTATTCCCAAACATCCCCAGCCTGGAGGGATCCTGCCCATCTCCCTCCAAACCTGGCCAGCTCCTGCTGCAACAGAGACCACCTGTGCCCACATCGGCCCTGTAGGCACCAAAGGACGGGCTGGGTGGCGGATGGGAGGGAAGTGCCTGCTCCCGTCTCACGTGCCCAGAATCTGCTTCTGCTTCAACACAAAACCCACAGAACCCACAGACACAGCTTGTGGTGGCTGGTTCCTCTTTTCTCTGGGGTCTGAGGTTTCGTGCTCCACGGGGCTTGGCTGGCAGACATGGACAGTCCTGGGCAGCACAAGGGGCAGGGAACAGGCTGTGTTGATTTTCACCCCCAGAGCTGGACGTGTGCCTGCTGGAATAGTCCCGTGTGCTCCTGCCCCAGCGAGCTGGGCTCTGGGGTGGCCCACCAACCCTTTCTGTTCAGGAGGGTCTTGCTGCAGAGTCCTACAAACAACCTTCCTGCCCTGCTCCCGTGACCCCACAGCCAGGCAGGGAGGCGGACCCAGCTTCCTTCAAGGGGAGCTAGGGCCCTTGCACTCACCTGCAAGTCCGGGCCGTTAATGGAACCACTGCTACGGATGGCTCTTACTACCAGGCCCTGCTGTCAAGCCAAACCTTGGAGCACGGTCAGGGTGAGGAGCGGGGTCTGGACACTCACCTCTTCTTGCTGGGGATGACCCCAATCTGCTCGCTCTCCCCGTGCGGCGTCACTAGTCTTGCCTGCCACCACTCGTCGTCGGAGGCGTTGATGACATGCAGAATGTCCCCATAGGAGAAGCTGAGCCCCTGGCTGGGCAGGCAGCTGTCCCGGGTCCGGTCATAGTCAAACAGCGCTCTGCAAGGGAGCGGAAAACAGGGACGTGAGAAGGCGCTTCGCTGGGCACAGCCAGTGGGGCAGGCGGGTCATAGCAGGGCAGCCAGGCAGGCAACAATGCAGCCCACGACCCTGCCAGGGCTGGGCCATGTGCCTGCAGGGGACCTGACTGGGGGGGAGCCACGTGCCCCGGCATCAATACGGTGTCCTCCGTATTCAGCTGTGGGAAGTAGGGGTCTAATGTGGCTGCCTCTGCAACCCCCGAGCCCCACCCTGGCAGACCAAACCTGCATGCCCAGCCATGTTGGCCGCAGCTTGTGGATGTGCTATGGCCAGTGGTTGCCACTCGCAGGACAGCCGGGACATCACTGCAGGCCGTCACCCACAAGCGCCCTTTGCTGCTGACCTGCTGTCACTGCTCAGGCACCAATTCTGCACCCTGAACATTTCCAGTCCAGGCTGCCTCCGTCCACCACTCTCTCGCTAAACACGGTCCCACGGCTCACTGCACCCACAACCACCCAGACACACCCTCCATGCCAGTCCGCACGCGCCTTCCCGAAACATTGTCGTCTTCCTCCCCACAGCCCATGAGGAGGCAGCAGCTCAGCAGCTGGGCAGACAGGAAAAGGCCAGCGTCCTTTCCGGACCTGCCCCCTGCACGGGAGTCGGTGCCTCGCCTTCCAGGCCAAGTGCCCCCAGTGCGCTGCCTGCATGGAGGCGAGAGAGTGCAGAGCAGTGCGGTTCATCAGGCCAAGATAACAGGTTTCTTATCCAGCCAGGAAGGGAGATGGGATTACTAGGGCTGCAGACTGGATTAACATGACACCGGTTGGCAGTGATTTAAGATGTTTCTAGTGACGTGGCTGAACTACAACCTTGCTCCCTGGGGCTGGCCAGCAGGCAGCTCCGCCGACACAGAGCAGAGGCTGTGTTTAGTGTGATATTTTGTGCAGACACGAGTTCTATTTCAGACACTGTAAACTGTGAATGTATTTGACTGTTTAAGCCCCTGTCCCATAGCTGTTGCTTCTCCTGCTCACAGTTTACATCACAATTCAATTTACAGTACAGGAATAACTTTGTTTTTCGTGACATCTCTCACCATAAACTTCAATGCACCACGGACTTGTCTGTAAATTTTCTTCTAAAGGAGAGGAACCACAAGCTCCCGGCAAGCTGCAAGGCAGCTGAACAGGAGGCTTTTAATAGCACATGAGCTGCAGCCTTATCTGTGGAGCAGCTCCATACACCGCCGGGCTTTAATGACCTTGAATGCAAAAGCAGAGAGACCCATGTTTGCTGCAAGGAAATGTCCCTTTGCAACAAATTCACAGTGAAGTAGTGACCAAAAGCACCATGTACCACGGCAGAGCAGAGACAGGGTGCTGAGCGCCCACAGCACTGCCCTCCACCACCCTAGCTCAGGGAAGCTGGTTAATGTCACTTCTAAAACCCTTATGTGCAATGCCCCAAGGCACACACTGCCCAGGGCCTGCAGACCCCCTCCTGCCTGGAGCAGCACCCTGGGCTCCAAGGCAGAGCCGCTCTGCAGCGGCTGCCCCGCAGCCACGTCCCTCTGCTCAGCTTCCCCTCAGGCCATCTCTACGCGGCATCTCAGGGCCACTCGCTGTTTCTCTTGCTGAACGGCTGACCCACGGAGCCAGGTTTGCAGAAGCGAGGAGGCAGCACAGAGCCCTAGCGCCCCGCACGAACGATGCTCATCCAGCAACAGCTCTGCTCCAGCGCACCTGGTCTAAACTAGCCCTGAGGGACCGGCAAAGCGGCCACGAGCCTGCTTGGGACAGAGGAAAGCACTTTTGACTGTGTGAGCCATCACCTTCACACTCTGAAGAAACTCTCTCATCCTTCAGGTAACGGGGGCTGAAACCAGGCGGCTTCTAACAAAGCCATTGACGGACAGCAGCAGCTCGAAGTGGGGTCCGTTTCAGAGCTCCCGGTCCAGCCAGCGTATCCCGTGCCTCTTCTCCATGCAAGGGACTTGCAAGAGAAACCGAGTGCCTGGAGAAGGCGTGACTGGGGCTGGAGGCTGCAGCCATCCCACACAGACAAGCTGCTGCAGAGACAAATGCTCTGTCCCGCCTCATCGCTTCCAAGCAGGGACCTTTGCAACAGTAAGGGCAGATGTTACCCGTTTTTAAGCCGATAAAATCCCACTAATTGTGGCTCTACAACCAGCACAGCAGCAACTTCACCATCCTTTTGTACATCACTGGCTTTGAAGTTTGTTTCCTGTGATTTGGATGGAGATGCTTGGCCTGTCCCTGCACAGGCTGCAGCCCTGAAGAGCCCATCTGCATCCAAGTTGTGGCCCCAGGTTGGCTGCGACAAGCGGGGACCCCGCGACAATGATGATTCCAACACGGCAGGCGTCAGGATGGCAGCCCCCAGCTACGCCAGCACAGTCACAAGGGAGAAAGCCACCGGCACCGCGAGCCAAGACTCAACTGCAGCATCTTTGCTCCTGATGGTGCCGAAGCACGAGCAGCTCAGAGCCTGGCTCAGCTCTCAGCTGTACAACTCTCTCCCAACCGCTGTGCTGGAGCCTCGACTCCACAGGGCCCTTCTGCACCCGCTCCACTGAAGTCAGTCCGGCAGAGCCGTCAGGAACAGGAAGATGTGGCAGGCACCAAGGGAACTGGTCAAGCAGGTTTACTCCAAAACAAGCACAGGCCTCAGCAGTGCTCAGCTCCAGTCTGCCATGCAGCTTGGTACACTGTGCACAAGCCACAGCCCGGCAGAGGCATGGGGGCACAGGGCAGGCTCTGTGTGCCAGCCTAGCCTTGATCCACTGGTTCCCAAGGTCCACTAGTTAAGCGGAAGTCTCCCCAGCCCCAGGACTGAACCGCCCCTCTTCTCCTAGCACTGGTGCTGGAAATGCAGCCAGCCTGAAGCCAGGCCCACGTGAAGAATGGCTCCTGGGATCCGACACTCTGGCCATGCCCACGCTGCATTAGATGCTCCGGTAAGCCTCCAGAAGAGCAGCTACAAACATTTTGCCAGGCAGCTTTCTATGCCACCGTGCTCCTGGGGACCTACACCTGCTGGCTTGCCACATGCAGCATCCTGAGCTCCACTCCATGCTCAACTCCCTCCCTGCATTGCTCCCAGCTGTTTGTCACCACAGCATCTAGCTCCAAGTGCCCTTGAGATCCAACAACCATCCTGTGCTGCATATGACCCTGGGAAGCCAAAGGAACAACACGCCTGCACCCTGACAGTGAGGCCACGGCAGAGGACCACGCTCCAGGCTGGGTCTGCACAGCTGTATGGGGCCTGCAGGAACTCCTCCTGGCAACTTGGGTGCAGACCACAGCTCAGCGCTGGCTGCTGGGAGAGGCTGCAAACAGAGCACGCCTGTCACCACCAGACTGGACATGGAACAGGGGCTGTGCCGCTGGTGGCTAACAGCAGCCACCTCACACACTCTTGGAGTCTAGATACAGGCAGGGTGGTGTGACTAACACAAGCCAAGCCACAGCCCACTGCTGCAGGGAGGCGAGAGCTCTCAGCAGCACTCAGAGAAGAGGAGGGAGGAAGGGAGCCTTGCACGCAGCAGGGTCCCTGGACCGGCCAGGCCTGGGAGACTTGTCACAGCAGGGGGATGGTGCCCTGAGCCGGGCATGTGTTACACTGCAGCCTGTCTGGACATGCTCTGAAGAGAGCAGTCATTGGTGCACGGGCGACCGGGGGCATCTGGCAGCCCAAAAAGGGCAAGCGTGGCCAGCCCTGGGGCAGGCACTTTCTTCCTGCTGGCAGGGGCTCCCCACCTGACGTCACAGTCGCGCGCCTGCCCGGAGGACTGACTAAGGCAGCTTGGCAGCGAGCCCGGCAATTGCTGTCCCGTCCCCGGCACAGCTCAACCAGTTTCAGCTAAATAGTGCTCGAAACTACCCCACCCCACAAGCCTGGGGCGGGACGGGGTGGGGCTCTCCAAGATAGGTGCAAGGTGGCTCCGGAGCATGGTCCTGGGCCACAGGCGCCGCGTCACAGAGTAGGGCTTGAAGGGGGTGGGGCGGGTGAACGGCAGGCAGGAGAGAGGGCCCGACGGGGCAGCCGGGCTGGAAGGGAGTTTTGGACCGGCTCTGAAGAGCTGCTGCACCCAGAGCACTGTTACAGCAGAGGGACAGGCCTGGTTCAGTGCCATGTCCCTGCATGAGGTGTGTGGAGGGCACATGAGCCAGGCAATGCGAGCAGATGTGGGGCAAACGTCAGCCCCACGCCCACCAGGAGGGGAGCCCCATGCACTTGCCATGGGAGGGGAGGCAGCTCCTCACCTCTGGGGCCAGGAAGAAGCACCTCTGGTGTCAACAAGTGTAGGATCCTGTTCAAGCACAGACCATCTCTTCCCATCTGCTCATGAGAGCAGCTCCCTGCAGTGACCAGACATACCCAGGCTCCTGAAGGCCCGTGCAGCCCAGCCCAGCCCTGAAGCCCGACCCCTGTGCCATCCGATGGCAGCATCAACAGGGGCATCTCCATTGCCTGGCCCCTGCCAGGCCCATTCTGCATTACACACCACACAGAATGCCTTGTGGTGCAGGAAGTCTGCAAGGAGCCATCCCTGCAAGGCTGGATTTAGGGAGCAGGGTCAGATCCACCCGGGAGCACCCCTGCTCCTCCACCAGGATGTCAGATGAGGGCGCGGGGCATGCCGACGAGAGGCTCACACAGGGCCCACAGCAGAGCTCCAGTGCCAAAGCCTACCAAAAAACCTTGACATCAGAGCAGAACCTGGCAGCCCTGGCCCTGGGTTCCCTCCGCAGGGGCCTCTTCTGGCACAGGACGGCGACAGAGCCAAGAAAAAAAAGGCCTTGCAATCTTGTCCCTCTCCAGGCAGCTTTCAGGGCACAGCTGCCAGGCACCCCGCTGGGACGCCTGCCCACCCCCCACCCTGTGACTCATTTTAATTAGCAAGTTACAATCACTTCCTAGCTACACATGCAGCTGCTGGCTGAGGAGAAAGCACCCAGTACCTGCACGGCCCGGTGCCCAGTACAGCAAGGCCTGGAACTGGCACAAGGGTGTTGGGAGTGGAAGGGGGGGATCCGTGTGGGGTGGGAAGGAAGGGGCTGAAGCAGCAAGGCAGGGATCCCTGCACATCAGATGCAGCTTCATCAGTGTCTTGCTCCAACCTGTGGGGACCCCAGCATGGCTCTGACCTGTGGGCCTGGCCCACGACTGAAGCAATAATCCAACAGAGCTCGTCTCCCCTCCAACCAGACCCAGCCTCAGGGACTTGGAGAGGGAGACAGGAGCCAGCTCAGACAGCCCTGCACCTGACCACAGCTCTGGGAAGGTGCAGCCATGAGGTGCCTCAGCACGTCCCTACCACAAAGCTCCCAATCCTCCCTGCTTAGGGCACTGCTGGTCCCAGGCAGCCTTGATAGCAAATTCCCAATTCCCTGGTGGCCCTTTTATTTCCAAATGCTCCCTATGGTGGGGGGAGCAAGGCAAAAATGTTCTGCTTAGAGATGGCCCTGGGATAAATGCTTCCATGCGGAGGCTCAGTCTGGGAAGACCTCTGCCAGCACAAGCCTGTCCTGGCAGGGGTCTTGCACACATGTGCACACATGTATGTACTGGAGAGGTGCCCCCACCTGCAACGTGTCCCCAGAGTGTAGGCAGAGCAAAATTCAGCTGTAGAAAGGAAGAGATGGGCCCCATGTCACTGGAGAGGTCAGCTGCAGCGTGCGGGTGCTCAGTGGAAAACGTCGGGGTGAGACCCTCCCCTCCCTGCACTCAAGGGGACCCCTGGCCACCCCCAGCTCATCAGAGGCAGAGGAACCCATGGGGAGGGGAAAGATGTGCCTTACCGGACATAGAGGGATCTCTTTTCACTGGTCCGGAGTGAGCCGGAGCCAGAGCTCATGCTGCTGTTCATCATTTGTTCTCGCAGGTCATGTATCTTTGACTCGAAGCGGCTGTACTCTGCAGAAAGACAGGGGGTTAGCAGAGGACAGGGGCAGGCCTGACGACCCCACATCAAAGGTGTTACATCTTGGCTTTGCCAAGAAAAGAGGTGACTGCAGCCAATGTTCCTGTGATCCCCTCACTGGATAGTGCAGCAGACCGAGCCATGGCCATTGACCTGCTTTGATATGGGACTCGAAGTGCTGGGTTGGGCGCAGAGCAGGGCTGGGCACTGCTGTACTCCAACTACTGCAGCAAAGAGCTCTTCAGGCAGGGGAAGAGCTCTTCAGACACCTTGTATGCTCCCCCTCAGTGACAGGAGGGAAACTACCCCTTTTGCCCACCCCGGGCCCACGCACTTCTGCCCTGCATGGCTACTTTGCTCAGAGCTGCCAGCCAGTGCCTGTGAGTGCACAAGCGGACTGCTCCCAGATCGGGTGCTCTGCCGCGGACTCTGCACAGAGGAAAAGGCTGAGCTGGGTGCTTCCTCGGTGTGGGGCGCTGTGTTCAGCAGCGAGCCCGGCAATTGCTGTCCCGTCCCTGGCGCAGCTCAACCAGTTTCAGCTAAACTGAGGGGCGCAAGCTTTCTGGAGCAGATGTCCTGGGGGGATCAGCCAGCGGTGCCAGACCTGGGGGCAGCGCAGCCCTCTCTGCAAGGTGGCACCAGCTCAGCCCGTCTCCTCCCGCGCTCCCACCACCCTCCTGCCCAGCAGTAGCAAGAGTCCTTTACCGAAGCCTTTAAGAGGGAAGAGGAGCAACGCGCTTGCAGCCTGTGGAAGTGCACGGATACCAAGGTGCCGAGACAAAAGGAACTGTGACCAGAGGGCGTGGTGCACTCCCCGAGCTTCAGCATGCACACGAGCAGGGAGCTGGGCTCTTCGGCAGCTCCAAGGGCCTCACGGGTGCTGGAAGCAGCCACTCAGCCTGATCCATGCACGGAAGGACATGCAGGCACAGCGGGCAGGTGCAGAAGGGGCTTGGGAACAATGGAGGCAAGGCTGGGCTCTGAGGAGGCAGCAGGAAGGACCCGGCAGCTTTGCCGTGCGTTGTGCACCCCAAAAGCTGTGCAGCGAGCTGTACCGGCCCCTCGCTGGTGGGGCTGCAGCAAAACCCTGCAGTGAGCTGCTGGCAGCATCCCATGGAGGGGGGAGCTTCCAGCACCTGGAGCTCCTCCCAGCTCCCTCACCTGACCTTCAGCTGGGTGGAAAGGTTGGGGACAAAGGCAGAGGGTGGGGACAGTTTCCGATTACTAGAAGCAGCTGGGAGAAAGTTTGCTCGGGTGCTGCCGTCCCTGCTGCAAAACGAACGGCTGCACTGAGCTGCTGCCCCAGATGGCAACAGGGAGCCCTCGAGCCATGGCTCCAGCCCTGGGGCAAGGGGCACATCTCCCTGGGCAATAAGGACAAGAGGTCACTGACCCCGGGTAACAGAGCAGACACAAAATCGCACCCCCTGGCAGGCAGCAGGGACACGCATGTGCTCAGGCAAGCTTGGCCCTGCCCTGGCGGGTGCTCCAGCACGCAGGGGAGATGCCGGCTGCAGCAGGCCCCACTCTTGCTTACCAAGGCCCCCACCCGCCTGCCCCGTTACCGTGCACCGCCAGTGCAGGCTGACACGCACGACAGCTGCGCCTCCTGGCAGGAAGTAGATCCGGGGAGGAGGAGCGAGAAGCTGCCTTGGCACAACCAGGCCCAATGTGCTGCCAAGCTGCCTGGGAAGTGCGGCAGGCAAGGTGTGCTCCAGGCGGGCACAGGGGGGGAGCCCGGGGCCTCACACACCTTTTGGCAGAGATGCACGCGGGGCATGGGCACGTGCCGACCGTGTTCCTGGGCCCGGCTCTGCTCCCTGGCTTGCACTGTTGCAGTCACCAGCTCCTCAACAACAGGCCCAGGGAGAGGCTAAACAAGTGATGCTTGCTCCTCTCTCCCCAAAAAGGCTGCCACCAAACACGGCTTCCTGTCCTCACCACTTCCACACGAGCCACATCCCTCTGCGGAGGGGGCACGAGGGCTGGGGGCAGGGCTCGGCGGGAGGCACCAGGAACAAGGGCATTCCTTTGGCCCGAGCGCCCAACGGTCACAAGAACCGAACCGCCGCCTGCCCGCCCGCCCGGCACCTATCCCACCGGCAGCTCGCAGGGCAAAGACAGTATGTGAGAGGCCTGGGGAGACGGTGTTCATCCTGGATACTATCGCACTCCTGCCACGCTTCACCTTCGCTATGTGGGCTTCCTGCTCACAAGCACCGTGGTCCGGACAGAAAGTGGCACCCACCGGACAATTAAACACTCAGGAGTCAGGAAGAGCCAAAGGTCAGGTCATCCCCACTTGGATCTATCCATGCTCCCCAAAGCCCTGGATTTGCATCCATCACTGAGGCACCCTGTTGCAACACATCTCCAGCTGGGGATCACCCCTTCTCTCAGCAAAGGCAGACTCCACAGGCACAGCAGGTCCCGAGAGAGCCCCCGGCCCCCTCAGCTTTTACAGACGACTCCCCTATCGAAAAGGCTGCTCTCTTGCCTCTGCCACGAGGCCCCTGCGCAGGCAGCAGGAGAAAATGACTGTGCAGGGTAAACTGGAACAGGCGAGGCGACAGGCTGTCACACACAGGAAGCAGACTGAGCATGGGGAAACGTCTGTCCACGGTTCTGGCTCCCATCACTCATGACGTCTTCCCAAGCTGCGCTGCACGGGTGGGCAACCAGCAGGGCCCCGATCCTGCACCAAGCGCCCAGAACGCTGCACAACGCTGGCAGGAACGGCCCACTCTTTCCTACAAAAAGCTTCTGTGGATGGACAGGCTGGTGCAAAGAACGGAGACGCCACATTCATGTAGCAAAGGTTGCCGGCAAATGCCTGGTGTGCTGCATTTCACAAAACCCCAGCACGTGACTATAATTAGAGACTGGTGTCAGTGCAGATGTAGACAAGGGGCAGGGCTGGAATGACGCAACCCGAAGCACTGGAAAGTCAGGAAATGCCCAAGTTAACTGTGCAGCTTTTGCATTCCTGAGTGTCCTTGCGCTGCATTTCCAGAGTGGCTTTTCCTAAACCAGAAGTCACAGAAAGGAGCCAAAGTGGTGCCTCACAGTGCAACCTCACACCCACCGGCAGCTCTCAAAGCCACAACTACGGTGCGTCCAAACTCCACCGTCCAGACCAGGCATCAGCTGACCACTGGTCCCACCTGTCTTGGAAACCCGCATGAAGAAGATCCTCTCCCGCGTGGCCAGGAACGGCTTCCCTCTGCCCCTCCCTGCCTTTGGTCCAAGCCCATGGCCCATGGCTCACCTCTCCAGCTGGTAGCCAATGCCCCCACCGCGGCACAAAGCTGCTCTCCTCTGCTGCGTGCTCCATGCCTCAGCAAGAGCCTCCTGCGAACAGGCTTGGCGTGTACAGCAGGCACTTTCTAAAGACACCTTGCTCAGGCAAATCAAGCTCAATTGTCATCAGGACGCTCCACAATACCTCTCTCAGCGAGAGCTATTTTCCTGCCAAAAATCAGCTTTCAACTGCCAGCCATGTCAGCTGCAAAGATGTGCAAAAGACGGGCACAAAACTTTCAAGAGCTGAAGACAGAAACCATTTCCTGCCCTCCATCCCATCATCTTCCCACGTCCCCGGCTCCAGCAGTTTGAAGTCAGTTTGTATCTAAGATGAACACCCCCCCACAAAGACGCACGGCTCTGGCAAACGTGGCACTGCAGCTGCAAGGTCCAGCACTTGAGAGAGAAGCGCCGGGCGTACAACCATAGTTGTGGGCGCTACGAGATGAGGTCCTGGTGGAAAAAAGCAGCCCATGAGCATGTAATCAGAGAGCACGTCTCAACACGCCAGCAGACGGGGCCACAGCTAGTGTCACTTGTCGTTCAAGAGTGTGTGCTCACCACCGAAACCACGCTCTCTCAACAGCTCCTCGGCTGCTCGGGTTTTTAAAACAAGAAACATGCTTCATGCACCTGTAACAACCTCCCAGCCCCCGTCGTCAGTGGGGCTGAACGCCGTGCTCCCCTGTGCGGCTCGCAGCCAGCGACCACGTGAGCTGCAGCATCAGGCCGCTCTTGGCAGTGGGAAAGGGCAGGGAAATAAGCAGCGCTAGGCCCAAGTGGGGCAGGGAGCCTCGGTGGGGTTGCTCTTCCCCGTGTGATGCCCAAAAGGAGACGACTGGGGTCAAAGCCTGCCCACGTGCTCGGCTAGCAGTGGTCTGGCAGCCCCATCTGGCATGCCCTGCTGCCGTGGGGGAGACCATTCCTGTGCAGCGCCTTTGAAAGGCGACCACAATTTCCTTAGGAATGGAAGCAAGAGAATGAAAACCACCAATTTTTAAATAGCCCCTATCTCAGCAACAGCTGGGCAGGAACTGATGGGACAAAGGAAACGCGATTCTCCCCAGACAGATGGTTTTCACTCAGCTGCAGACAACAGAAGTGCGAGAGGAAAGGGGCCGTGGGTCCGAGCTGGCACACGGGCCAGCTCAGCTCTGGCTGCAGCCCCGGCCCTGTGTGCAGGACCATGCCAGCTGGCCCACGGGTTTGGAAATTCAGCAGTGAGGGAGTGGTGGCAATGTTAATTGTCACCTCACCCCTGCCAGATTTCAGGACCCACAGGGAGCTCTGAGGGCTGGATGAGGCCAGCAGGCCAGAGGCTGAGCACCACTGAGCTACACCAATACAAACAAGGTGGCGGTGCGAAGCATTCTCCGTACGAGAGCCTCTCATGCGAGGCAGCAGCACCCCTGGCCCAGCATGCGAGAGGTCCCGGCTGCACCGGTTGGACATGGCCTGTGTGCTGCACGTGGCCTCCCAGTCCAGTCCCCAGCAGGCACCCCTCTGGCCACGCAGCCTGGCGCCGTTTGGAGCGCGGGACGAAATGGGATCCTCCTCCATCTCAGAGGAGCTGCTCCGGCTAGGTCACAGCTGGTGTTCCCGGAGGAGTCCAGCACCCAGCCGATGGCACAGGCTGTCCCGAGATGCCCGAGGGTCCCTTTCTGGAACAAATGCCCTCTTCTCAGCCAGAGAGAAGCTGAGCTCCTGGCACGTGCAGCAAGAAAAGGTTGGGGGAAGGGGAACAGGTTTAAGTTTAACCACCAGCAGCAGGGAGCAGCTCATTAGCGGGGTGGAGATCACCGACTCCTGCTCCCTGGGGCAGGCAGCCACTGCCCCCCTGCAGACCCAGACACCCTGTGTGCCTTCCCCCACAGCACGTGGGCCCCGCGCCTGCTCTGGACTCACTGGGAGCTGGCCTCCCCTCAACAGACATGAGATGTTGCCTACGCTTGGAGCAAGACCAGAGCAGGTGCTGCAGAGACACCCATCGGGCACTGGCCTTTTGCTGGGATGGACGGAGCCAGTGCCCCGAGGGGAGGGAGCTGTGCGAGCACAGGATCTGTACCTGGCTCTGGCAGCAGGGCTGTGCTGCTTGGGTGGAGGGCAGGAGGCACACCCGGCCGACACAGCTGAGCCAGCAGATTGGCAGGGCAGGCCAGGCCAGGCCAGGCCAGAGCTGCTGGCTCCCCGCAAGGCCCAGGTCACTGCAGTGAGGCGCGGTGCGGCGTGGCAGCACCCGTGGCCACCCGAGACACCCAGCCCAGCAGAGCCTGGCATTTCTGTTGCACCAATCTGCTCCAACCCCAGGGTTTTCCTGGGAAGTTTTGCTTGGGCTGTGGAAGAGCGCCGGAAGCCAAGAGGCAGATGGGGACTGTCTCCGTCTGTGACAGGATTTGGCCAGCGTGGCGCAGTGGGAAGGGCACGGGACGCCTGCAGTCAGGGTGTCCTTTGACCCACTGTTGGCAGGTTAGCCCTGGAGAGGTCAGATCCACCTCTGCTCAAGTCCCCGTCTCCTCTGAGCCGGACAAATGTTACCTCCACCCCAGCTGCTTGGACTGTGCTGTTCGGGAGCTGGGCGCCATGCTCTGGGCTCAGAGGCTGCAGTTTGTTATTGCCACTAGCCCATCACCACAGAAAAGCACTTCTGCCCAGTGATCATTCCCCCTGCCAGGAGTGGAGAAGCCAAGGGTCATGCCAGATGCTGCCACAGGTCTCACAAGGACACGGAGGAGCACTCCCCTGACCTGCCACCTTCCAAGAAATCCCTGAGCTTTGAATTCTCTGCAGAAACCGAATGGACTTGGATGCCCAGACAGTGAAGCTCTCAGATGCAAGAGGCTATTGTCTGCATCTGTCTCTCTGGCCTCACAGTGAAATAATTCCTCCTAGGCTTGTGTTTATCATGAGCCCCGCGCCCCAAGCCAGTTGCTGTTTCTATGGTAAAGGCACGCAGTCAACAGAGGCAGACGGCAGCTGGGTAGTAACCCAACAGCCCCAGGAAGAGCGATCCCCAGCATGCAACTGCCCCACGCCCATGCAGGAGCCATGACTACGGCAGGCCCTGCGCCTGGAGCTGGGGCAGGAGCCCACATGGCCTGCTGGCTGCAATGGCCGAGTACGGGTCCTGCCTGCCCAGAGCCAGATCTGCCAAATGCTTTGCCGAGCATCCTGCGGTCCAGCTGCAGGCAGCATGGAGATGGTGGTCAGCTGTGCCCGTGGACACAGCCAGCTGTGAGACAGTGACAGAGCCAGGATCTCCGTCCTGCTGTCCGCTCTGATCTACAGTGCTGCGCTCTGCCTGGCGAGTCCCACAGTTACAAGAGAGGGCCCCCAGGACCTGACAAAACAGGCCTCTCTGCTAAACCCCAAAGGCATCTGCCACCAAACAGCTGCTACCTTCTTGCTCTAGCTCCTTTCTCGGGGGTTTGCTAGGGTCACTGGAAAGGAAGTCTCAGGTGGCTTTCTCCAGCCAAAGGAGAGAAAGCAACCATCAAAGAGGGAGGTGAGCACAGGGGAAAGGTGCCTCTGGGCCGCGGCATCAGGGACGGGAAAGGAGCCCTGCACCACAGGTCGTGCTCCGAAGGCCCGAGATCCAGTGGAAGGACGTGACTGAGAATCATCCCAAGTCACGATACCCGAGAGGTCCCCCGTGCCCGTTTCTAACAGACAGCACAACACGTGGTAGGGACCGGGCCACAGGGAGACCTGCTTGGGAAAGTGGCGGGGGCTTGCAGAGAGCAGCGCAGCCAGCTCTGCCGAATGCACGTCTGCTTTGGAAGCAGGGAACTGCGGGCTCCCCACGAGGGCTGAAGGAGCCACTCCACAGGCAATCTCTCTGTCTCACACTACCAGGATGTCCTTGTTTTCAAGGCACCTCAGGTCACTGTGGTCACTCCCTCCTTGTTTGAACCCACAACACACCTCTGCTCCCTGGGCGTGGGCAGAGGAGCCTGGATCCAGCTGTGCAACTTTCTTAAAAGTCACCGCAGCCCTTCAGGTTTCCCTGCTGGGATCAGCCAGGACGAACGAGGACAGCGAGGAGGGCGCCCTGCCTCTTCCTGGAAGCTTATGCCATCATCAAAATCGCGGCACTGGTGCCAGTGGATGGCAATGCTCACCAGACAAGAAACTGAAACAAGGGACTCTGGTCAATGCAGACCACTGCAGGGGAAGGGCTGCTTTTGCTTAGACGGCTTGCAGAAACCTCTGCACTAGGCCAGCTGGAGCCCAGTACCGGTCCATCTGCCTTGCCACTCCTTCGTGCAGAAGGCAGGATGGGGTGGCACCTCAGAGACTAATGCACTCAGAAAGGCGTAAGCTTTGGTAGGCAGCAGCCTACTCGGTCTGTGCTAACACCTGCTAGCACCTGATGAAAGAGGCTGTCACCTATGGAAATGTATGCCTTTCTGAATTAGTTTCTAAGGTGCCACCCTGCCCTGCCTTCTGACCTCAGACTAACATGGCTGCTATTCTTTCCCAGTTTAACTTGGCTTCCCTCCCACGACTACGTGGATGATATTAAGAGGGCAGAAGCTGTGGAGATTCAGGCAAGTCACTAAGTCTCCACTCTGACCCAGAAGCTTCAGGGAGCCAGCCCGAGCACTATTAAACAGCATGTACTGATTTATCAGAGTCTGAGCAAAAAGCCTCTCCTTTGCTCACAAGGGCCAGGCAGATAAGAGCACAAGCACTCAAATTAACAACTGCAAGGTAAAAGGGTGGGGATTTGCCATGTGCCGGCTTCTCCAGTTAACGATCCATAAACTCGCGCTCCTAGACGAGACCTACACCGCCCCTGCTGATGGCTGAACTTCCACACGCAAGGGCATGTTGTGGAGCTGACATGCACTTCCATCCGGCAATAACAGGCAGCTGATGTGCCCAGGCTCTACGCTTCTTGCAGCTTTCACCTCTTAACTAATAATGAATTTCTGCCAGTTCCTTTCATGGACACGCACTGCCAGGTTAAGCACATACCTACTGCATTCAGTGTACAGGTTCATTGCAACTGTCTGCCTTCCCCAGTGCTCTGCTCGCCCCTTCAAAGCCGGGCACTATATTTGCTCCGAGAACATCACAGCTGCTTGCCGTGACAACTTCAGATCAGTCGAACGGGTGTTAAGACACACGTGCACCTGAAGCCATCATGCTATGAAGTCATGTGACAGTTGTGACAGCACAGGAAGGCCACGTGCTATGAACCCCAGTGATTTCTGAGCCAAAGACAAAAGGGGGTCAAGATCCTGCTCTCTGCCCTTTGCTGCATACAAGAAATGCTCAGCCCATACTGCTCATTTCTGTCAAACCTGCTTTGCAAACAGAGCCTGAAATACAGGAACACAGAGGACTCCTGGACGCACAGCCCTACAACAGCCATCCATCTCCCTCACAGCTAGGCCTGGCAGGGAGAGAAGCAAGAGCATGCGAAGGGACTGGCAGGGTGCTCACCTGGACAAAGACAGGTTAAGAAAAAGACAAGGTCCAGGGAAGGCTGAAAGCATTCACCATGAAGAGAGAGGCAGCAGAGAGAGCGAGCGCTCCCATGCATCCTCATGCACAATGCAACGCAACGCAACGCAACACAACACAAGGGGTCAAGGACAGGGAACAATGTGTAAACTGAGGATGGGAATCTGCATCCTGAAGTCACAACACAAACCCAAGGGCCGTGAACACCAAGAGCCTCTGCACCCAAGACCAGCACGATCGCTGCTCACGGGTGGCCTGCTTCTGGGGCAGACTGAACGTGAGCTGCTGCAGAAGAGCTCCGACTCTGTCTGGCGGGTCAATATTTAAACCCCAGACCCCAAGGAACATGTAGTGGGGAATGAAACACCTGCCCTTCCCAGGGATGTGCACAGCCTCCCGGCTCCCCTGCCTCAGGGATGCTGGGTTCGTGGCTTTGGCAAAGAGGTGCTACGCAGCCTGGCGCAGGAGAGGCTGAGGCAGCACTGGCTGGCTGCTGATACCTTTGCGAGGCAACTGAAGGCAAATCTGCTTCTTTTAAAAACAAGGTTTAAATAACATCTTCCAAGGATGCTGCTGAAGCTGTGCAAGGCGCAGCCCTGCAACATGGGCCTGCAGCCTCCTGGGGCCCTTTGCAACAGAGAGCTGCCCCAGACAACAAGCCATCTGCCCCGTCCCTGCAAGCAATGCCTCCCCTCGGGGGCTGCCGGCAGAGCAGAGCCCCCCCACGCCGCGCCGGGGACCCCGACTCCAGCAGCCTGGAGGACGATCCGCTGGCGAGCCCATCACCAAGGCCCGCGGCCCACACCCGGCAGGTCCCGCGCCTCCCCCGCGCACGTCACCTCCGCGCAGGACCCGGCAGCCGACCTGCTCTGGCTCCGGCGACTCTGCTGCTTCCCGCCCAGCACAGCACCACTCGGTCTGCGACCGACGGACGACAGGATCTGCCGGGACTGCGCCTCCCTGTCAGGCAGACACGAAGGAGCCCCCCGGCGCGCGGCCCCGCAACCCTCCTCTTGGCTCCGGCGCTCCCCTCCGAGCACAGCCTGCCCGCCGCCCCCTCCTCTGCGCGGGGCATCGCGAGCCTCAGGCCTAGTTCTCCATGCCGGCGAGGACGGGGGCGGGTCCGCCCGCCGCCACACCGCACGCGCTCGCCCCAGGCAGCCCGTCCTCCCTCGCTCGCACCGGCAGTCGGCTCGCCAGGGCGCAGCCGCGCGCCCCCACGCCGGTGTCCGCCCGGCGGCAGCGGCGCCTCGCGGCCTGGGCCTGCTCACCAGAGCCGGGCGATGCGGGGCCTGTGGCCGCAGGCCCGGGCGGGGTGGGTGTGTTGGGGGTCCCCCGCGTCCCCACCTGCGCGTTGCCCCGCGACGTCCCTCTGCCCTGCCCCCCCTCACCTGCGCGTTGCCCCGCCCCGCTCCACCCCACCTGCGCGTTGCCCCGCGACGCCCTCCCCTCACCTGCCCGTTGCCCCGCGACGCCCCCGCCCCGCACACAAAGCGGCGCAGCCGGACGGGCGGGAGGAGCAAGTCCCGCCCCGGCCCCGCCATAGCCAATCTGGGCGCCGGCCCCGCCCCGCGCGCCAATCGGGGCCCGCGCCCCGCCCCGCCCCCGCTCGGCCTATCCGCGTCCACGTCGTTTGCATGCCGAGCCCCGCCCCCCGCCATTCATGCGCGCGCTGCCCCGGGACGCTCCGTGCCCGCCCCCCCCGGGCACGCGCTGCCGTAGCTTTCCGTGCTGCTGCGGCCCGAGGAAGGGCGCGCGAGCCCGAAAGCTTGCAGAAAAATGCCGTTTTCGTTGCAGCCTCTCAGCTGGTCTAATAAAAGGTGTCCTCCAAGGGTCCTAGGCTCTGCCTTGCTTTTTGTCCCAGGCCCACACGGCTACCAAGTACATCCCTAAAGGGTGACGAGAAAGTCAGCGAATTTGCCGTTGACTCCCTTTTGTCTGCCCGCTTTGCACCTCTTCGCCTGCTCTTTCAGCTCCGGAGCCCCAGACAACCCTCCCCGCCAGCGCACAGCACCGCGCCAGCACCGGCCTCTCTCCGGGTCTGCCGCGGTTTGTCCGAGGCACGGGGGTGGCGGGTGTAGACACGAGTGGCCGGCGCTGGAGCTGGCTGGTGGGTCCCTCTACGGCAGCAGTTCCCAAACTCAGACAATTGTGCACCACCACTTTAAAACGGTACAACCTTGAGTCCCACCAGCAATTTTTTGTCATATAAAGTCATTATAATAAATCTGTGAAGGCAGAGCACTGCCTGCGCGCCGCGGATTGGGAACTGCTGCTCTGGGGGGGAAAGGAAGGGGCTCGGGGAGCATCCGTGAGAGCACAGCCTCCGCCTCCCGCTAAGGTGGCAGCGATGCAGCGGGGAGCTACACGGGCTTTGCCGGCCTTGCCCTGGCTCCCCGAGCGTGGATCCGTTCGGCCAAGGAGCCGCCAGATCCAGGATCCCAGGCCCCACGTCCGACAGAGAGCCACAACGAGGTGACGAGGAGGAGGCAGGCGCAGTGAGCGTCCCGTGGGGCTGATGTGAGGCCGTGGCTGGGGCAGGGCAGGGCAGCGGAGGTGCCGGTTTCAGCTGTCTCCTACCTTCAGGCCTGTACTGGGCGATGATGGTCACCGTCTGTCCTGCCCGCTTCAGGGCTGCGGCCGCCTGCTCATGAGTTGCGTTGCGGAGGTTCACCCCATTTACCTGACCGGAAACAAAACGACAGCATCGGGCTTGAGTTCACCAGCCCAGCCCCCTTCCCTCTCCGCTTTCAGCCTCTCCCCGGGCTGTTGCCTGCTCAGATGCCCCTTCCCTTGAGCTGATGCTGCCTGGAGGTGCTAGGATCCCAGTTCACGTCTTGCCCGTTGCAATGCCTATGCCACCCCAGAGCTCATCCCAGCTGCACTCGGGCCCTCCACGACCGGACTGATGGCGGAGAAAGGTGCGTGGGGAAGACACTTCCCTGCACAGCCGGGGTGCGTGCCTGCATGAAGGATCTGCTGGTCCTTCCTTCCACCATCTTCTCCTGCCTGAGTACGTGACAGGAACTGAAGGGGCAACTGCTGCAAATCACCCCTGCGGAGACTGCACACGCGCTGGCTCAGCTCTACGTATGCTCACAGTCTGCTACCCCACAGCCCTCCTTTGCCCAGGTGATTCGGGGCCTCCGCCTCATCCCTGCGTGCTGCCCAGGAGGAGGTACCAGCCCTCCTTCGCTGGAGGCGGACCGCACGGTCCAGACAGCGAGATGGAGTCACCCTTTGGACCGTGCTGAGCTCTCAGCTGCACCGGGTTATCTTTCCAGCAGCACGACAAGCTCCAGATGAGCCTTGGCAGCTGCACAGTTAAACGTCTCTGAATCTGGCACTGTGGCTTTCCAGCCTGACTCCACGGCATCTCCCGAGGGCTCCCAGCAGTTCGAAATCCAGCCGAGCTAGAAAATCAGTAATAGCTAGCATAGTCCGAGCAAGAGCAGGGGCAGCTTTCTCGCTCCTGGCACTGCCGAGGTATCCTCTGCTGCTCCTCTCCGGGGCCTGTTTCCACCTGTGCCGATGCCCCTCAGTCCTGACCTGCAGGTCCCCAGCTACTCCAGTTCCACTCGTGCCAGTTACTGTGGTTGTATCCTATGCACAAATGTGCACTCGGGACTTCATTAAAAGCTGCTTTCTCCTGGGACTCCATCTGGGTTTGAACCCAGGTCTCTAGAGGTAAAATGTGCTTGCCTAGCAAATCTGCCCGTGAAGTGAAAAGGAAGAAAATCCTTCCTTAGCCATGGGCGAATCAGTAACTTTTGATCTAAGCCTGTTCACGTCAGAACTTGAGAAGAACATTTCTCTGGTGACAAAGTGCTAAAGTCAAAGGAAGCAGCAACCACCCTGGGCCAACCCAGACCAGTCTGTTCACCTGCGCTCAGCCATTAACTCCTTATGCCTGAAACTGAAACCCTCTTCAGCTAAATCCAGCCCAGCTACATTAATTTAGCAAGAGCTCAGCATTTGGCCCCTGGAAGGAGAACGAGACGTGAGACTTGTGCAGCAGTGCAGCCATCTGCACCGCTGCATGAGACCGGCTCTAATCCTGAGCGCGGCACCCCCCCGTTGGCCTGGCGAAAGCAGAGCGGAGACCCGCGGAGGGTGGGGATCGGCCCGTCGTTTGTTGGTGGTCCCAGCTGCGCAGGCATGGGAGTCAGACCGGTGGGACGGTGCCTGGTATGCAGGGTTTGGGGGTGCCCCGTGGAAGGAAGATGTGCCTGGCATCCTCCGACTTGCCAGCAGGCAAGGGCATAAGCAAGCTAAGCTCAGGACCCCTCATGCTGCTGCCCACTGCAGCGGGCTGTGCCCGGCTCTCTGCCTTGCAGCTCTGACAGGCACCCCGCTTGCTTTGCCTTCATGGTGCAAGCTCCACGTGCACCCAAAGGGCCGGGGAATGAAAGTGCATGTGCGGTGACCCCGCCAGGCCGGTGCTCAGAGGTTTCGGCAGCGCTGTGCTGTCTCCTGTTCTGCTTGGCCACTGGGATTATAACAGCGCAACCTGGTAGCTGAGCCTCCCCGCCCCAGCTCTGCCTGTCAGCCCAGCCTCACTTTGCTGCGGAAAAAGCCAGACAGGCTTGTGCCCACACTGGTGAGACCTTGGTTGTCACTAGGGACTCAGCCCACAGGAGGTGAAATGAGGGGACAGGGCGACAGCAGCCTCAGCACAGGAGCTCTGCAGCTGGTTGAGGGCCCCCGTGGCCATGCGACTCACCGAAAGGATGCGGTCTCCTCTCCGCAGCTCCCCGCTGAGGTCGGCAGGGCCTCCGGCCAGGATAAAGGAGACGAAGATCCCCTCTCCATCCTCGCCTCCCACGATGTTGAAGCCCAGTCCCGTGGAGCCTTTGTGCAGGATGATTTTCCGGGGCTCTCTAGGTGAAGAGACACCAGACATTTAGAGGCCAGGGGAGCTGTGGTGCTCCCCAGGTGTGCAGGCGGCAGGGAGCTTTCTGCCACACCTGGAATCCGGCAGGGCTGGAATCTCCCCCTGCATCCTGAGCTCAGCCTCTCGCCGCCCGCTCGTCAGCCACTAACGAGGAGGCTGACGAATCACAGAGCAGGTGCTGGGAGTTGCACCAGCCCAGGTCACGAGACCGGGGCGAAAGGCTGGAGGAATGTGGAGCTCAGCGACTGGCTGAACGGGCCTCTTTGTGCGCAGAGGGACGGCGCTGGGGAGGAAGGACTTTGCCTCCAGAGCAGCGCTCTGCAACAGGCTCAGCAAAGGCCGTAGCCTGGGCAACGTGCTCCTGGCTGGCAGCGAGCGGCGAGGCATTAACCAGGTCGTCAGACTGGGAGTAATGGTTCAAGACAGCATTGGGGAGGTGACCCGCACACTACACTTTGCATATTTGAAGACAGCGCGTGACAGCCTCCGGCACAGACGCTCACGAGTGCCTGGAGGCCTGATAGCGAACCAGCAGTAACAATTCCTATCATCAAGGCGCTGTTTGCACACTTAGAGCGTGCACAGACCTGGGCACAGGCACTTGTGCCAAACAGGGATGCTCCCTTTGACCGTTCCTGTTTGCCTTTGTCACTGACGTCATCGCAAGAGAAGGCGCCGTCTCACGGCTTTAAAACAGCACGCTACCAGATCTTGACTGTTTGCTGATGAAACGGTGCTTCTACGTTACAGTTTAAACCGCCAGAGTGAAAAACCGGTCCAGCGTCACGAAAATACAGGGGCAAATAAAAATCAAGCCTCATGAGCACGCCTGCCTGTTCCAACGCCAGCCCTGTGATCACAGGCAGAGGGATACATGTGGTAAGTCGATTAACATACCTTGGCAACAGCATGCAACCCTGCGGGGATGTCCAGGAGGCAAGAACGTCACGACTTGGCCAGGTGACAGTGGCATTGATCAGCTTAAACAAGATTTGGTCTCTGAACATCGACTTTAGAAAGGCCAAACTCCACATCTCAGCCCAAATGCTATTTCCACTTGAATATGTGGAAGTGAAAGCTGGAAACTCACCAAAAGATACAGATGTCTAAATAACTTCGACCCCCCACGAAAATACCAGGCATTAACTGGAATGACTGTACAGCAATGCCGAGACGTGTCAGGGTTCAACTACCCCAGTGCTTTCCAACCGTTATGCGTTTGCGGAGCCCAGGGGTGACTGGTGCCTCCTGAGCCTGGGGGGGCACAACTTGTGGGCGGGCCCGGGGCCGGGCCAAAAGCCCCATATCCACTCCCGTATTTCTGTGCCATGGCTTAGTGCCCCCCAACGCACTGCTGGACCACACAGCACAAAACTGCCCCGTCCTGAGCAGTGCCGAGTTGGGGGCCAGCCTCAGGGGAGGCATGTGCCATGGCAGCTAAACAAGCATGTCCACTCAAGCATTTACCCCCTCTGATGGCTGAACCTGCAGCCTGGGAGCCCCGTGCGCCACGGCTTTAGTGTTTCACCAGGCAGGCAGGCAGGCACCGCTGTCCCCGCTGCAGCGAGGGCTCCTCAGTGCAAGGCAGCTCCCCACCGGGGCCCAGAGCCGCAGACACCAGCTCCGGGACACAGAGACCTTGCACCGCCACGACACAAGCACCTGTGCCCAGCTCCAGCCCATGGGGGTGAATGGGAACGGCACACACCGCCTCTACCCTTGAATGCGAGCCCTGAGGTCGCAGCGAGCAGCCTGGACGATCTCAAGCCCAGAGAGCAAGGACTTCTGGCCAGTGCCAGAGTCACGTCCACCTGCGCACAAAGGTGCGAAACCTCCCCCTGCTCGCGGCCAGGACCGCGGTCCCTTCTCCCCTGCCCACAGCTCTACCGGAGCCAGCGTAGGGGCACGGCGGTACGGCACCTCGGGTCGCATTGCCTCCGGGGGTCTGGCTTCTGTCTGGAGGGAGGGACGGGTGCGGGGTGTCCCTTGTAGGACATGGACGACGAGACGTTGACGGTGAACATTGCAGAGCTCCCCGCTCTGCTCGCTGCCTGGCTGCTGCTCCTCGCGGGGAAGCGCGGAGAGGAATGTCCTGAATGCTCTCGGCTCTGCTCCCCCTGCTCTGTTTATCTCTGCCGTCTCTCTCGGGGGCGCGCAGGGCACTCAGCGTCTTCAGCCCGGCTCCGGCTTTTTTATAGAAGTGCGGAGAGGATGCAGACTTCGGCATGCGCTTCACTCCACCGAGGCCTCGCGGGCTTAACTCGTTCCTCCCCTGGCAGGCAAAGCCAACGCCGTCTGAGCCCAAGTGGGAAGGCAAGGCCGGATGGACTCAGAGCACCCCGAGATGATGGCCCTGCTCTCCCCGTCGCTGCTGCCAGCATGGACATGCCGGCAGCTTTGTAGCCCCTCTCTCAGAAACGCAGAACGGCAGGGCATCAAAGCACCATCTGCACCCCCGGGACGACAGGCGTGTCCGGCTGAAGCTCCACGTGCGGGCTGCGGCTCGCTGGCCGAAGGTCCCGTGGCTCGTGCTGTCCGTGCAGAACGGTGCACGCAGTCTGGGGCGCTGTGCCCACCAGGCTCCTCGTGAAGTCACTAATGGGGCAAGTAACAGCGCTCTGAAATGCTGTGCTGGGGGCGGCTCGTGCGGCTGTCTGCCCAGGCAAAGCAGGAGGACGGCGTATCAGCCTCTGTCCTCTGGCCTGGCCAACAGCGGTGACCACCGCATGCTGAGGGCGTCTGTCAGGGCAGCCTCGTGCCCGCACCAGGGACCAGTGTGCCAGCGCTTGCCACCCACGGGGCTTTCAAAGGAGCTGCCGGGTGCGTGTGCTTGTAGACAGACACTATGCCTGCAATGTCTAACAGAGCGCTGCCTTCAGCCGCTGCCCCCCGACCTGCCGTCTGCCCTCTCGCTCCGCCCGCCCCAGGCTCTGTGCTGGCAAGTAGGGGCGGGCGGCGGGACCCACTCCGGGGAACTCACCAGCCTGGGGGGCCGAGCCTGGGGCGACGGAGCTGGAGTGCAGCGAGGCTGCCCGTGGGGAGCTGGGCGGAGAGCACGGATGGTGCAAAGCAAGGCAGTGCCTGCCCTGAGCTGCCTTTGCAGGTGCGGGGACCACAGTCCCCACCAGTATCCTCCCTCCAGGCCTGGAGGCTTTGTCTGGGAGAAGGGGGGATGGCTCTGGCCCCACTCACCCTGGCCCCCAGAGGCAGCGGGTGCTGCAGGAGCCAGGGGTCCCTTGCTGCTATGGAGCCACTGGGAGGGAGACCTGCCCCACCGCTCTGAGCAGCAGTGGCCTTAATCCCTAGGCATGTGCTCAGCTTGCAGGAAGGAGACTGCTCCCCAGAAGAGAGCGGTGCCTTCCCCATCTGGGGCTGCTCTAGTTTTGTGGCTGTGCTGCAGCGCAGAGAGCAGCTCTGAACTGACCCCTGACTAGGCTTCAGGCCACGCGTCTTTCTGCAGATACGTACGAGAGCTGTTTCTCCTGCTCGTCGGAGGTTGGCTTGCCGGGGAGAATGTGCTGCAGACGATGAGCTGTAAGTGGAGATCTTGCCCTGCCTTGTGTCTTGCTCATCAGCCTTGTGTCTTGCTCACCAGCTTTAGAAAGGAAAACTCTCAGGTTTTTCCATGCTGTCAGAGTCCATTTCTTCTCCTGGGGCTGGAAAGGCCTCTTTGTTCTGTTCCTTGTCTCCTCAGAGCCCCCCATCTCCCGTGCGACTCACTGGGCGATGGTCACTGGTTTTGCAGGACAGCGCTGCTGGCCGGTCCACCCACCGCTGAGCCCAGTATGACGCGTTGTGTGCCCTGGGAATCATCTTTGGACGGTAGCTCTCCGTGTGACCGGGAGCAGAGCAGACCTCTGAACTGCAATGCCGTGCCTGTGAACAGATGACAGCCCGGGCGGGCGGCGCCGCGCCCCGTGCACGGAAAAATGAAAACAGGAACAAACGAACGGCCGTTCTGCCTCAGCCCGGAGCCTGATGATGAGTCCAGCATCCGCTCTGACAACGGCTGGTACCGGATGCTTGGCAGGAAGGTGGGTGAAGCATGCTCTGGCTGTGGCCGCATGGTAAGGACTCGGACAAGAGTTCAGAAAGGGAGGATAAGGAAGGATGTCGTTTGTTCAGTGCAACAGGCCAGAATCTCCTCTTACACCAGTATCCTCCCTCCAGGGAGGAGGGGTAGGGAGCTACCCCGGAGACGGAGTCTCAGCCTGACGTTACAGCCCCACATTCAAGAAGATGCAAGGGGATCATCAACACCTACAAGGGGCCGGGGCAGAGATGCCTCTAGCAGCACGGTGGGCTCTAAGGGTCATTTCTAACTGGACTGGAGCGGTGCCACTTGCTGCAGGGCCGCATCTCAGCCCCAGCTGGGGCCACGGGGTCAGGGCTGACTCAGACCCCGACGGCAGCCACGAAAGGGCTAGCAATCCTCTTCTGACACTGCCATTTAGTGGAGAGGCGATGTCTTGTCACACAACTGTGGGGTGCCCTCGGAGACTGCACTGGCCTCTGTCCGGACGTTGGGTGCTGCAGGGTGCTCTCGCTGCCGCAGGTCTCATGCATACACAGAGATGCTGCCGGGTCGCTGCTACCTGTGAGACCACCGGGTCGCTGCTGTCTGACACCTGCCGTGATGAAACTTCTCCAGCAAACGAGTTTTCATCCAGGGCCTGGGATTTGGCGGTTGCCTCCCCTTCCTGCTAGAGGAGGTGAGGAGGAAGCCATCCATGCACAGTGCTGCAGACCAGGGGCATGGCGAGGGTGCTCTGAGGGTTGCTGAGAGGGACGTGTGGGGGCTGCCAGGGAGGCCGCTGAAGGCCAGCTCACGGAGGTGGAGAGAAACGGGCACAACCCGGGCAGGCGGCTCGCTCAGGCAGAGCCCGGGACACAGCAATATGCTGCGAATCAAAGCCTGGAGAATCTGGGCCAGGCCTGGGAAACAGCAGCCGGCACTGGCGTGTCACTCTTGCTCAGTGTTTCTCCATCAGTGCATCCCCAGAGCCTCTCGCACGCCCGCCCGCGCTCTCGCCCGACCTCCTCTGAAGAGCGCAGTAACATCCTCTAGCGGCCGGGAACCGACACGGCACCACGCCGGTAGCCAGAGCCCGCACGTGTCTTGTGCCTGTTGTGCTCAGGGGCAGAGGGGAGGAGCGTGGAGAGGAGCAGAGAGGCTGATTTAGCCCCTTTCTGTTCCCCCCAAATGACAGCAGCTGACCCACACATGGGCCAGGTGGGATGAGAGCACCCTGCCCCGATAAAACGACCTGACCGTGTCGCTGGTAATGGACACCCCAAAATTGCAGCTTTTAGCAGCGTGGGGAGTGGGTGCTGCTGTACTCTCACTACGGGGACTGCAATTACCTTGGCAGAGCCACGGGTAGGAACATCGCTGCATGATCTGAAAGCCATCAGCATCACATGGTTTTGAAGCTGCCATCGTTGGCCTGAAAACGTAGGAGCTGCTACTCGTGGGGAAGAGCGAAAGCAGGAAACAGCTTGCAATAAGCTGAGCCTTAGCTGCTGCAACCACATCGGTACTGACAGGCCCTGGCAAAGGTCGCACGAGGCACAGCACAGCTCCCATCCCAGCTGGGCTTCGGATGCCAGGGCAATACAAGTCAATAAAGAGATGTGCTTTGACTGAGCCCCCACTCCACGAACCCCCTGAAATGAATTCAGGCAGCTGAGTCCATGGAGGACTCCTTCACACCAGGGCTCACAGAGCAGAAGTGCACGCATGGCCCAGGAAGAAGAGGTGCACGCGGGCTGCCAGTGCTTCTCCACCACTAACATCACCAAGGACCGTGGTATCACCTCCAGGGGATCCAGCGCATGGCCCAAGGCAGAGCCGGAGGCAGGCCTGCCACCTTCGCCGGGCACTGCCACGAGAGCACAGAGCAACTCAGATTTCAAAATGAAGTAAATGAAAGATCCAGAAGCAGGAACATGGGGGTGCGCAAGTCCGAGGACAGCTCAGAGAGAAAGAGAGGAGCACGAGCACAGGGAAAAGAGGGAATGGGAAAGACGGGGGAAACAGGGCGAGAGCAGCAGGGCACATGGGACCAGGACCGCTGCACAGCTGCCTCCACTGCCCCTGCCCCTCGTTCGGTGTCGGAGCGCCGAGCTCCACGGGGACAGCCGCGCGTGCGTGACCTAGCGGAGCCGCAGCTGTCCCACAGACAAACAGGGGCTTTGTGCTGGGCGAGAAAGTGCAGCGCGCCGCGGCCCCGACTCACCTGGTGAAGTCCTCCTCCCCAATCATGTGTCGCGGGATGGGCGAGTACCTGGACGGGGTCACCTGCGGGGGGGCCGGGTAGGCAGGCTTGTTCTCAACACCGCCCAGGTAACCCAGACTGGAGTTATGGCTTATGTGGTTATCGGCCAGGGCTGAGAAGGCTGCAGGGAAAGGAAAAGGCAAAATCAGGAGTTGAAATCCCAGAGCTCGCCCAGCGGGAGAGCCAGCTCCACGGGCCCCGTCGCTAATGCACGTTTCACAAGTGCCGGAGCAGTGCGTCTGGAAGGGCCCGGCAGAGATCATCCAGCGCCGCCCTGCTGGGGGCAGGATCAGCCCCACTGAGCCAGCCTACAGACGCCCGTTACCCAGCCTCTGCGCAGCAAAACTACAGCCGGCCCCGACACGGCTGGGTGCTTGGGCTCTGCCCCCAACGCCTGCCGGGGCTCTCGCTGCGAAGCCCAGCCCTCCTTCCTGGATCCCATGTGCCGCTCTCCCTCCATCCCGCTGCGTCCTCCTTGCCAGCCCCCACCGCGCCCCCCATCCGCCCCCCAGGGCTCCCCGCCCTCCCTCCCTGAGCCGTGGCCGTGGCCAGGCGTGGCTTCTTGGCTGGGCAGGCCTGGCTGCGGACTACGTACTGCTGGCGTAGTCGGGGGGCGCATACATGTCGTTGAGGTGGACGTTGCCGGGCTTGGCCACTTTCAGGTACACCATGTCCGAAGTGTTTTTCAAGGCGGCCACTGCCTCCTCGTGCCGCACATCTTGTAGGTTTGTGTTATTCACCTGCAAGAGAGACGTGGCGGGACGGGGGGAGGAGGGTGTGAGGAGGGGAAGGAGACAGGGCAGAGGCACGCCCGCCCGGCCGTCGAGTCCATCCCCTGCAACTGTTTACCAAGGGGCAAGGCAGCCCCCGCTCCCCACGCCCACGGGATCGCTACCGCACCATCCCGCCCTCACGCCTGGAAGCGTGTGCAAGGGATGTGACTTCAGCTCCTTGCCCAGCACTGCGCCTGGAGGGCCCTTCTGAAATGTCATGCCTGATACTTAGAAACCACTTCCCAATTCCTGTCTGCATTTGTCTGCACCTGGTTTGTAGCCAGGGCTGTTTTCTAACCTAAAGAGCTCTTCTCCTTCCCCGTCTGCGCCCGGGAGTACTCATACAGGGTAAGCACATCCCCTCCCGACCTCTCTTCTGCCGAGCTCAACAAGCCCAGCTCCTTTAATCTTCTTTCATCAGAAAAAGTCTCCTTTCTCTTCACCATCTCCATGGCCCTTCGGTGACCTCGTTCCAGCTTATCTGCTTGAACGTTACAGTGTCCTAAAGGGGTTTTTCCAATGCCTTCTTCAATGGGGCTAGTACACCCTTGTCTGTGCTGAGCATAGGCTACCTAATCCCCCTGGTTTGCACCACGAGGTGCCAGGAAACCAATTTAATACGTTCCCTCGTTACTTCACGAATGGATTCCGGGGAAATGAGAGGTGACGTGGTCCCGAGTGGAAGTTAAGCAACATATCCTGGGCATGTCTGAGCTCCAGGGACAGCTGGGGTCTGCTTCACTGGCAGCATCCCACAAGAATGTCGTATTTAATGTCCTCTCAAACGCCAGGTACTTATTTGTCTCCACAGCACAGAAACTCCTCCCTGAGCATGCACGCAGCTCAGCTCCGTGCAGCACGCAGGTGCTATCCCACCGCACAGAAACACCATCGTCCTCAAGCCAGGCTGGCTACTCAGGGCCCAAAGCGCGGGCCCTTCCCAGCCCAAGGGAGCCGGGGGACTCCCTGGCTGGCAGACCTCGACCATCACGTCCCAGTAGCAAAGGGCTTGGTGTCTGTGGCACCAGCCCTGTCAACAAATCACCCTGGCCTGCGAAGGCCCAGCACAAATAGCGACGGCATTGACAGCCAGCAATCGCAGGCTCTGTAGCCAGGAGCGGCTGCTTTGTGCCGCTCCAGTGTCGCGAGGCAGCTTTTGCTGGTCCTTCATCCCCGCTGCCCTGCTCCGATGGGCTCCCGGGGTAGCAGTCCTCTGTCCCGCTGGCGGTCAAACCGCAGGGAGTGTGCACTACCTTCCCGCTCCTTCCCCATGTCCCCTCCATACCCTGGCAATGGAAGAGACAGGGCCCTGGCCATAGAAAGGAGGAGCTAATGCTTCCCAGATGGTGGGAAAGGGGCACTGGAGCAATGGGCAGCCCGGGCAGCGCAGGGAACCAGGGCTGGTGCCTCCCGTGCTCACAGCCCATCCTGGCACCTTTGCCGCCCGGGCTGGTGTCCAGAGCCCGCGTGAAGAGGTGCGTGCTCACCGCGAGCAGCCGGTCCCCGATCTGCAGCCGGCCGTCCTTCTGGGCAGCCCCTCCCTCGATGATCTTGGTGATGTAGATGCTGTTGTCTCCTGGGATGTGCTGGTTTCCGATCCCACCCGCGATGCTGAAGCCTAGTCCTGTGGGGAGAGCAAGAGGGGATGAGGGGAGAGCAAAGAAAGCCAGGCCAGAGGCAGTGTGTGGGGAGCCAGAGCTACCCGACAGCAAGGACTAGAGGTGTCCCACAGCCCCGACGGGCTCCTTTCCCATCATCAGGCTCTTCCTCCGGCCTGGGCACAGGGACGTGCTCAGAGAGGAGCCAGCAGCCCTCAGACTGCAGGCTGGGGCTGGTGAGAGCTCCTACCCTGGGCCCAGGGTAAGGCCAGTGGGCTCCAGGCCCAAGAGAAGCTGACCAGTGGCATGACCTGGGTTTGGTGGGGAGACCCAGGGGTCCTGGGATGCAGGCATGGGAGAAGCTGGGGAGGTCTGGCCCCGGTGCATGGGGGTGTCCAGAGATGCCCATGTGCCCTCCCGCGTGGCAGGACCCACGGGCTGTTCGGGTGGTGCGGGGCAGCTGCAGGGCGCTCTTGCCACCCGGCAACGTGGCCGCGCTGTGGTCAGAGCCGCACTCCCTCAGCCCAGGCTGCCGGGGGCCGATCTCACTGCAGGCCAATGGAAGAGGTTTCACCTTTGGGTCCTTTCATCAGGTTAACCTCCATGATGGTCTCTGGCGGGGGCTGTCTCCGCCGCACCACGAGCCGGACCACGGGGCCGGCCTCCTTCAGCGCCTCCACGGCTTTGCTGTGCACCACCTCGGAGACGTCCACGTCGTTCACTCTCAGGACACAGTCGTTCACCCTGCAGCGGCGGGCAGGTCGCTGGTGAGCCCCCATGCCCCACGTGCCCCTCCTGGGGCATCTGCAGTGTCCCCTTGGGAATCCCAGGGACCCCGTGGCCTCCCCAGCTGCCCCGGGCCAGGGCCATGAGCTCTTTGCAGGCCCACAGGGAACTGCGCTCTCAACACAGACCCCTCTGCTCTCCCCGAGCCAAAGCGCAGCACAAGCATGCTGCATCCTGGCGCTGCGCCTGCGGGTAGGGCTGCCATGTGGGAGGGAGCCCGGACCCCAAGTGCAAGTGCAAGGGGTAGGCGTGTGACAGAGGGCACTGATCCCTGACAGGCAGAGAGGTGAAAGAGGGCTGGATCTCCTACTGCTGGTGAAGAGGGACTGACAACAGGCAACGATGCTCTGTTCGTGGCTCTCCTCCCTGCTGAGCACACGCTGGCATCGCCCCATGCTCTTCCAGGTCCACCTGCCGCCCCCTTGCCGCTCCAGCCCTGGTTTCTCCCACGCAGCCCCCTGCCAGTCCCACCCCTTGGCCCCACAGAGCTGTACTGTTGCCCATCAGTCCAGACCCATCCCTGGACACTCACCCTAGTCGGCCGTCCATAGCTGCAGCTCCGCCGGGGATGATTTTGGTGATGAAAATACCTGGATCATCTGGAATATGAGGGTTGTCGATACCTCCTGCAATGCTGAAGCCGAGGCCGGAGTTACCCTGGGGAAAAACCAAACACACCAGGCCCTTATCACAAGAAATTTGCTCCAGGTTGAAGGCTGCCGCGCTGGCTCTCACTGCTACCTAGTGTTAGCGCGCCCTCCACCCCCGGGGAGAGCAGCCCCCCTCGCGCGGTCTCTCCTTGGGGCACCGCAGCTGCTGCAGCTTCTGGGCTTGGCCCGAGGTGCCGGGCTCGGACAGGAGAGCAGCGCGAGCTCTCCCCTCGACGGGATATGGAGGCTTGCTAGAGTTTCCCTTAGCAAGGCTGTGCTTGGGCAGCCTCCTGCGACGCGGTCAGGTAAAATAAAGAGGGACACATTGCCTGGGGGCTTCTGTTGCAGGAGTGTAGATCTTACTGCATACATTATCTGCTTTTATACGTTACATTCCTGTTCACCGTAAGCCGCCCTTATAAATCTAACAAATTCATCAAGTCAGAGGCTGAATTAGACTTCATCTGAATGCAAGCAGCCCCCAGCAGCGCCTCCTCCGGAAGAGGACACGTGCGCTGTAACGCCGTCTCTTCTGCATTGCCAGTACCGTCCCCTGGGACTCGTCTGCGTCTCACCACGATGAAGAATTAGGCTCAGCACATGCCCCAGCTCTTCAGACAGCGGAGCGAGCTCTGTGACAAAGCCATGATATTATGCATCTTGTGAGACACGGTCTGACAACAGCCTTGTGAGGTAGGCAAGTATCTTATCATCATTATCCCATTTTCCAGAGGGAGGCAGGAACTGAATCACAGAGAAATGAAGTGAATTTGTCCAGCTTGCTCAATAAGGCAGTCTGAAAACAGCATGAGATACCAGAGAAGTTGCAAACACATTCTGGCTAGAAAACCTGGACGGGCTGACATGAATAGACGGCAGATGACATCAGCAGACAGCACCGAGGTATGAAATCTGTGAATGAGAGGTGACCTCTAATTGCCATCTCAGGGATTATAAACCCGACACTGTTCATTTCAGTGCAGCTTTGCCTCATTCTTCTGTCAGATGGAGATAACCCCAGACATGAATTAAGTCCTCCTGTTCACATGGGTGCCGTAATACACTGAGACCAGAGCTGGTGAAATCTTTAGTTCCCTAGGAAAGGGTTAATCCCTCCCACACACGGCAGATTTTCTGGACCGATTGAAAAGGTGCTTTTTCTTAGCCCTCACGGGGAGTTGAGGAACGGAGAGCAGCTGACTTCTAGGAGATAACGCTGCTTATGGTTTGCAGCCATTTCTAGGACGCCACGCTATGCATGAAGAAGACATCCCGGGAAGCAGGGGAGCGCTCGTCCTTGCTGCACTCGGAGAGGCTCTGCGGGCTGGGGCACGCGGCGAGAGGCCGCCTGATGGTACTAGCTCATCGTCCCGACCTGGGGTTATCCTTCTCTCGGTGGATTCCAGCTGCTTTACGTTCAGCCTGGGGAAAGCGCTTTGCTGTCACTTGGAGACACCTCCATTGCTAGCTCGTGCGTGCTGCCCTGGTAATCTTGCGCCAGCGAGGAAGCGGGTTGCTCTCCGGCTCAGACGCGATGTCCCAGCACTTCAGTTCTCTTTGGCTGTGCTGGGGTAACTCTTGATGTGAGCTGACAGACAGACCCATTTGGCTTCCTCTGGGCAGACGAAAGGGAAGCTAGCTCCGGGACGGTGCTGCTCCCACAGCCGCCTCTTCGAGCGATGCTCTACCCTGAGCAGACACACGCCCTGACAGCGACCGGGCTCTCCACGTGGGAAGGGCTTCCCTGGCTGCTGTCTGAAGAGCCGCTCGGATGTTTTCTGATAACCCCGTGTCAGGGATTTCCTAGCCGCGAGGCTGAATGCTACACAACAGCATAGTCAATCCCGAGCCCGCGGGGGAACTCGCACACGGCCACGCCGTGATCCAACCACAGCCTTTGCAAGGAGGCCACGATTACAGCAACCGGCCTTTTAGGCTCATGGTGCATGGGATGCTGTGGCTAGATCCCTGTCTGGCAGAGAGGGGACGTCTTCTCCCCGGCTACGGGTGGCACGAGGGGGGCTGTCGCTGCTGCGGGGCTTTGGCTGGATTGCGGAACGAAGGCGGCAGGAGCGCGACGTGCCGGAGACGCAGACCAGGACGTGCCCTGCACAGCGGGCATCGCCGTCCCCGTTTCTCAGGCTCTGCCCAGGACTCGAAGCAGCAGGTGCCTTGCTGTTTCTCGCCGCATCCGAGGAGGAACGACCGATGCAATCTGAGTGCGATCCTGCAATGTCCCCGCGGTGTGACCGCCGCTTCCCAGGGTCAGCCGGGCCAAAAGCGGTGGAGAGGCTCCGAAATGCGTGGGGGCTGAGTCTTGTTTTCTGAGCTCGGCTGGGAGGCAGCAGGGAGAAAAGGGGAATTTCTTGTGCTCCATAAATCTACATCCACCCTGAGGATCTGACAGCCAATGTGCCTTGCCTGACAGAAAAAATCACACCAAAAATCTAACAACGGCTGATCCACGTGAGGGCTCAGGCACCACGGGCCCGCAACACAGCGCTTCTCCATCTGTCTGTCCATCTGCTGCCGCTCGTCTCCTACTTGGACTGTAAGCTCTTTGAGGCAGGGACTGCCTTGCTCCGTAAGGGTACGGCACACGGCACTGGGGGTCCTGGTCTGGGCCTGGGGGCCTCGGGGTCCGCTGCGCTCCCGAGGGCCTCCTCGTCCCTCACCGTAGGCCGGGCTGCTTCCTAGACCGGTGCATCGCCGGGTCCCAGCCAAAGGCGACCGGGAGCTGCTGTCGGGGCAGGATCACCTCTAGCCCATCCCGGTTATTGCACGAGGCGGCAGGGACGCTATCTGGTGCCACGCGGCCGCATCTCAAGTCATAATGTCGGTGGGCTCCATCTACGAACAGCCCCTCGGACCTACGGGGCCAGGGAATAACCCGGGAGCGCGACTTCACCTTGGAGGGCTCGGTCCCTCCAGCCCCCTTCCCTATGGGTCTCTGCTTTGGATGCTCCTGTACACGGAAAACCTCTCTGTCCTTTGGCTAGAAAGGCTTAACCCGCAGATAACCCGGAGCACCAGAGTCACTGCATAGCAGACCAGGGAAATAGCAAAGAACAGGTTCCCCACCTGTTTAGCTGGTCTAATAAAAGAAATGACATTTACCTAAAGAAACTTGTCTTACACCAACACAGCTACAACCAACAACCCGAGAGGTCACCGCAACAGTCACAGCCCTGGGGACAACACCCAGATGGTGCCACCCCCTGGAAGACACAGCACACATCTGGCGACAGCTGGAAAGCTGGCGCCGTTCTGGCCAGCCTGGCGTGGGGACTGGCCTGCCGCACGCCGCCCTTTCTGCCAGGCCCAGGAGCGCCACGATGCCCCGCCAAAACCAAGCAGAAACCGGCCTGGCCCTGCCTCCGAGCCACCTGCAAACAGGGCGGTTAGAAGAAACGGCACACCAGGTGGGCCACCATCGCAGACAGCCACACAACAGAGGTCAAACCTACCAGTGTCCACATGCACGCTCCTGCGGTGCACCACAAGCCCAGAAGGACTCGCTGCCCCCGTAAGTTGGGAGCAGAGAGCCCTGTGCACGCTGAGCCTGACCGGCGCTCCAAAAGCGCGCACCAAACCACCTGCCAGCCTGCCTCCAGCCCTGTCGGGGCGCAGCTCTGCTGCACTCGCGCATCTTCCTGCTTCAGGGCACGCGGCCAGAGCCCTTTGGCTTCTGCAAAGCTGCTGCATATCTGCAGGCAGACTCGGGCCTCCTGCGTACACGGCCGGAGTCAAACCTCCCACCCATCTGCGATGGTCGCCCGGCCCCGAGAGCCCAGCCAGCCCCACCCCTGCCTCGCACGAGGGCAGGCGCTCCTGCGCATCCTCTCCCCGCCTGACAGGAGCTCCGGCTCCGGCTCCGTGCCTGCTCAGGACCGGCAGCAAGCCTGACTCAGCCGGGCAGAGGACGTACGGGACTAGCGCGTGGCAGAGAGACACGTTCTGCTGAAACCTCCGGCTCGTCCTCGTACAAGCTCCTGTGTGGGAGCTAATTTTAGTCTTTGTCTGCACGGTGCACGCCATCAGCCCTGCTTCAGCAATATCTCCGCGAGACAAGGAAGAGGCCCAAGCAGAGATTCCCCTCGTTCCGACCCAGTTACTAGAAAGCCTGTCTCTGCAGCTCAGCATCACCGTGCCGCGTACCCCGACGTGAGACGCGGCCGGCTAACGGGCCGGGAGAGAGCACGGCCGACTCCGTGGGCCTGTCCGTCTCAGACCCCTGCTCTCCATCCTGCAGCTGAGCACGTGCGGGAGACAGAGCCGCCCCACCTCCCTCGGCTGTGCTGGGGGCGTGTACGTGCGGAGTGAGTGTGAAAGAGACCCACGTATCTTCCATCATATGGCGTGTGTGGGTGTGTACGAGAGAGGGGGAGACACACATTGCCTACTCGTGTGTGAGCATGTGCGAGCATGCGAGAAACCCCATGCATCCTGTGTGCATGCATGCATGTGTCAGGAGGCCAGCTGTGCGGGTGGGCGGGTGAGTGGGCGATCGCTGTGGGAAACACACAGCGCACAGTCAAAAGGCTGCTTTTCAGCCCGCGCTGACGCTCTGCTCTCCCGCGGGAGGAAGCCCACATGCCCAGCACAAAGAGCGCGGCTCGGAGCAGCGCGCGTCGGAAAGCACCGGCGTCTCACTCACCCTTTCCAGGACGATCTCCTCGTACTTAAACATCCCATCGCTGCCGTTCACCTGGCCAGGGAGAGAGAGGGAGACGGGGAGTTAAACCTCTGCGACAGGGAGTCAGGCCCAGCGACCTGTAACGGAAACCCTCGAGTGCGATCCTCCACTCCCATCCCTCAAATTAAATGCTCTGTGTCGTTCTTCCGGCCTGATTCAAAGCCCACGGAAAGCAATGGCAGGACACACTGGCTTTAATGCACCTTAGATTAGACCCTTTGCCCCCGTTTCTTTCATGCGACTTAAAAAGGAGTACAATTAAACCACACAAAAGGACATGCCTTTGCTATGCGGCATATAATTAACCTCTGGAATTCCCTGCTGCATGATACCATTGAAGTAAATCAAATGGCACGGTGAATTGTGAAAAGACCTATACACAACAACACTTAGCATGTCTCTAACAGCTCACATCTTCCAACTGCTTTGGTAACATGAACTCCTTCTGGTGGACTGAATAATTTAGAGTATAATTTATTCCACTAAATTAGCCGGCCACAAAAGCAAACAGGATATTAGGAAGCACCAGGAACGGGATGGAGAATAGTAGGGAAAGTATTATAATGACACTATATAAATGCACGGTTCAGCCCCACCTGGATACCGAGTGCCATACCAATTGCTGCACCTCCACAGCGATATTGCAGGATTGGAGGAGGGCAGTCAAAAGGGTGAGGGCCTGGACGGATAGAACAGGAAGAGAGATTGAGATGACTGGGACCGTTTACCTGAAAAAGAGAGACTGAGGCTACAAGGGGATGCGATCGGTCTATGCACCGCTGCATGGTGCAGAGAAGTGATCATCGGGCACACTTACCTTCCAGCCCCATAACACCAGAACAAGGGGAAATCAATGAAATTGCAATGATAAACAGGACCCGTTCTCACACACCACAGCTGCAACGTGGAAGTCATTGCCACGTGATGTTCCCGGTATCACAGGATCCTGTGATCCTCGCGTTGTTGAGGCCAAGGTTTTAGCACGGTCCCTGGAGGCATTCAACGTAAGTACGGACAATGAGAATACCCAGAGTCAGCAGAAATGTCTCTGACAACGGTTTTGGAAGGGATTACACCCTAAGCTTCAGGGGCTTGACATCTCTCTTCCTATTAGAGACCAACATTGGGCTTACGTGGGCATATCCCACATCCCTCTACTTTGGGGCTCTTACTCTTTGAAATAATTGTTGTTGGCAAATCTCAGGCAGGGTCTTGGACCGGGTGGACCTTGAATCGATCCGGTTGTGCAAGCTGCTTTCTCCGCTCAGTAATGGCCGCGTGCAGCTTATGCACTGGTGAACACTTGTGTTTCAGGGGCCATTAGTGGATGGCCATTACAGACTTGTGTTTCAGGGGCCATTACAGACTGCGTGCAAGCAGCGTAGTGCAAGCACTCTGGAGCCCACCACGGGAGATGTGCTGGTCATTTCGACTGGATACAGAGGTTGCACTGTGCTGATTGGGTACGTGTGAATAGCCACATTTAACTTTAAATGCAACTACTCTGTAATATTCACATCAGAGTCGCTGCTTCTCGGGCGTTTTTGCCAAAGAACTTCCTCAATAGAAGTTTCGTGGCAAGCGAACGCAAAGCGGCGGTGAACGCAGCCAAAGCAAAGTTCCTGAATGAGGCGCCCAAAGAGTCACACGACTGTCCTGCAGGGTTGGCCCAGCTCCACGCTGGAACTGGAATAAGAACAAAACTCATGGATAAGGGGCTATGAGCTACCTGTCAGTCCTCAGAGGCACGTTTCACAGGGAGCGACATTCAGACTCACCCCAAACACAGCTCGTCTTAGGTCCGGTTCACGGACAAAATATATGAAAGCTTGAACCATGGAAAGTGGGGAGCAGCACGTGTTATTTATACTAAGGGAATAACTTTCAGGCTATTCCTAGTCCCTTCCACGGTTCCTTTTCTCGTCTGCCTTGCGTCAGGGCCTCACCTCCAGTCTGCCTCTCGCGTGGGGCTTGGCAGGTCCGGCAGCGCGAGGAGGAGGGTGGCTGCGATAGCAGGAGAGGAGAGGAAGGAGCAGCTTCTGACTGCTGTCACAGCTCTTGGAGATGATAATGGTAATTGCCTGGTACCAGCCATGCTGGAGCAGAGGGAAAGCAGGGGGATAATTTATGTGCAGAACTGCAGGTTCACAGAAGCAAGGCATCATTTCCATTCCCTTGGCGGCACCACTCTTCTCCTGCCTTAAATCATCTCTGTGCAACTGCTTGGCAGAGGATGCAGCAGCAGAAGAGGCTCACGGCTCGTTCCCCATGGCACGGCCCTCTCACTCTTGCAGCTCGGAGGAGGTGAGGGTCGGTCCTTCTGCAGATGCCTGGTTTCTACAAGCTCCGGGGCTCCTGAGCGCCGAGCCTCCACCCCGCGTTGGGGGCTCTTGCTCAGCTTCCAGCACAGCCTGAAACTGGGGAGACCCATGGGCTCCTTTTGCTCGAGCAGGGACCGGAGGAACCAAAAGGTCCCGGCTTCTGGATTTAGCAGTCGTGCCAAGCAGCGGAGGTGCGGGCTCTCTCCGACGTGACCTGGGCTCGGCGTGGAGCAGGAACACGAGCAGGACCTGGGACCAGCAGCGGCAGGGGTCAGGGAGCAGGGTGCAAGAGCAGGAGACCGCTGGTGCTGGTCTCCGCACGCGTCGGCAGGAGCACCCTCGCTCCTGCCCCTGCCGGCCCCGAGGGTTGCAAAGCTGATCACCGGCGCCAGCCTGCTTCAGTTCCCATTCCTTCGTTCCAGAGCCTGGCCGACGAGGACGGGTTTCGAGGGTGGTCGAGACGCAAACAGGCCACCCACCTCCTAACCAGCCCGGGGCTCAACCGGGCCAGCGCCGCCGCGCGGGGCAAGGGACCAGCTCTGGAAAACTCGCCCGAGGAACCGACGGAGCCTGGGCACCGCGCTCCCCCTCCCGTTCGCTCGCCATTCACGTCCTAGTTGGCTGTCCCTGCTTGCGGGTGAGGCCGGGCTGACGCTGCCACCCTAGCTCACGAGCAACAGTGGCGGCCGGACGCGAGCAGTAGCGCGTGTGCCTGAAATGCCAGACGTGAGCGATGGACGCTGTCTTCCAGCATTGCCTGGTTTCTGTCGCAAGGCACAGAGGGACTTTGGCCACTTTTGGCTTTCCTGTAGCAGAAGCCACCGCGCCAGGGCTAGGAGCTGAGCAAGTGGGGATGAATGAGAATTCATCAGCTGCCTTAGAGACAGAAAATCCTAGTGCTAGGCTTTTTCCATTGCTTTTTGCTTTTTAATAAAAAAAAGAAATCATCCAATTGTAGGAGAGTCCCTCTTCCCTAATCCACTGATCCCTGAAGGCTGCTGAGTGTCAGGTGCCGGGTCCTTGACGCGAGTACTGCCTGTCGCAGCCTGGGGGAAACGCTGCGTAAGGAGGAGGAGGAGGTGAAGGAAGCCCGAGCATGCAGATCCCAAGTGAGATCCGTGTGGGTGATGCTCCTTATTTCCAGGCCCATCCCCAGCCGCTCAAGCGGGTGAGGGCTCTCTTGGACCTGCAGAAGGGCATGGACCAAAGGGATTTGAAGCTGGAGGTGCACGTTTCCCCCAGCCCTTTGCAGAAGGCTCCCTGAGAGGCCAGGATAATTGCTGCCCGTGCAGTGACTGTAAGGCGGCACCCCGAAGCGGCACCTTGCACTCAGGCCCCTAGTCCAATTGTGCAGCGGGGTACCCGACCCGCAGAGAGCCTGAACTGACCGGACCCCTTCACCGCTGGATCCGAGGACCTGACTCGGCACCTCGATGGCTGTCAGCAGTGGCTCCCTTGGTGGGAACTGGGGGATTCTTCCAGGTGCAAAGAAGGTCTCTGCAGGGCTAGCGGGGCTTCCCCGCCGGGGCGTCCGGAGGGGAGGGTGGGTACTTCCAGGACAGCTGAACTGCCACTCCTGCAGCCGGAGCGTGCTCCTCAGAAGCGTGCAGATGCAGTTTCTTCTTTGTCTTTGGAGAAAGGGATGGGGCAGCTCGCCTGCTGTCCAAGCTGCACTTTCCCCTCCGTGATGGAGGGCCTCAGTGCACTTCATGAGATCCCTGCACAGCTCAATTCACATCCTGGGCTGCATAGCCCAAATTCCCGCTGGATGGACCCCTGCAGGTCCCTGTGCCCCCAAGGCCTGGACACCTGCCTCCGAGGCCCATGCATGTCTCTACACTCTGCTCAGTCTGGAAGCAGGGCAGGAAAAGGGAACCGAATGCCTCGTTATCTGTAGCGCCGAACACCTCGGTTCCAGGCTTCAGCACTGGCGCCTCGTTCAAGCCCATGCTCAGAGGCTGTGTGCAGCCTCGCCAACCTCCCCAGCGCTGTCCGGGGCAACGTGCACCTGGGGATCCATCACCCGTCCGCTGCGGGTCCTGCCTGGACGTGGCCAGGTGCTGCCACGGCTTGCTGCGCCTCGTGCGTATGCCACCAGAGGCATTTTGGAGCGAGGCTTGGGGAAATATGGTGAGGGCGGTCGTGGCTAGCGAACCCTACCCCCCGCTCCAGGGCACGCCGCATTCATGTCAGAGCTGCCAGAGCTGGGGACGCTGCAGCAGCTTCCTTGCTGCTTCCACCGCGCCGCGCCCGTCCGCGCTGCCATCCGCGGCCCTGCCTGCGGTCACCAGCTCTCCGGCTCCTTCCCGTGCAGCGAGGAGCCCTGCTAACCCGCCCGCACTGCAGACTGGGGCGGATCAGGGTGCGAGCGGAGACCTCTAGGAAGGGGCAGGCTCCCGTTCAGAGCGGGGGTGCTTGAGCAGACGCCAGCCCAGGACCGCGCCGCAGCGTCAGGACGCCTCCTCCTCCTCCGAACCGCTGTGCAGCGGGTGAACGGCCGCCCCTTGCGTTACGGGCAGGGCTGCGCAGCACCCCGGGGACGCGGCTCCCGCGCGGGGGTGAATCCAGGCACTAACGGCTCCTTCTGGATGTGAGATCATCATCTCCCCTCCTGTGGCCTCTCCGACTAGCATCGCTTCCCTTCTCCTCCTCCCACTCCCACCGCACTGACTAATGCAGAATCCAGAAACCGGTGTCAGCTCTTTGTTCTGCTCCTCCCTCACAGACCGGCTCCCCCAGCGCCGGCGTGATGACATTTCTGGAGTGCGGCGACCTCTCCTCCTAGCCCACGACATCTTAACTCCCTCACGACTCGCTGCCCGGTCACCTGAGCTTCCACCTGCCTTCCCCTCTGCCCTTCTCCCCGGCGGCTCTGCCGGCACGGCCCTGCATCAAATGCCAGCGCCCCGGGGGCCAGCAGCATGCACCCCCCAGCACACGGACGCGCCACGTCGCTGCAGAAACCTCTGCCAAGCCCTCTGCCGCATGGTGAGTCAGTGGCACGCAGACCAAGCAGAGACCAATAACCTTTGTTTTCACAGACTAACGATGGCAAACATTCACCGAGATCCCACTGCAGAGTGCCAGCTCAGGGCTTGCTTGCCCTGCGACAGAGCCCAACAGCTAGGTCACGGGCACAGAGGTCGGGCACGCAGGCCACGGGCAATCAGAAAGAAACCTACCCTCAGGGAGAGACATACGTACCCCTTGCACCCCTCAGGAAGAAGCCCACGCAAGGACAGACTTCACGGTAAAGACGGGCTCTCACGGGAGGCCGGTCGGGCAGAGCAGCTCGGTGCTAGCAAAGGACATGCAAATGTTAGGGGTGGGCAGGACAATAACAGGGAACACATGAAACAAGAAACCAAGCAGAGGAGGGAGATGCTTGGCACTAATGAAGTGACCGTGAGCCTTTCCAGACGGTCAGCTCGCAGCCCTGAGAACAAGGGGAACAAAAGCTCCCCAGGGAGAAGCAATGCCGGGGAGACGAGCGGATCCAAGACGCGGCGCAGCACAGGACACCGTCTGCTCCACGGGGCCTCCGTGGCTGGAGCTCCCCCAGAAGATCCCCTCGTGCAGACAGCACGTGGCCCGAAGGGGAGCTTTCTGCTGGCAAAGCTATGCCGCCTGCCCAGACAAAAGCAGCCAAGCCGACACAAGAGCCCTTGTGCCGCCACAGCTGCATCTACACCGGGGGCTGCCAATGCAGCTGTTTCAGCAAGCGGGTGCAAACTCTGACGCAGCTACGCAGGCAAACCTTTGTAGCGTGGGCTTTGCCTCCGTCCCTCCGCCGGCACCCCCGCCATCCACTCCTTCCTGCTCCATGCACGCGGGTTGCTCTCCCACCACTGCCTCCGGTCGCGTGGCAGAGCTGCATGGGAGGCAGCACCGAAAGGACGGATGCACGCCTCCCCGACCGCTGCTGGGAACGGAGAACGCAGGGCGCTTTGCTCGCTCCCGTACTAAATGCCACAAGCCGTGGGGCTCACTCCTCTTCCCTGGGGGAGGCTGCCAAGGCCCCATACACGTCGTGCTCGAGGCTTTCCCTGATGTTCAACCTCGTCTTGTCCTACCTCAGCTCCACGGCACTCCTCCTCCTCCTCCGCGCAGCGGACACGTGCTCTGGCTAAGGCAAACGTGATTGCCGGGCCCACGAGCCCAGGGCGCTCCCTCTTGGAAACCGTGTAACGCTGGAGCTTCCCCGGCTCCCACCACATCGCAAACATCCCTGTCCTGCCTGGACACTGGGGTGCTTCCCAGAAGCTTGACTTCAGCTTTGACCGTGCATCCCAAATTCACACAATGGCGTGTCGAGTAATTGCACGAGGCAGCTACACGGGCACGGAGATCGAGCCATGTCGCTACGACGCCAGAGCACCGAAACACGTTCAGAAGCACGAGGACCGATTCGCCAGCTCTTCAGCCAGGGCCAAATCCATCCGAGGGAGCAGACGGCTACAGAGCTGGGGTTAGCCAGGCACCGGGTGGAGAACGACACTGCCTGCTCCGTTTTCTACCCTCTCGTCTGACACGATGCCATTCCCTTTCTCCCTTCGTGCTCGTGCTCTGCCCCGGCGTCGCGGCCGGGCTCATCCTGCAGTCGGCAGCTGCGCTTGCCGAGGGGATCTGGCCCGTGACAGACCTGGTCTCATCCATGGGGCCGTTCTGGGAACGAGGTGCTAACGAGGACCCAAGTGCAGTCCTAGCAGAGCTGGTAGAGAGAGGGCCACTCCACCGTCCTCATCGAGTCCCTCCACAAGCACAGCCTAACGAGCGCTTGGTGCCATGCTGCCTGGCACGCTCAGGTCTGACACGCTATTTGATTTCACCTTCAAGTCTCCTTTCGAGATGTAACTCCTGAGCTCCGGCGCTGACTTTGTGCCATGACTCCAGCACGTCCCATCCTGCCCCAGGCTCCCCGTGTATAACAGCTGTCTGCTGCCACCCTAGCCCAACCCGGGGTCAGCTCCTCTGCCCGGCTCCGCCGCGACGTCAAGCCTTACCCGGCTGGGCCATCGACACAAGCGTCCGCTCACAAGAGACTGAGCAGCTTTGCATAACACGAACATCCCTCTCCTGCTTACACGCGTGAGGGGAAACACTTGCTGGGTCACAGCTGCATGGACTGTGCAGTCGGAAGGGACCCATCATGTCTGACCCCCTGTCCTGGCAGGAAAGAGGACCGAGGTCAGCCGACCCCAGCCAGGCGATCGACGACCTCCAAGCTAGGTGACAGCACCACGTCTCCCCGCAGCCCGTTCCAGACGCGGGCCACCCTTACTGTACAAAATTTCTTCTGAATGTCTAACCTACATCTACTCTCCACTAGTTTGCACCCATTATTCCTAGTTACTCCCTGGGGCGCTCTGGAAAGCAGCGCATCCCCAATTCCCTGGTGCCCTCCCCTGATAAATGTCATTTATGATGACATGCAGATGCCCGTCACGCGGCTGCAGAGCACACAGGACAGGCGGTGGAGTGAACCTACTTTCCAGAGCTGTTGCAAGCTCTATGCAAACCGAGATGGACGTCACTACCTCGGGTACCCTCCGTTCACACACGGCATGGTTTTCTTTGCCACACTGGAGTGAGGACTTAGCCAGGCATTTGGAGCCCGGTTGCTGGGACCGGGCTGTTGCCCCGGCCTGGGGACTCATCTGGGACAGGGAAAGCGTAAGCGTGTGCTCCAGACTGTGCCGTCGTTTTATGATGTGGACAAACACCCAGTCCGAAACGACCCCCTTGTTTCAGCTTCGGCAGGTAATGCCGCTTTGCATCGGGTCTGGAGGCTTGATCCGAGAAAGCACGTGGCCAGGCTGGCTTTCCTTCTCTGAAGCCGAAGGTGGGACATTTCGACTCCTCACTAAAGAAGCCAACTGATTAAGCAACATGAGGGGTGGTGAATACCGGTGCGTGAAAGCACCTCCAGAGACCACCTCGGCATCCCCCAGGGCAGCTCTGCCGCCCGCGGAGGTGCTTCCAGGCAGACTCTCGCCAGGAATCGCACGCACCACGTTCCTGAACAGGACGCGGGCTGCTTTCTTCCCTTCCCCGGGAGCGCGGGCACGAGGGGCGAGTGACATGAACCTGGGGAAAAGGCCTGCCATGCCTCTTGAGATGAGCCTGTCTCTATAATGCTGCTAGGGACAAAATGATCCACTTGCAGGCTCTTCTTTTGCTATACTGTCGTATTGTGTTGTAATTTCTTGCAAGCTTGAAACCTGCGCGGGCACTGAGGATGGGGAGCGAAGGACAGGCACAGCCTCGACATCCAAGCGCCCGATCTCCCTCGCGGGCAGGTTTCCGGCCTGAACCCAAGGGCTGGGTTATCAGCCGCGGGGTCGAGCCAGGCCTTTGCTCCGTCGAGGGGGGCGTCCGGCGTCCCACATAAGGTTGATCAAGTGTGCTCGCTCTTCACCTGTGAAGTCACATTTTCTCTCCCTGTTACACCGCATGCTCCACGCCTCATGTTTGGCCTTACACGCAAGGCAAGAAAATGCTGTATTTATAGCCCTGTAAGGGAGCTCTCTCAGGGCAGTTTGCCAAAGGGCATTAATTATGAGCCAAGGTGTTCACTCCTCCGCAGCTGGGACAATAGGACAGCGTTTGAATCACAGCCCAGTCCCCTTGCTAGACGTGTGAAACAGGCCTGAGAGTGTGAGCGCAAGTCCGAACGCTGCTAAATGCTCATGGGCGTGCCGTAAGATGTCACGCCAAACGCCAGACCCGACCTTACTGCGCGCAACACATTCTGCTGCCCTCCGGGCCTCTGCGCGTGGGTGACCGCCTGCGAGAGAGGAGCCCGCTACCGCAGAGCGGCGCGGCCTCCCTAGGGCGACCATCCCCGAGCCTCCCTGCTCCCGGGCACACGCAGCAGGTTCGTGCTAGTGCCCATCGCAGCGGTGGTGCTTACACAGACACTGCAGCACCAGCTGGAACATACATAAAGTCTCTGTTGCTGTCTTTTAATGTAATTCAGTAAGTGGAAGAAGGAACAAGGGACACAGCAGAAACAAACTCCTCTTCTCACGTCCTAAACGCTCCTGTCCTCTCAGCCAGCACCTTGCAACCAGCCTGGCATGGGTCGGGCACCAGCCAAGCGCTCCGGGGGCCGTCATCCGGGTCGTGGAGCTCATTTCACACTGATTCCTTGCCCGGGCAGCAATGGAGCTGCACCGCCGGAGAGCAGGGGCACAAGAACGTGAGGGGAGGGGGCCGACTTCTCTCTGCGTGAGCCGACTCGTCCGCGGTGTACGAAAGACACCGGTCCGGGCAGGAGCCGTGACGCGTGTGCACAAAGGACCCCAGCCTCTGTGGGCGAGGAGTTTGGACCTTCCTCAGCGTTCGGAGACCGAAGGAGAGAAGATGGACGAATTGTGCTCACACCGGAGTACTGGCTCTGCCAGCTGTGGACCCTCGAAATGTGCTGCTCGCTGGACACGCGCCTTCAGGAAGGGGACTTGGATTATAATTGGTTTAATGGCAACGTGAAAAGCCATTCTGAGGCGGTGGGAGAATATTGCTGCTCTGATGGTGCTGCGTGGTGGATGCGGCTCCCTCTGAAAGGATTACCCCAGGCTAGCAGGGGTGAGAGAGACTTGTGCGAGGATGCTGCGGTCCCTGGCAGGGGTGCACCATTGCGGGAAGACTCTTACGTGGCGTCTGCGGAGGGGCTCGAGAGCGAGAGGCCACGCAGCTGGGTGGGCAGCTCTTGTTCAGCTGAGCTGGGCGTGCTCGCAGGCCCTGGCCGGCACCGCAAGGCCTGCACGCAGACGTCCGTTGAGTGTGACCTTGGAACACTTGGGCCACCAAGCAGGGCAGGCGTGCGAGATACCCACGTGCGGCGTGCAAGCTGCCTCCCCCCAGCCCCAGCACCACCGTGCCCCGGCTGTGTGCACGGGCTCTCCCGGCACCCAGGACGATGCTGGCTGCACGTTGCTGGACCCCAGCAGAAATGGGCGCAGCCTCCACCCCGCCGGCAGTGTCGGCGCAGCGTGCAGCTGGGCAAGACGCGAGCGCCCCGTGCCGAGGCAGCCGGCGCTGCAGAAATCCAGGCGCTCGCAGCAGCCCACCCCCTCCTCTCCCTCTCCGACAGGGGCCCGCGTGCAAGCACCCGGCAAGGGCTGCCGCGGCTCACGATCTGTCACTGCAACAAACCCACGAGGGGTATCTTTAAGCAGAATGAAAAGCGCCAAATGCTTTGTGCTGGTAAACGCTCGCACTCGCCTCCAACTCTGGCTGCCTGACGTTATTTGTTCAGACAGGAGCGGCGTCTCACGAGCTCCGCCGGCCCACCAGGCCACGTGGGGCTTTGGTCCAAGCCCAGCTCTGGTTACGGCGCAAAGCGCCTGGGTGGGTGCAGTAAATCCTGCCGCTGTCCCGAGGGGCGCAGGCCCTTCTGCCAGGGGCCAGGAGCGCGGAGTGACGTGAAGCCCCGGGGGGGCACGGCCGGCCACGATAGATGGGGGGGAGGTTGGGGGTGAGCAAGGACACAGCCCCAGCTCCTGCACCTGGGACCCGGTGCTGCCCTGCCCCCCAGGTGTGCTCCACCTGCCGGGGGGTGCTGGGCCCTCTCCCCCCCGCCCACCGCCGCTCCACCGAGCGCTTCCTCCCGACACAGAAGTGTTTCTGGCGCTGGGTCAGGAAGAGTTAACCCGCTGTTTTTGCACAAGAAAATGAAAATCAAAGGAAAGCAGGAGACTTACCGAGAGCCCTTGTTCCAGCGAGTCCGTGTTCACAATAATGGGCGCGGGGTTGGCCTGTGTGAGACAAAACCGGAGCGTCACACATCTGGACACCGGGACACGGTGCTGCAAAGCCCCCCCGCTCTCCTCAAGACTCGCCTGCCGGAAACCCAGCTGATCGCTACCGGACAGATGACAGGGAAATAAAAGAAGGGCACCATCCCTGGACCTGGGCTCCCAACCCCCTCGGATGGACGCTCCCCACAGCCCCTGATGTGTGGGCACGGCATCTCCCCCACCTGGCAAGATTTCTATGGGCAGGGCCACGGGGCACCCCGAGGCTGTGGGCAAGGGAGGGAAGGATGCTCTCCGGGACCTGTGCCAGCATCACGACAGGTGTCTTAGCCGAAACCCGGCTACAGCAAGCCTGGCAGACAGGAGAGGGAGAAAGGAGCTAGCAAGAGATGGAGAGAGGCAGCACCGTCGCACGGACCAGCCACAGGAGCTCACGAGCGAGCCGCTGTGCAATCCAGGCCTGGCTCCACGCGGGATGTCCGCCGCGGCCTGCCCGAGCTCCTTCTCCTCGGGAACCGGTGGTGCGCCTGGTGGGGCCGGTCGCCAGACTCTGGGGCAAGGGAGCGGCAAGGCCCACATGAGCGCGCGGACAGACGGCACCCCCCCTGCTCCTCGGCACCCTCGCACAGCGAGGCTGGCACCCGGCCACAGCATCCAGGAGGCTGCGCACACGGCAAGGAGCTGCTATTGCCCAGCTTGCGGTCTGTCCCACCCGGGCGAGCCCCACGTGCAGCGTCCGGACGGGCCGTGCTCAGCCCCCAGGACCACCGACACCCCCGTCTTCACGCGGGCCCTCCTGCCCCGGGCACCGCACAGCCCTGCTCTTCCCCACTGCCCGAGCGGGTCCCACGTGGTTCCTGCGCTTTGCCTGTCGCTGCCTTCAGAGATCACAGCGCCCTGGCGCGGCCGGCGCAGACGGGCACGAGCCCCCGGACGCGGACGTGAGCAGGGTGCCGTCGGGGAGAGGCAGGCCCGGGGGGGGAGAGAAGCACCGAGGGGAGAAGCCAGCGGGAGAGGATGCCTCGCCACGTCCGGGCATCGAGCGTCGGCGAACGGGAGCAGGCACGGGTGGACGATCTCGACCCAGCGACCACACCGGGCCGGGCCGGTCGTTCCAGCTCTGGCACCCTCTGTCTCGGGGAACCACCGCCCGTCCCCGGCTCTGCTCCCGGCCCGGAGCCCAGCAGGCGAAACCGGAGCAGCCCCGAGCCATCCGCCCCCGGGACCTCTCGTCCGGCGGGGAGCTGTCCGGTGGGAGCGGGAGCCGCGAGCCCAGCCTGGAGGGGCGGTCGTCCCCCAGGCCCTGCCGCTCCCACCCAGGCCCCCGCGCCTGCCGGGGAAGAGCAGCTCTGCAACATGCTCTTCTTGCACGTGCCCGGTCGCAAAAACCCGGCCGAGCGAGCGCAGCCCCGCTCTGGGCAAACACCCCCGAGGGCGTGGACGCGGTGGCGATACGACAGGCTTGCCCACGGTGAGGCCCGGGGGTCCACAGACAAGGCCATGCCCTGTCGCCCCAGAGGGTCCCCTGCTCGGACATCCCCGGTGTCTCAGGGCTACGTGGCACGGGGCGGCCTTGCTGCCACGACCGCCGTCAGGCAGACCCATCCGCGCTGTCCCGAGCGCTCCTCCTGCTCCCCGCCCCGTACGTCCCAGCCACCAACGGGCTGGGGCACTCTCGGACGAGCACGGTTGTGCCATTGCTTCCAGTGAGACAAGCTGGTCTGACTGGGACTAGGTGGCAGTAAATGGAAAATCGGCGTTTCCCACAGGACCGCTCTCCTCACAAAGACACGGCATGTTTTAGCCAAAGGACAGAGTTCGGAAAGTTCGTCACAAGTTCGAGCCCCGTGCAAACCCCTCTGGCCTCCATGCTGGTCTCGTGCACGGGAGGAGGTGCCTACTCTACCAGGCCCCCCTTGCTGCTATCTTCAAACACTGCTTTGGCACATTTGTTTCCACCACCTCTTTACAGCCCCCCCTTGCACACGGGGCCCCCAAGAATGGGTTGCCGTGCACCCCACTTCTTCCAGAGCGACAGGTTTGATAAGGGTGGAAATGGCCCTCCTCTCTCAGCATCAACCCTGCAAAGCAATGAATGGCTGGGAGACGGGAGCCACGTTTTCGTAACGCTTACACTCACCCATTTCCACAGTGCAGGAAGAAAGGGACATTCTTCGACACGTGAAAGGTCACAAACACAACACGGGTAAAGAACATCAGTTTTCAGAGGGCACTGCTACGTGAAACTCGTTGCCACACGGTACCAGCAAGGCCACGAATTTAGCAGGATTTAAAACGTGGCTTCCACGCCTGCGCGAGCAGTAAATATTAAAAAAGAAACAAGGGCTCTGGAAGGAAGGGACAACAACCTGCCTCGGGGCATCAGAAACCTGTCACGGTGGGGGATTTCCAGCTGAATTACGGACTGCTACCGAAGGGCGGGGGAATGCTGCCTGGCCCGTGCGATGCAGGAGGTCAGACTAAACGATCAAAATACTCTCTTCTGGCCTAAACCTGCGACTTCCCGAGGGGGACACGATCCCGCTGCCGCGCACTCTGGAGCGCCTTGCACTTTCCCGTGAAGCCGCCGGTTCTGCGGTGACCGCTGTCGGAGGCAGCAGCGCGAGCGCGATCCCGAACGGCCGCTCCTATGCCGTCGTGCGGCGTTTCTGAACGTCTAACTCCTTGTCCACGCTTAATCAAAAGGGCCGAGACGCTGGTCTGACTCCGGAAGGCTCCGATCACGAGAACGAAGCAGGAGGGAGCTAATTAGATTTTTTCAGATGGTTTCTGATCTTTCCTGCAGCCAGGACTACTTGCTGCAAAATGATGGCTTTTTATGCAAGCTGGATTTTATCCGACGGCTCAGGCAAACAGGGCCATTTGCAACTGCGCCTGCAAACCTGCTCCCGCACACGGACGCAGAAGAGCATTGCAGTTGGAGGTCCCGGGAGCACCCGGTGACAAGCTGGGCATCTCTCCTTTTTGGCTGCACGAAGCTCCTCGAGGCAGCCGATCAGTTGTGAGACAGCGAGCACTGCACGGGCACTGGGCCAGGCCAGGCGCTGCGTGTCCTGGGCCAAGGCCAGGCCCGCTCGGGGAGGACATCTCACATTTCTGGCAGAAAGGGAAGGGTTTTGCAGCTGGTGGTTACAAACCCACGAAGGGCCAAAGCTTGTCCGGAGCCGGGTGTGGTAAAGGCCGTTTCGGGTGGGCAGAGCGCAGAAGAGCCGACGGTGGATGCGGTTTGCCGCGGGGGCAGGAGTGTAGCACGCGACGGGCATCACCCCGCTTCTGCCCCGCACGGCCCACCACGGCCTCTCTGCTGCGTTACCGACGGCCCACCAACCACCCGGCGCGAGCGCCCCTGGGCACCGTCTCGCCCACTCACTGCTCCTCCACGCCGTGCACGGACTCCTGCCCTGCCCTGCCGTTCCACGCGGTTGCTTTTCACGTCTGAAAGTACGGCTGGGAGCACAATTTTCCACTTCGGCTCCAGATGGGACCCAGAAGAACACGAATGTGCGAGTGGCTGCTTTAAAAAAGTCACATATGGCCAGAAGGACTTCAGTCCAGGAAATTCCCATTTGCTTCCTGCTGGGAGCTGTTCCCGAAGCTGACTATTGCAGGAGCGGTATCTGGACACGTGTCCTGGTTTTCCATCTGAAGAGGACCCCGCGACTGTAGGTCGCCTGCCTTTCTCAGCGACCGGAGACGCCCAAGCCCAGGAAGGGAACCTGAAAACAAAAGCAATTGCAAACACAGGCACCGAGCCCTGCAAGGCAGGGGCCGGGGAGGGAATGTCTTTATTTTTGTCTGGGCAGCAGAAACATGCTGGCAAATTAACCGTGCTCCTGATTCCTTGGGGACCCGCGAGCAAGGCGTGCTGCAGGAGCCGAGCATGATCCCCCGCGGGGCATCCAGAGGAAGAGGGGGGCATCCAGGTGACACGCCGTGGGGCTCCCCGATCTCTTCCACCTAAAACGCTGCATCACATTATTATTATTTGCTGAGCCCACTTGGGGCCGGACAAATAGAAGAAGGGGTCCCTGCTCCATGGAGCCCACCCCCTTGGCACAGAGACGCGCTCCCGAATGTTGGGGCTTCTTGCAAGACGCTGAGTTGCGTCATCCTTTGGTCTTCCTTCTAGTTCTTCACTTTTCAAGAGGGAGGGTCAGAGACTATTGTGGGAACCTGGTCCACTCGCATCTTTCTGGAGCTGCCTTTTGTTGCCTGTGCCGTCTCCCAAAATCATAGCTTGAGAAGCTGGGGGGGATCTGAGGGGCGCTCCTTCCAAATGGTGGGGGGATAGCTTAGGAATTCCCAGGTTGAACTAGGGAGAAAGGCATGAAAAGTTAAGTGGGCTATCCAAATATTTTTCCAAAGAGTAAGGAATTTATAAGCCTGGAAAAGCACTAGGAAGGGGACCAGGAAAATGCCATTTGCTTTGCCCTTTTTGTCTGAAAACAGTGATCCACAGGCTGAAGTCCTTTTACACGTGTTTGCCACGGAGAAAAGGGTGAGTCTGACTCCCAGCAGTGAATGCCTCGTTCCAAGTGCCATCAGGTTGACTGCAAAAGCACGTGCAACCTTCCCCGCCCTCAGCGACCCCAAAGGGGGCTCGCGGCCCAGTCCCGCATCCGCTGCCATGCCTCTGCAAGGCTGGAAATGTCAGAGAGATCACACGGGACGTGGTACAGGAGAGCTGCCACACCAGGACTGCATCTTTGCAAACCGCTGCAAAGTGCTGAGCAGGGCTCGAGCAGGTGACCACAGCCTGAGCACCTGGAAGCACGGCTGGGGGACCACCAGCACCATCCTCCTGCCCTTCCCTTGACACGACAGACACATCTCCATGTTCCTGTGATGCCTTGTATATGCACCCAAACACCGCAAGCTCCAGGGGACAGGCCTCTTGGTCTGGCTTTGTCCAGCGCCCAGCACACGAGGGTCCAGGTCCATGGGTGGCCCCTAGGCATTTTCACACTGCAGAGAAGTAATCGCAGACCCCTCCAGTGTCCGTAGCTCTCCCAGGATACAGCCTTCAAGGTGGGAACTGGAGGTTTTAAAACCTGGCAAGCTTTGTACTATGGAGAGCCACCTGCAACCTGCAAATTCCTCCCACCAAGGAGCGCCTTGGCATTTCAGCAGCCTGCACCCTTCTGCACGGACCGCAAGGACCCGATTTACAACACTGCTAGCTGCCTGGCTTCCCCTGCAAGGAGCCTTGGCAGAGTTGTTCAAGCAGTCAAGGTTTAACATATCCATGAGCAGCACCATCGATTGCTATGCTCTTCAGTGTTTGTTCTGGGGTTTTAAACAGAGACTGGGAAAAAACCTCGCTCACTGCAACAGGGACAGATGGGACAGGAAGCTTTCCTCGGAAAGAGCCACCCGCTTCTGCAGAATCTAAACTTTCATTTAGAAACAATTAAGGCCAGCGTGTTCAAACCTGAAAGTTAAACATCTCGCTCCACATTCAGACCTCTAAAATAAATGACCCAATTTTCGGAAGTGCCGGGCACCCACGACTCCCTTCTGCCCTGATCATTATCTGCTGAAGTTGACTCTCTCCCTTCACAAGAACAGTTTGTTCTGTGAGACTTTCATGCAAGTGTTTTTCCTCTTTAAAAACCTTCAGACAAGAGAGGCAAAGAGACCGAAAAAGGGAAATCATTAGAAGCAGAGCGTGCTTGATCTTGGGAGTTCAAATATTTTGGGGTTTTTTAAAATACCTTCTGCGATGCAGTTAATCAGTATTATTGGGATGTCAAGAAACACTTTTTGCATGGCGTGAAAGCAAACCAAGACCTTGACCCCAAAGCACTGTTACAACGGGAGCGAGCCAAGGTAACAGAAAGGGCGGCTCTGTGACGGCAGCATCCTGCACACGGCACCCTAGCCCTCGCCCAGGCCCCGTCCGCGCTGTCGGGTGGCTCACGCGGTGTCGTGTCCTGCTGCCCCGCGCCAGTCACTACAGCAATCCCAACGCACAGCGAGGATGTGCACCTTTGCGCATCCCCCGGCGAGCAGGTGTCCAAACGTCACGTTTCAGTTCAGAGCTGGGTTTTTAAATGCTGCACAGCCCTTACATTACTGACATATTTATAGTCCTAGCTTCCAATTGACAACATTTTCCCTCTGGGAATCTGTGCCTCTCTTTTTTTAACGCAGTGGGCATGCACGTGTGTTCAAAAACCCATTCATTAGTGTCTCATGGTGCTTTTCACCTGCGTATCTCACATCGCTTCAGAGAGAGAGGTCAGTTTTGTCCCCATCGCAGTGCTGCAGAGGCTGGGGCACAAGGCGATGCTGTGATCTGCCCGGGGACAGGCCAGACCGCCGGCAGAACTAGGATCTAGGATCCCTGACTCCTCTTCGGGCATGTCTACACGTTCATTAATGTGCCACAGTTATGGTGCATTAAGTTTAAGTACCTGTATTACCACGTACTAAAGCCATGTGCAGTAACCATGGCCCTGGCACATGCCTTTTAAGCGATGGTACTGCGGAGTAGACTAATACTGCTGTGCATTAGCACAGCTTTTGCCGCGACACGCTGATGCCCAGTGGAATTAGTCTACTGCGCATTTGGAGCCTCGTGTAGACGCGCTCATTCAGTCCGAACCCAGTTAAATACACCAACTTCCTCTAAGTCGCTGCTTAGTTGTAGAAGCTGCCTGGCTCTAAACCCATGATTACTACCTCACCTCCTGCATACTTACATTAAAAACCCCAAACGATTCGATAGCCGGATTTAAGTCGTTGTTCCAGGGCAATGATTTTCCTGATACGCGTCTCCTTTGCCACGCGGGGGCCACGACGGACGATGCGTGCGATGCTCTGGCGGGGTGCTTTGTGCAGTGATCTGGGATGACTGACTTTTCTCTTTCTCCCCTGGGATGAGCCCTGGCCTGTGCTGTGTCCACGTGCAGCCCCTGGCAGCCAGGACGGGCATCCCTCCATGCCAGCCAGTCGGTCAGGGCTGGGGACTCCCCGCTGGGACGTGCGCCCTGCACGCCTGGGGCCAGCGTGGATTTGCACCGCCAGTAAAGATGTAAGGAGGTGGTTCTGAATTACACTGTCTTGTGCTCTGACACTGGCACTCGCTCACCGTTTCCCGTGCCACGAGAGCCGCCTCCCTCCGCGTGTGACCCGAGGGCGCGCGGCTGGGGACTTTCTTCCGGCGGGAGCGAGCAGCCTTTCGCGCACACAGAGAAGGCAGAGCGAGTCGGCCTTGCTCACCGTGATTTATCGTGTTTAGCTGGATCAACCACAGGAACGAGGGAGAGAGACCACGATCCTCTGGGTCAGTCCCAGGAGGTGCTGGGCAAACACCTGCTTAGTGCGAACGCTGGGACTCTGATTAAAGCTCCCCAGGTCCTGTACTCCTCCTGCCCCGTCCCTGTCGATCGACAAGGGGGCCGTAGCTGCACGGGAGATTTCCCCAGGCAGCGGGGAACAATAATTCTGCGTGGTTTTTGTAGACGGCTTCCTCCACTCAGCGAGGATACCTGCAAATGCTCCTTCTTCCCAGTCTGCAGCACCCTCCTGGCACAGACTACACCAACTTCTGCATTTCTTTTTGAGGCAAATCCCCACTGGCCCTCTGGGTCCGAGCCTACGCCGTGCGACTGGGCCGTGCCCCGCGCTGCCGACCGCGACAAGGAGGGCAGGGACCATCGCCCCGGGTGCAGGGGCCGGCAATGCCCGACCGCGGCGTGTGAAGGGCCCGCCACCTGCCAACTCCCAGCAGGCGCCAGGCGTCGGCCACGAACGTGCGCTGCACAGACCACCTCTCTGCTCCGGGCACCTGCCTCTCGCGGAAACCTCCCTGCCTCGGCCTCCTCCCCACGAGCCGCGGCCCCTCTCTGGCTCCGCTTCCCCCTCTCTCCCGCTTCTGGACGGCCCTCTGCTCTCCCGGCTCCTCTCCTTAGAGTCTCCCCTCCTGAGATGGCTTCAGCTACAGTCCGTATGCCAATAATTAACAGCATTACCTCTCCGCTCCTGGTGGCCTATTTCCAATCCAGCCGCCCTCTGCTATTCCCTCCTGGACAGACGACCATCCATTTAAGTAAGTGGCCAGATCTTCAGCTGGCATGAAGTGGCGTGGTGCCCGATGCCAGCAGAGCTGCGCTCACTTGGGAACAGATGTGGATCCGGTGCAGCGCGGTCTGGGCTGAGCTCGTCACCTCCCTTCCTCCCCGTCGGTGCCTCTGGAAGGAGACACCGATGCGTGGGGGGATTCGGCAAAGGGCAGGGGGACCGTGGGCGACGGAGACGAGACGCGGGCTGCTCGGGGGCCACGGCAGGCAGGGTGCTGGCTGCAAGGGCGGCAGGAGGAGACGGGCGCCGAGGGGGTTCGGAGAAGCAAGGGCGAGACGTGGCTGCATCAGCGAGACGGGGCAGAGGATGGCAGCGTGTCGCGTGGCCTGCGTGGCGCGGGAGAGGAAGCACCTGCGGGGCCAGGAGGCCAGTTACCCACAGGGGAAGCGGGGGTTTGGGGGAGAGGCCGAGGGCAAGATCTCTGCGAAGGGATCGGAGAAACGCACGGAGGGGTGGGGGCCAGGCTGGGAGCACGCGCTGACTCGCATCCGAGCGAGGGGCAGGTGTAAGGGCAGCAATCCCTGGAGAGAGGGCACGGGAGCCACGGGGGCGCTTCCCTTCCCAGGGGGAGGACCGAGCGCAACGCCGGGGGGCAGAGAAACCCAGAGCCAGCGGTGCAAGCACTGAGGACCAGCGATGCCCCGTGTCCTTGGGCACGGCCCGCGCCCCCCAGCGCGGCACGGGAAGGGGCTCTGCTAGACTCGTATCGACACCTCGTTCCTAGAAATGGCTCTCTCACGGGTGGAAATGTTTAATTACAACGAAACCTATTGCACGGCGAATCCCCCCGGCGCCCGGCAGAGCCAGTTCCTCGCACGGAGGAGTCTCGGTGGCGCGTGCCGGCCACGCTGGGACGCACCAGTGCTCCCGGTCCTTCTGGAAGCGACCCGCCGCCACCGCCGCCCCGCAGATCTCCCCTTGCTCCGCTCCCACCTGCCGCCCGGGTCAGAGCGTTTCTCCGCACGGCAGGTGTGGGGAGAGGGAGGCAAACGTAACCCCCTTCCTGCTCCAGCTCCTCTCGCCGCCTCCTTCCACGAAATGCTGAGAATCCCTCCTCCTCCTCCTCCTCCTCCCCTACCATCAAGTGCAAAGATTTAGCTAATTTCTTCTATGAATAGAACAGAAGTAGCCATAGCAACGTCCCCCTGCCAACCTCCCCACCTCCAGCCTCGCTGTCCCCGGCACCCCGTTCTCGCTCACCCTTCCTCCCACCTCTCCTGCAACATCTGGGGCATCGGCCCTTTCCAACAAATATAACCGCTATTGGCTTCCAGCCTATTTCCTCTCAATTTATCTCCTTCCTTCCAACCTGGCCTTTTGCATCGCTGAAGCAATCAGTGGTTCCTGGCCAGCTAGCCCATTTTATCTCCCCTGATGTTCCCAAGATAAGTTCCAGAAATGCTCCTCTCTCCCCCCCGGCCGGGGTCACCCCCTCGCTGTTTGTGGGGGGGCTCCTGTCTCTCTCTCTCGCAGCAGCATCAAGCCGGGGCCCCCACCCCTCGACGAGGCGCTTTAATATCGACAACCATTTCATCCTCCCAACCATTTGCGCAGCCCTCTATCAGTGCCGCCTTCCTGCTGCCATTGCCGTCTATCCAGCCACGCAGCTCTAAGGTGCCAAACCCTAATTCTTGCTAACGCTCGGTTCTTCACGAGGCGTCGCTGCCACAAAAGCAAGCCTGCTGCACCCACGGCCCCCAGGGCCCCGCGGCACGCCCCCTTTCAAGGGAGGAAGCAAAGCTCTGGGCGGCACGACTTTGGCTGGCGAGCCCCCCGCATCCAGACATGCACAAAGCACGTCGGCGCCTGTTGCTTCGCTTCCCTTACCTGTAGCGGCACAGCCAGCGTCTGGCCGCAGAGGACGTCCTGCCGTGCGGCCCCCGGGCCCCCCCACGCATCTCCAGAAAAGGTCAGCCCTGAGCACGCGCCGCAGACCTCCTGACAATTTAGCAGTGCCGGCAGCCCACGAGCCCTGGGCCATCCCCTTTACCAGCCCACTGCCACTGCTTAGACGTGCTCTTTGAACTCCCCCTGCCTCCGTCATCAGCCTTCCTTCTCCGCCTGCATAGGCTTTTTCTGCCTAATGCACGGATTCCCATTTTTACTTTGACTCGCGCAGCAGTGACTGAGCCGTGCCGAGAAGCCCGCTGCACGAGAGCAGAGCTGTTGCTTCCCCGGGACCTTTATGCACTAGAAGGCATTTCAGAGCCAGCGCGGCCGGCCGGGGGAGGCGAGCGGGCCTCAAGGAACGGGGCATACCTGCTCACGTCCCCCGCGGCTCGGTCGAAAGCACGGCCGCATCCCACCCCCGCCAGCAGGCGCGGGAAACCTCGCGGACACCGTTTTCATCGTTTTTGCAGGAGATCCTTAGTGCCTCAAAGAATCTTTATCACAGGTCCTTGGAAATCCTTGATTTCTCTCATGTTAACTACCGTGCTCACACTTCACAGGGACCCAAATCTCATTGCTTTGGGCCTCTGCTGGCTGGGGTGAGCCCCTTGAGCTGCGGCCGGTACGAGCTGGGGGAGCTTGCAGGGCCCGCCGGCTTCCCAGGGGGCACGGCCCCACGTCGGGGGGTGCAAGCATCAGCACCCAGCCCCGGCACCTGAGCACCGGGCACGCACTCGAGAGCGGGCTTCAGCACAGCACGTCGGAGCGGCCTTAGATGGAGGTGCGGGGATGTCTCAGCGCCTCTCGGGAGAAGCTGTGGGCGTCAGC
>JAGPOW010001327.1:39099604-39113986 GCA_030014935.1 Caiman crocodilus | reverse complement strand
CCCCCCCGAGTGCCAGCAGCAAAGGGCAGGGGTCTAGCGGGTATCTGCTAGCCTAGCTGACCTCAGGTCCAACCCACAGACTGAAGAGACATTGCATCTCCGTCGTAGTACCGTGTTCGGTTTTGGCCCCCCCACAGATGAGGGCTCGCTAGTGCTGAATGGAGTGGAAAAATCACTGCCCGTGATCTGCAAGTGGCATCCCTGCTAACGCAACTCAGCACGGTGTTGGCTTTGGTTGGAACAAGAGCACGCTGTTGACCCACATTAGTACAGCTCTTCCATCTCAACTGCAGGACTTTGCACTTTTCCTTGCTCTCTAGGTAGCCTGGTCCAATGCTTGGCCATCCTCTGCTCTATAATCACCTTTCCTGACTCTCATCTAATTGATTGCAGGCCATTTTCCGGTCTGCCCAGTCATTCTGGATCCTAGTCCTGCCCTACCGAGTGTCTGCAACTCTGCCCAACTTGGTGTCATCCACAAATTGGCACGTGTGTATTCAGTCCCATCATCCAAACCATTAATGACGACGTTGAACAACACCAGGCCCAGCACAGACCCCTGGGGAACCCCATCAGATACTTCCTCCCGACCAGACATTAAGCCATCGGTGGGATGTTTGGGACTGGGCACAAAATTCCCCAGATAGCAACTGTGCCGTTCTCTTAACATCTGCCCAGAGCCAGACGTAGAGCTGTCAAAAGTCTGTGACAAAATGAATCACAGTGCACCTTTACTGGGAGAAGTGATGTAATCTGGAGGGAGCCGCGGAGATTCAAGCATTCACTCCAGCGCATTACTGGATTACGAGGTGTGTTAGGGCAGAGAGATGATGTCCTTGGTCTCCAGTGTCTAGGTCTCCATGTGAAGCCTAATGTGGCAGGGATGTATGAAATGCTCCCATTTACTGTCTGCAAAACTACACAGCAAACCCTGACACAGAGCCAGACATAGCACCCGACCCGCTACAGGGACAGCGGGGGGGCCGTGGCAGCCACCTGCTGCAAATACCTGGGAGAGATCCCAGGAAGAGGGTCCTGCCCCTGGTACCAGTCTGACCACGGGGTATGACTCCTTCCTCGCCCCAAATGTGGCGGTCGGTCTGACCCCGAGCAGAGGGGCAAGACCCCCTAGCCAGGAAACTCCAGGTCCGAGTCCCGGCAGACCTGGCACAGCCCAGCCTCAGCTACAGCCAACGCCTTAACGAAGGCTGCAAAAACCCTGACACAGGGAGCAGCAGGACAGGAAATAATTCCCTCCTGACCCCAGACAGCAACCAACAAAGCCCAGGAGCACGTCTGGAAATCGTAAACCTGATCATGGATGGTTGTGCCAGAGCTGGTAACAGCGGAGGCTGCAGGTCACCTCGGAAAGGGGCTGCGCTGCTTGAGAAGGGAACACAAAACCTGTATTGTGGGGAATTGGGCTACATAAAGCAAGAGCCTCTTGGCCAAGGCTGTTCCATATTGGTACAGCCTGTCACCAACACCGGTCTATTAGTAATGGCATCTCTCCTTCCTCCTGCCCAGCCCAGTCCTGCAGCCGCATCACCCTCCTCCATGGCTACGGCTGTGAAATATTTTTGGTTTGCTTTATTTTTTTTGTCACAAAAATGAACAGTGGGTGTTTCTGGAGGACAACGTCGCAGTCTAACGGGGACGTCGAGGCATTTCTTCTGTGCTAGCTTCAGCCAAGCGTGAGAAGCGCTAGGACACGGCGCGGATTCACACAGGATGCTGCGTCCCATTTGGCTGTAGCTCCATGTCAGCCCGTGTCGTCTCTCCCAAAGGCTTCACACGTCGGGGAAAGGTAGGGAGAGTGCTGCACTCCTGAAGCGAAAAGCTGGAGGTGGAGGAATACCTGCCCTGAAGAACATGGGTCGGTCTTAGCGACAGGACTCAAGCCATTTCGGGATGTTTCTGCAGGGCTGGAGAGGAGGGACTGGAGCATGTATGGATCGACAGCTTCACACCCTGCAAAAAGCCTGAGCAGGATGAGCGCGGGCGTCTGCAGACAGACTGAAATCACGAGAGCAACACCTGCGATTGCTTTACGGCCCCTGGGCTCTGCTGAGAGGAGGCCGGGAGGGTGCGGAGCACCGTCGGCTGCCAGCTCCCCACCGAGACTGGCTTTTGTCACCTCCTCGTGAGATGGCTCAAGAAAGGGAAGCTTCTGCTGGGCGGGACGGCACATCTCTGCAGGCGAGGGACGGTCTCTCTGGTGCCGGATGCACCACGGGTGCAGTACGGCGTGTGACTGCGCCCCCGGCCCGGTCAACCCTTGCTACTGGTGCACGAGGGGGTCTCGAACGGACACGGCTCGGCCCTGGCTCGCGGCCCGTCTGCGGTCAGTTCCTCTGTGCCCGCTTGTGGGAACCGGCTCAAGGCTCGGGCCGAGGGTGCTGCCTCCCTGGCCCTGCTCTTGGCTTATCCGCGGTGCCTACAAGCCACCTCAGAAGTGGGCAATCGTCGTGAAATCAGACCACAGCCCCGCGCAGCAGGAGGTGCAACGTCCCGCAGCTGAGCTAGGCTTATTCTTTGCACACTTTGACGCGGGGGTGTCAGGCTTAGCCCCGATAACACCAATCAGCCTCCCACAGGCTGTGCCCAGAGCGATCTGCCAAATGCCTCCAGACTAAGGAGGAGATAACGGTCTTAGCCGAACAGATGGGGCACAGCCGAGATGGTGTTTCTATGGAGACTGGGTCACCGGGGAAGGACGGATGCAGGGGCAGCGCGGTGAGCCCAAGACCTGGGCTCCTCGTGCCGATGCCCCGCAGCGACCCGCTCCCCGCCCACAAAGAGCCCCGCACCTTGATTTGCAGCGACCGCCGTGGGGGAGCCCAGACACGCAGTCCCTCGATGGCACGGCCCCGATGGGTGCCCAGAGCCGCTGGGACAGCTCCTGTGGCCCTTACTGGGGGGATCACGGGTAGGCAGCTCCTCCATAAGCACCCACTGTTCATTTCTGTGACAAAAAAATAAGGCAAACCAAAAATATTTCACAGCCGTAGCCATGGAGGAGGGCGACTGGTGCATTAATGCCTTCACCATGGAGACCTGGCTGCAGATCCCACGCAACAGCCCAGGTTTCCCCCCTAAACGAGACCCCGGCCCTCTGCGTAACCGCTGCCCGTTGCAGCCGGGTCTGTCGCTTACCGGCAGCGTCACAAGTCCCCCCCAGACCCTCGCCAGGGCGAAGGGCTTCCGCTATAATTGGCAAAACGGAGCCTTTTCATGGAGGAAAACTGAACAGACAAACCCTAGAGAAATCCCCTCTCTCAGTGACCTGGGGCCAGGGCCTTCCCTGCAGCGCCGGGTCCGGTCCTCGCGACCACCGAGGTCTTTCCCCCGCCGGCAGTCAGCACGCCGCTGGGTTCATCGGCGGTGCAAGCAGAGCCCGGCAAATCCACCTGTCCTGCATCCTGCGCGTGCTGAATACCTCGCTGCAGCAGAGACAGGACTAATGTCTTTTCTCCCCAGGGGCCATTTGGGCAGGATGCTACCGGCACGGAGAGGAGCTCTCCTCCCAGGTGGCTGCGAAGCCCGTCACAAGAAACCCTCGGAGCAGCTGGAAGGAGCCGGCGAGGCCGCGGTCCTGGGGGACCGCTCCTCCTGCGGAGGTCGCGTCCCAGCGGGGCCGTCGCTGCAACGCTCGCCGGCCGCCGGCCGCGGTGAGGAAGTGGCACGGACGTTTCCTCAGACTGTCTTTCCATTGAGAAGGTTATTCGCAGCTAAAGTGCCCCTCTACCCCGACGAGAGCCCGCAAACGGTATCAGAGGGATTCCTGCTTTCATGTCTCCTCTTTCTTCCAGATCAAATGTCCACAGTTTACAAATAAAAAAAGATTTCTTTTTCCCTGCCTGCCAGTGCCACAACCCCCCGCAAGCGCTGAGAGCCGTGCTGGGGCTTCCTTTCATCATCGCCTGCAGCCACAGCGGCAAGAAACATTCGGGGAGCCAGATTTCACCCCGCGCCTGCCCTGCCGGCGGAGCGGCACGCGAGCGGAGCCGACCACGACTTCTGCAATGACACACGGGCCTGAGCAGGAGCTGCTCCCTCTCCCATAGCCGCGCTGGCTCGGAGGCCAACTGGATGAAAAAGAAGGAAATGCTCATTTTTGTCGCTGAAGCCAGAAGCTTGGTTTCCAGTGCACGTTTGAGAGCTCTGCATCAGACACACGGCTACCCGGGGAGCAGCTCCGCCAGCGAAGAAGGAACCGCTCTTGCAAAGACACATTCACCCGAGGCACCCTGGACACGGCCAGCGTCACACAAAACACACCGGTAAAAGAGCCCCTAATTCCAACGAGGTGACACGGCCATGATTCAATCCTTGCCTTCTAGCCTCGCCAGCGCTGCGGTTGCTTTTGTTCAGGCCGCGGTGCTCGGTGTTCTTCCCAAAGGCCCAGATCCTGCAGTCATAATTAGGAGAAAAGCTCGGTTTTGTTTCCAAAAATGAAGTCTTTCGGTTGCAAATAAAAGCACAGCAACCGACCCCAGGCAGAAAGCAAAGAACAAAATCTATTTATTTCTAATGTCATGATTTTTACGTCCGTCTCATGATTTTGTTGCCCTGCTCCTTGACTTCTGCGGGGTCTGGGTCAGCACTCCTGCACGCGCTGCCCCGCTTCCTTCACCGGCTCCTCACGAGTCCTCTGCCGGGCCGGGGCGAGCAGTGACTTTCGGTCTTAGCAGGAAATGACGGCCGGTAACACAGCGGCTCGTGATACGTGGAAGAGCTACAGCAAATGTCGCTTCCTTTCTCAAGCTTCAATAGCTGGGTCCAGCGCTGCTCAACCCTTTTCATTTGCAGACCACTGAAAGGTTTTGGACGGAGGTGCAGACCCCTCTGCATTGTGAGTGTGGGCATTCACACGCTTTGACTGATCAAAGCCATCTTTTGGGGGCCCCTTAGACACAGTCCGTGGATCCCTGGGGGTCTGCGGACCACGGGTTGAAAGCCACTGCCTTAGTCCTCCTCGGTGCAGGGGGGCACTCGGGGGTCTGCACAGGCCCTTACGCTACGTCCTCCACGGAGAGCTGTGGCCTAGCCTGTCTTCTCAACCAAAGCAAACCCGTGGCCCTGGAGCAAGCACATCAGCGCTGGTCCCGAGTCAGCAAGGTCACTCTGACCCCAAACCCGCTGGAATCGGCCTGGACCTCAGCTGGCTCTGGACGGGCCCCCGAGCCGCCGCGGCTGAGCTCCGCACACTCAAGCACGCTGCGGGACGTGGCAGATAGCACGTGGTGCACGCGTGACCGGCAAGGGGATAGGCAGCACAGTGGCAGACAGGGCAAGAAGCAGAAAGCAGAGCAGCAGATCAGGTCAGGGGAAGGGTCCAAGCGGCACGCGGGCCAGGCCAATTTGTGGCGCGCCCGCTAAGCGGGCTGGCCCGTCTGGCCGGACCCCCAGCCAGGTGGGGCACGGAGCTCTGCAGCAGCCCCGGAAAGGAAAAGCAACGCCACGGGGCCGGGTCCCCCCGTGGTCAAGGGCTTCCCGCCTGCAGCAAAATCTGCCATCTCGCACGCAGGGCTTCGCAGGCCTGGGAGAGCTGCCGTGGGCCGCGCAGCTCCGTCCGCTCCCGCGGGAAGGGGGCCGGCTCTCGTGCATGCGTCCTCGGCAGCAGGCTTCCCGGGGCGAGCTCTGCTCCCAGCGCGGGGACCGGCTGGATTGCCGGACTGGGCCTGGGAGAGACACGAGGTGGAGCAAGCTCAGTCTGTGGGGAGAGACTGCGTCCTCCCCCACCTCGCAGCCCGGGGGACAAGGGCGTCCCTCCTGCCCCTCCGGGCCAAAGGCACCTTGCAGCTTGGAGGTCTTGAGGGGAGAAAAGTTAGGGGCTCCGTGCAAGCACTAAAAGGAAGCGTGGTGCCTCAAGCCAAGACGATTGGCAGGTGGTCGGCCCAAGCACCGCGAAACGATCCCGACACGAGAAAGTGGCACTGGATCGGGGGGACGGCGAAACCATCAGCTCGGGCGCAGTGAGGGTCAGGCAGGCGACAGCCAGGGCTCGCAGGTGCTCCTGCCTCAGCCCAAAGCCTGGCTGCTGCAAAATGTACCTCTTTCTCTGCTTTTACGCCCGGTTTTCGCAGCCCCAGAAATTCTGACTGTTTGCCCGGCAGCAGCTGATAAGCTATCTGCGGGCAATGGATGAGGATATTGCAAATGACTCTGCTTAATGGGCTCCAGGCAGCATTATCAGATTGGAAATGCATAACGTGATGTCACCCGTAGCCTTGGAGATCCGGCGGGAGATGACAGAGCCAGGGACACGTCGCCGCCGGGAATCGGGGTTCTGGCGTTTCGCAGACCGCGGTGGGACGTCAGGACGCTCCTCTCCCCCTCCCCACCCCCCAAACCTGTCCCCTTTAAATACGGAAAGAAATGCAGGAATTTTGTCAATGGTCGCCCCCCCCTCCGCCTGCCTGGTGGCTTCTCAGCCAATCCAGTGGCATTTTGAAGCTGCAGCATCCAATTCAGTGCTGTCTCTTAAAGGTGCGCTGTCCCCATAGACAACTGCAGCTCCTCTGTCCTCAACGACAAGGACAGAAATGCCTTAGACAGCGAGCAGTTTAGTATAATGTCAAGGACGGATCACCTATGTCCAGAGCACCGATGTGCTTTGCAAACGGTGTCCCACCAGGGACGTACGATGACGGGTGCTGGAACAATCGAACAGGTAGTTAGGAAGGTAGATTTAAATATGGACTTCTCTGCCCGGCACGGAGAACGACAGGTCTCGGACTGATGCAACTTTAAATCACGTTTGCCTGTTCTGTGCAGCACATGGATCCTGTGAAGCAAGAAAGGGACCCTCTTCCCAGCAATGCCCAACCCTGAAACCGCTGCACGTGTGCCACGAGGGTTTACGGAGGCAGAGCCTGGAGCATCGCCTGGTATGGCTGTGACAAACGGCGCTTCAGGTCTGCTCGGCCGAAAGGAAGGGAAGTCCAGTGCTGGCAGAGCCCATCTTTGCAGAGCCCACAAACTGATTTCCAGCATTTCAGTTCCTGCTGCCTACGTCTCAATGGCAAGAATAATTTCTTAGAGACGGCATTGCTAAAGTGCTGTGCCAACCACCACACGCACCTAATGAATGCCAACTGTCACTGGGATTTTATTTTTAGTACCCAAGGGACTTAGGAACAAATCCAAATCCAAATCCAATTGAGTTTTAGTGGGATTTGTGCAATGAAGTAGTTAAGGCTCTTTAGAAAATCCTACCCCGTGTTCAATTCCGGGCACATCAGAAAAATAAATGATGTTGCTGGGCTGAAGGGAGTTGAGAAAAGAGAGATAAAATAACCAGGACGCCGGAGGGATTCGGTCTTGGGAAAGCCCGTCTCGGCCACGGGAGGGGCGGGGGGACCTGGTAACGTGCTGCAAACGTTGCAGGGGGCAAATACACACCTCTGTATTCTGACCCGGAGCTCTTTGTGGTGGAAAAGGTTCCCACCATCCAGTCAGCAAAGCAGAATAAGGATCTGCCTCAAAACCGGGTGTTCGCGCCTCCTCCCTGCCCGAAGAAGGGCGCGGAGACAGCTCAGGACTGCCTCCGCATTAGTCCTGTTTTGCACCGTCTGGCTGCACTGCTGCAACCCCTCTGGGTAACGGCGCTTCACCGGGGCCGGTCCTTCCCCCTCGGGGCAGCGCGTCTGCACTGAACGGTCATTACCGCGGCAGCGTCGGCGCGGGCGGCCCCAGCATGGACGCTCCTGTGCAGAAAGGTTTGGAGCAGAGCTCTTGCAAAGAGGCCCTTGAACGCACAACAGGCACTTGAGCGTGCAGCAGGGTCAAGGCCATCCCCAAACCTGCATTCATCTACCGTCCTCCTCCTGCCTCAGCCAGATTCCTCAAACTCATGTTTTCAAGCACCGGGGACAATGGATCTCAGCACAGCTCAATCCTGACTCTCCAAATCCTACAGACCAAGAGGCGTGAGGAACATTATCATGGCTGCGCTGGTTATAAGTGCAGTGTTGCCTCTGCCACGGGTCCCGATTTCAGTCCAGCCCAGCTCCAGTATGACGTAGCGACGCTTCTCGAGCTCCAGCCGTCCCAACGGAAAGCAGCCGTGCGGCCAGCCTCCGCGCTCGTGCTCGGCTCGCTCTGTCACGAGCGGAGCGAAGAAGAGTCGGTGTGGTCTGCAGTCGTACGAGCAGGAGGGGTCGCGCCTCGGCATGGGTGCAAACAGAAGCAGAGGGGGGAGAAAGGAAAGCGCAGGCACAAATGTTGTGCTCTGGGCACAGGATCCGCTCCGACGTGGGTCACGGGTGACGTGAATTTGCAGCGGTCGCTCTGGTAGTGGGATTTTGTCCCCTACCCCATACTGCAAGCACCTGTCAACTCTGCCCAGAAGGCAAGGCCACACATGCAAAGCCATTTCTGAGCTGCGAGGTTTGGGGAGGTTTGGTGAAGGCAAACGACCTGGACTGGACCAGCAAGGCGCGTGGTATGAGCACAGGGCATGCCTGGCGCACGGGGAAAGGTGGGTGCGAGACGCTTCCCGCTGCACCGCGCACAGGGTGCGCGCTACCGGCGTTTGAGTCTGAAGTTGCAAACAACGCCGAGACTCCAGCTCGACCTCCTTCACGACCCCGGCTCCAGGGAGCGCATCGAGCCTGCGCTCCAGTCCCTCTCTAGCGCCGAGTCCGAGGGTGAAGCCACTTTATAGTCTTGATCCTAATCTTCAAAGCGACACGGGAGGTGGGTTCCAGCTATGCGGAGACTGACTTTCAGCTACGAGCCGCTGGGCAGCGCGGCTCACACAGCCCAGAACGAGGCACGGGGAGCTGGAAGGCAGCGCTCTTAGCACGGGCGTCCAGCGACAGCGAACAACCGTCATTTTCAATAATACGATGAAGGGCGAGACCAGAGTCGGACCAGCGTTAGACTACACTACCAAGCCTTCCTCTTCAAAAAGACCCGCTCATCTTCATCAAAATGACACCCCCTTCACTTCCCCCCAGAAAATAAAACAATAAACCGCAAGAAACAGACAGGGAAAAAAATAAGGATCTGAGAGTAGCAAGTTTAACAAGTAAAGAATAAATCACTCGAACCCAAGGCAGGGGTTTCATACCCCAGGAAAGCAGAAATGCCGGAGAATCCATGAGGTCCGTTACGGACTTCAGGTTTGCTACTGCTTTTAGGTGAAGGTACCCTCGACACTGCGGTAGCAGGAGGCACACGATAACGCTTAGACGGAGAAATCAGTGAATGGTTCAACTAACTTTTTCTGCTCTCCAGTGCCGTCATACGTCAACCTGGAAAAGTTGAGATTTGAACATCTTCCTCGTCTCCCCGTTCATCCCTGGGGTAGGGCTAGCAAGCGCCTCCAGTCAAACTCGAGTCACTTGACCCCAAAACGTCCACCACCATGACAGCTCACGCTGACACGCGCAGGACTGCAGCTCCCTCCGGACGCAGGCAGATTAGATGCCAAGTCGTGTTTCGATTCTTAAGAGAAGCCGCGGTCAGAAACTTTGGCTGAAGTGAATTGTTCAGAGACAAAACAGGACTTGAGCCTCGGCTGCTTTGGCTTTTGAGCTCCTGGCTCTGCAATGAAAAATGCAAAACTGCTTGTAATTGCAAGGGCTGAAAAGGAACATTTTGGGGAAGAGATCAGCTCCAAATGAGCTCTGAGCACCAGCTGCCGTCGCGGTCAGGGCCCGGGGCTGTGACCATCGCTCCCCTTCCCTCCTCCCAGCACTGGGCAAGAGCTGTGTGTCCCTTGTCAAAAAACCTGCCTCCCAAAGGTGCACAGAGGGGCCGGGGAGAGCATCACCCTCCGGCTCACGCTCCGATCGCTTCCCCACTGACACGTCTCCACGATTATCCCCGCGTTCCTGGAGACTTGGCTGTCACAAGGCTGGTGCCGCGGAGCCGCCGACAGCCCCCAGACAAGGCAGCAGGAAGCAAATTCTGCAGCGACAGCTTGGGCAGGGCCGACTGCAGCAGCTCCCCTCCCTCCAGAAAGGAGACGCGTTTCGCATCCAGAGGAGAAATGCACGGGCCGCGGGGCCAGGCTGGCTGTGGGCAGGGCGGGAGCGCGCGCCTTCGCGTCCACGAGGGGCATCTCCGCAGAGAACTGCCTTATTCCCAGGCGCTCCGCGGCCGAAGCAGCACCCTGGGCTCTCACGTGAAGGATGAGCAGGGCTTCGTGTTCACCCGGCACGTCTGTCTGGGTTTTGTGCCAAGGCGCCAGCCGGTGGGATTTCCATTCCCTCTTCCCGCACAGCAAGGCGGTCACGTTCCCGCCACCCCTAAAACCAACGGCTTGGAAAGGACCTCAAGGGCCACCGAGTCCACCCCGCACAGATGCAGCACACTCATCCCAGACGGATGCCAACCGGGCCAGGGAGGTGCAGGATGCTCCCCTGCGGGCCTGGGCAGCTCGTCCCACTGTCCTTCTGCTCACAGACAAGGAAGCTTTTGCTGAGATTGAATCTAAATCTGATCTGCTGCAATTTAAACACATTATTTCACATCCTGCCCCTGTGGCGAAGGAGAACAGTTGTTCTTCCTGACAGCAGCCTTTCAAGACCGCTGTCGTGCCCCACCTTAATTTCCTTTTGCCAAATTAAACGTACCCACTCTCTTCACTCTCTCCTTGGATGGCAACCTTTCAATGTCCCCCCCCACCATCTTCACTGCATCCCCACCTTTGGACTCTCTCCATTTGCCATACATCTATCTTAAAATGCAGTACCCAGAGCAAGGCAGAGGCACTACTCCTTTTTGTATCTTGCCGGCAGTGCTTCTATTAATGGAGCCTGAAAATGCGTTGCTTTTTGAGACACGCGTGGTGGCATAGGATTTAGAAACCATGCACACTGCAAACACAGGATGCCTTTCGTGGGGACAGCTTGTTTTTCCAACAAACGCAGAACTGGCAGGGATGGACCAACAGATACCTGGGCCATCAATCCAGTCCCCTACACAAGCAAGTAATCCCTTACCAAGGACTATCCAAACCTTCGCACACGACTGACAGGCACGGTGCCCAGAACACCCAGACCGCTTTGTAACGGGCCACAGGCAAGAGCGGGGGGACGAAGGCACCGCCAACACCTGCCACGGCACCGACACCAACGGAGTGGGCTACGAGCCGCTCTGAAGGGCCAAGGAACCGAACCGAACCGATTGCCACACTGCAGAGGGAGGTGGAAAACCTCACGGCGACCACTAATCTGATTTGGGGGAAAAGTCCTTCCTGCCCCACGCTGGTGACCGGTGGGACCCCGAGCACAGCAGCGAGACCCCCGGGCTGGGAGCCTCTGGGATGTCCAGGGACTGGCAGAAGCATCAGCGCATTGCAACCACGGACTCCAGGCCTCGCCTGTGGGCAATGCTGCAATGCGTCCTGGCCCCAACTACTGACCGACAAGCCCTGAGGTACGGGGCTACCCGACGTCTTCCAAATGCCAAGCGTGGGGCTGCAAACGGGATCCCACGTGTCACACACACGTGTCACTGTGCAGAGCCCCTGCCCACGCCGTGCCTCCTGTCCCCTTGGTTTTGCACCTAATACAAATACAGGCCGGGTCTGAAAGGGGAACAGGCTGGCCTCGGCTCTGCTGACACAGGGATAACGCCAGCGCCTGCAGGCATCAGAGCAAACCACGGCTTTGCTTTCGGGTTTGTACTGTATGTTCAGCACAGTGCCCCAGCTCACCCACAGACTGCAAAAAAAGGCAGGATCTCTGCACAGGGATGTTTCCTATTTATAGGCTGCCTATAGAAAGGAGCAGATGTTGCACCCGCCCAGCCCAAACCGGGCAGGCTGACAAAACTGTGCAATTTAGGAGCAGGCAGGGAACATATATCCTCTGAAATAGTCTCTCTCTCTTCATCTTGTTAAGATCTGCCGCTGCTCACGCTATCATCTGTTCAAATAAGCAGGGATAATCCAACAGTGTCAGCCTCAACGCTCTCGAACAAAAGCTGCGGGGAAGGGACAGAGGCAACACCTCCTGGGCAGCGCGCGCGGAGCAGGTGAAGGATGGAGGGGACGGGCCGCGCTGGCAGGCTGACAGCGATGAAGTCAGCGTCATTACCGAGTCACGTGGGGAGCCGAGCTGTGCGGCGGAGGAAGAGCAGCATTTGCTACGTGGTGCTGAGCTGCTGCTCATCAGCGGTATTGTTCCCGTTTAATTTTATCTGCACAGCTGCCTGCGCTCCTCTCCCCGAATGGGGGAGGCAGCTGAGTGGGGTTTGGAAAGCGAGGAGGCCTCGACGCAGCCCCAAATGAGAGTGAACATGGTCCCGGAGCAGCAGTGCAGCTCAGAGGGGATGTCACGGCTACATCTCCGGATCCTTTCTTTGGACGCACGGGGTAAACGCGAGCAGGAAACCCCATGGGTGCCGTGCCCAGGGGAAAGGATGGCATGTGATGGGCAGAGCGACGCGGAGGCTGCTGAGCGGCCCAGGTCACCCCATGACATTCGCCAGACTCCTGGCTTCGGGTTTCTGAGCACCCGCGTTCAGGTCGACTCATAAAACAGCCCAGACAAGATGGTTTTGGGCATCCAATCTGAAGTCCAATTAAAAGCCAGTCCGTAGGACTTTCCCAATTAATTCTTCCTTCGACTACAGCATCACCTCTTTTAGAAAACATCCAACCTTGATTCAGAAAGTCCCGGGATTGCCGAATCCAGATGTGGTGAATTACTGCAGGGGCCAGTTGCCCTTGCATTAAAAACGAGCTGCTTGTATCCAGTCTGAATTCATCTATGTTCAACTTCCAGCCGCTGGGACTTGTCACGCTTTTGTACGTGGCTTGAAGAGCTCTCTCGTGTCACACTTCTGCTCCCTTACGCAAGTGCTTAAATGTTGGGATCATTGTTAAGAGAAGCAGATCGAGCTCCCTGGGTACGTTGCTCGAAGGCAAGTTCCTCGATCCATGAACCATTGCTTCTCTCGGCTCTTCTCTGAACCACCTACAGCTCACAAACACACTGAGCTGTGGACACCAGAGCTAGTAGTAATCCAGTCGGGATAGCACCCGTGCCCAGTCCAGCCGTCTCATCACCGCGGCGTCTCCCCATTACACGTCCAAGGGTTGCATCGGCTCTGCTGCTGACAGAGTCGCGCTGAGAGCTGAGGGAAGCGTCCAGGGGCTGGCAGAGGATGGGCTTGGTTCATTAACTGGCTAAGTGTGCTTCCTTCCCTACTAACTAAACAAGGGGGGCACAGGACTTCCTCAGGTGCGTCTGGGACACGACGCTGACCACAGGACCCTTATAGGGCTTCAGGACCCTTATAGGACCGTAGCAAGCATCCTGTGCTGCTGCTTTTGCAAAGCTCTAGCACGACAGGCACAAAGCAACAGAGGAGACAGCAAACGCTCACCTTATGCAACGTTTCCTCCGTGCTCCTAGCTCACTTGAGACATGATTTCACCGTGCTCAGCTGATGAAAGCAGTCAGACTCAGCAGCCTGCAAAAGTCTTCCCCTATGAACCATATTTCTTTCAGTGCCCATGTCCACCTCAGTCCCCCCTGTTTGACCAATATCTAGCAACCCTTCAGAGTCTCCAAGCTATAGCCATTGGCATTAACTTAACCATCCCAGAACTGCTCCGGAGGCCCCCTGTGCCCACTGCCTTAACTGTAGCAGGGGGTTTCTGGGCATCTCCCATGGACAGCACTGCAACGACCTTCAGAGCCTTCCCCACGACACATGCCAGCGACGTAACACCTGCGCGTGCACCTTTGTGATCCTTCTCCACCAGCCACTGACTTCTCACTACCTACAGTAGAGACTCGTAAGCCTAAATCCAAAGGGCCGCATTCAGGAAACCATACATCTTCCTTTCCTTTATCTGCGACTGTCCAAGTTTTCGTGGCCTGGAAGCGAGTGCCCCCAGCCCTGGTTCACCCTCTCCTGTTCCTGGTGCAGTTGCCATAAAGAGACCTCTCCAAAGCTTTGCCGTTTGCACAAGGTGCCATTTTAGGGCTTTTCCTGCATTGCGCTCTGGAAACGCTCCTGGCCCAAGCCAGCCGACATGCAAGACGCCACCTACGAAACAAGACGTAGATGGAGAAAGGGCTCGAGGCTCAGAGAGTACGGAGAGGTCAGACTAGATGATTGAGCGGCCCCTTCCCTTCCGGCCTGAAAATCTGCGCGTTGCTGTGACGGCAGCTACAGAAAACCCGACAACGACAGGATGATAGATGGGCGCTTAGACCCCGCAGGGCCAAGTGCATACACAGTCAACGGATGCCAAAATAGGAGAACCGTCTCTTCTGCTGGACACAACGGTTGCCCGCGTCACTTCCCCAGGGGTGTGAGCTCAGGACAGTTGTGCCCAGCGCCCGCTCTCGCAGGCGGTGCCGTAGGGATGCCGAGCGCGATGCATTCGTTTCTGACCATCAGGTTTTC
>JAGPOW010001327.1:39014523-39034355 GCA_030014935.1 Caiman crocodilus | reverse complement strand
GGCCCCTTTGCTGTGCCGTCTCCGCTGCGTTTGTGCCTCTGTGCGTGCGACACTGCAGTGTGTGGGGAGGAAGGACGAGGGTTTGCAGGATGCTTGTCACCGACACCAGCTAGCCTCAGTGCTGCAAAGCCTGTGGGAAGCCGGGCTTGCTTCAGCCTCTAGCATGGGTAGCTGACCCTGGTTACTAGCCCAGTTCCCTGTGTGATGTGTGGGTACAAAATCTAGTCAAGGGAATGTGCCAGTAACCACCCAAATTCAGCTGAGTGGATGGGGCTGTTTTAAGGGCAGGATGCAGCTCCTCCAGGGAGGAAGGCCCTGCTGGGATTTGAGGCAAGGTTATCACTGGTAAAGTCTGTAAAGCACATAGGCTGGAGGAGCCAATGTCAAGAGCAGCAATTCTTGTTGTATTTAAAATGTAGAGGTTGAAAACAGTTATTTGTGAGGCTTTTGGAGCTGGTCCAAAGCCCCGAGAAATGGTTTGAAAAATGAGATCTTTTTCAGTGATTGGAAAAGCAGTTTCTTCTGCAGCTTTCTGAGCTGTCCACGTCACTTGGAAGTGAGCTGGAACAACCTGGGTAGAAAGTGCCGATGGGCCGCAACGTGCGGCACTTCCCAGGACGCTGCACTGTCCTCGGGCGTACCATGACGGTTCGCGCCCTTGTGCACAGGTGCTTGCCTCGGGTTGTGCTTTTCCCTTCTCAGCGAGTGCTGTGCTCCACCACGGGTGCTGGGGCGTGCTCGGGTGAAGATTTTCACCGCAAGGGAAATGCAGAAGTGTTACTTCACATCTGACAGCAAGTGCAAAGGAAAAGGAAGCCTTCCCCTGAAAGCGGTGTAGGACAATAGCCTTGCGTCCTGCCAGGTGGAAGCCGGTATTGACTCCGATGCCCTGGGGTGGCCTGCTCCACGCCCGGGGGGATGGGAATGCTATCCTGCCGGGCAGCGCGGTCTAGTGGGCCTTTGCCCCTGTGCAAGGAGCTGGTTGCCGAGTCCTGGGTCTGGAGAGGTGGAAGTCCTAAATCCCCCGTGGTGCTGGTCTCCAGGGTGAGGCGGGCCCTATCCTGTGGTGGGTGAGAGTGGGTCAGTACCTGCCCCTGTGATTAGATAGTTGCCTCCTGTGTCTGTGCACCTCCTCGGGGTGCACCGGGGCTGCTAGGGAACGTGGTTGTTCTCGGGAAGAAGTGACTCCACAGGTGAGGATTTCAAGGTGAGCTGGTGCAGGTTGGTTGCTCTTTGCTTTTGTTTCTTTCACTCTCCTTTAATGCTGCCATCTACGAGAGTGTTATGCATTCAGCCCTGTAAATGCACCTAGGATTTCAGCTGCTTTACATACCACTCATTGCTGTGTTAGAAGACACAAGGCCTAGCCCTGGACTGTTTAAAATAAGTAGAGCACTCAAGGTGGGTATTCAGTAGCTGAGCTGCTTTGACTGGATGCATAAAGCACATGGCTTGTTTCTGTACCGTAACTGGACAAAGCATAAGGCTCAAAACTGAGTTTCCATGCAGCTTCTGGCAATTATGAACGAATCTGGCTTTCTGCAAACTCCCGGCAGAAGTTGGAGCTGAAGCGGACGCTGCCGCTGGCAGACATTTGCCAGAAGTGTCACATTTGTGCCGGGAACAGTTGGAGTCAATTTTCCTTTCCCGTCGGAACAGAAAGTTGTGGACCCTTTTCATCTGTTTTCACCCATCGCTAGTCACGCGGGCTTTGTGCTGCATGGGCAGACCCTGTGCTTGCGTGAAGTCCATTGCTGGACTGGACTCGTACGACGTGCTTCGCTTCAGGCCTGGCTGTGAGTCCATTGCTTTTCAACTAAGCGTGTGCAGCAGGAGGGCGTTTTCCTAGATGAAAGGGGAGGGATGTCTGACCCCATTTGTGCCTTTGGAAACGCCAAGGTATTTGCTGACTGGGACCGGGACTGCTCACATGCTTAAAGACTGAAGCTTTCTGTGGAGTCAAGAAATCCTAGCCCAGTTTTGGAGAGGGTGGCAATGAGCTGAATTGCAGCAGGGAGATGGCAATGGGTCCGGTGGGAAGCAGGAGTATCGAGTGGGAGAGAGGTCACTAGTGGAGTTTCTCCAGGGTTGATTGTGGGATCAGTCTTGTTTAATACTCTTATTATTGACCTTGGCACAAGAAGTAAGAGAGGGTTAATCACATTTTCTGTTTGTACAAAATTGGAAGGCAGTGTCGACATAGAGGATAAGGACTGGGATGTCCCAGAGGAAGAAATCGGATACCTTGGAGAAGGGAGCAATAGAACTGGGGTGGAAGTTAATAGTGCAAAGTGAACAGTCGCGCTCTTGGAGAGTAACGACACGGATTTCTGTTATGGAGAGGGAGCTCCGCGGCTGGGAACAACAGAAGACGTGAAAGGCTGCGGGCTACCAGTTTATCCCAGGATGGCAATGAGCCACCGATGTCATGCAAGCATGGCGCATGCTCCTAGGATCAGAGCAGGGGAGGATCTCCAGTAAAGATAAAGAAGTAGTAATGCCACGTACAGGACATTGCAGAGCCCATCAGCAGTCTCGTGTATAGTTGTGGCTCCTCAAATTCTACCTGAAACACCTTGAAGAGCGGGGTTACTAGCGTGGTCAGTGGGATGGATGGGGAGCCTGCCATCCAGGAGGAGGCGTCAGGTGCTGGAGGAAGGATGAGAAGGGAAATAACGTCTGTCTAGAAGTATACCAGGGGGCAGATGCCGGGGGAGAGGTGAGCTTGTCACATGAAAAGACAAACCTGGCAGAAGAACAGAAGAATATGAACTGGTTATGAATAAATTTAGGCTGGAAAGGAGAAGTCTTCTATCCACAGAGCAGTATGGTTTCAGACCTGGCTTCCAGGAGAGGTCGTGAGGGCCAGGAACCAGCTATTTCTAGGCTGGAGCCAGTCAGTTTAGGGAAGGGATGTTGTCCTGCGATTGCCTACAGGAAGGTCCCTTTGCGGTCCCACGTTGGTGCGCAGATGCGAGTGTCCTCTGGGGAACCCTTCGTGGAAATTTGCCCTCTGAAGTGCTCTTCACTTCATCTCTGAATGTTGTTCTTACATGAGCAGCTGGAAGAGATCACAGAGATGTAATGCACTTCCCAAATACTTCAGCTACTGTTACAAGTAAAAGAGGCGGTAAAAGATTATTGTCACCAGCAGCTGGCCAGGGTGGGACTCGAGCTAACTCCTGCACAGCAGGAGATCGTAACATCTCTCCGAGTCCCAGCGGTTTTGGGACAGCAGCACAGCTAAGAGCCTGTAACGCAGTGACTCAGAGCCACCTGTTTTCCTCCCTGCCGTCTCGTTGCTCGCGGCCAGAGTTGGCCGGTGAATCGCTTTGGATGGAGCCAACGTGCTTGTTCTGACGCGGCCCTATCGGAAGATTTGTAGGGTGGTAGAAACGCGGAGCTGGGCTGCCCTCCATGTACTGTACGCTCCAAACCCTCGTGGGCTCTCCCTACGAGTGCCGCAGCTGACGCCGTCAGACGGGTTCAAATAGAAAGGACCGCGGCAGCGTCGCCAAGGCTGGGAACAGGCCTGCGGGCCGTGGGGCCAACGTGGCTTTGGTCTGCCTGGCCCATGGCACCCTGGGGTGCAGCTGTATTGGTAGTGTGCTGGTCCCAGCTTTCCCTAGATGCTTAGTTCAGGTCAGTCCTGGAGCCGCGTGGCCCCAGTGAGTGAAAGTAGCATGGTGAGGGCGGAGGTACCGGGCAGGATCTGTGCTGGCTGAGAAGGTTTTGACTGACTAATATCCGAGCAGCGTGCAGTCATGCAAGGAGCCGGGTCCCTTCAGAGGCTCCAGGGACCCATTAGCACCCTCCAGACCTCTCGTGTCTCTTGGGCATCCACGGCTGGGGTTGTGTTCTCTGAGCAGCGTGTGAAGGGGGGAGTTCCCTCCCCAAGTTGGTGCCCTGGTTGTTGGCTTCCCCCTGCCCCCGCATCCTCCTTACGCTCCCCATTGCTGCAGTACCTGCAGAGCTGGGTTCAGGAAAGCCGGATCGTGGGGGCCAGGTTAGGGCAATCCAGGACTCTAGGCATCGCAGCAAAGGACCACCTGTGCAATTTTGGTGGCCACGTTCTTGTTGCCCATGTCTGGTTCCCCTGACCTGTATGGTGGCCCACCACGGGCATCTTGTGCCTCGATTCTCCGTGCACATTGCGTTCCTGCCCATGCCAGTGAAAGGGGCGTGTGAAATCCTATCTAAACAGCCCCATAGATTGTAATCCCTTGCACGGCCCTTTGCTCTGGCACAAACCACTCTGTAGGGTGCGAGGCTCCTTCTCTGCAAGGTGCAGGAGCTGCATCTTCCCTCTACTGGCATTTCCACTGCTGCTGCAACCCTGGGCAGCTGCCTGGCACCTTCTAAGGTGCAGCGGGGAGGTATTTTCTGGCTGGGACAGGGCGCTCCAAGACTTTGCTGCTTTTGTGCTTTCTCTTTGCACCCACAGCTTGGTGGGCTTCACTGCTGCCATGTCGGTCGGTGGTTGATAGTTGCCCTTCTCCGTCCCTCTACCGCCTGACTCGTGTCCATGCCATTCACGCTTCTGCTGATAGAGGCAACAGCAGAATTGCAAAAGGAGGCGGGGGGCCATTAAAGGAAAACGTTATAGCTAATACTCGCCCACTGTACAGACCCTCTCTGGTCAAGGAGTAAGAGATGTACACAATGCAAGGACTGAACACCGCGCTCATTTTTTTTAAATCCAGTTTTCTTCTTAACCGGTGACTAGCATTTTTCCAATAAAAGTGTGTTCGTATTGAATTTGCCCAAGTGCTGTTTCTATTTGAGATGTACAGTATATTTTTTGCATTCTAACAGCTCTTGCTTTGTCACCAAGAATAGCAGAAAATAATTAGTAATCGGCAGTGGGAGCTTAATATTTATAATTCTCCAGCTGTTGTGCAAAATAGCTTTGTGGATGTCTAGTAGACACAATTAGTCAAAGAGAAGGGGAGCAGAACTACACAGCAACACTGGAGCTGGCGAACGGTGCAGTAGGTAGAAATTAATAGGTTCTTTGGCATGCTGCCAGTTATTTAAATGAAATGCAGAAAGCTAAAACCCTGTCAGACAAGGAACTCTTATTATTGGCACCAAGAGCTTGACAGATGAGGTAGCATTAATGGTGGAACTGGATGCTCTCATGTAAGTTAAGGAAACATTTCAATAAAAGCTGTACTGCACGCCTGAGAGAGGACGTTTTAGGAGCTTTGCACAGCCCGTGCTGTGCAAGTGAGTGGGCGCATTTAGTTGCACAAAAACACTAACATTTTGAACTTCCAGCTGGCCAGCACTTAGACTGCTACCACAGCACACGTACGGGATGCTAATGGCCACCCGCTTGGTGGCCCACTTGTTCTCAAGAGTCCTGCAGATATTCTGGCAAATTCAGCGGCTTTTCCCTGCCTCCATTTCCTCCACCAAAAAGAAAGGGCTCCAGTTTCCTTCGCTTGCAAAGATGAGCCCAGACAAAACAACGGGCTTGGAGGATACTCTTGGCTGGGGCCGAGTGCGATTTGAGTCAGGCCAGCTCCTTTCCTCCGTTCTGGCCCCGTGAGCCCAAACACAGGTGCACCCCGATGCCACCGAGCCTCCTCTCTTCTTCTTGTCGGTATGCCGAAGTTTCAAAGATGGGCGCGCAGGTGAGCCTGTGGCTGAGCGGGCTCTTGTGCACCGCTGAGCTCGCAGGCCTCTGGCGTCTACCCATGTAAATCGGTGTAGTCATCCCTGTGCAAAATCGGCGCGAGATGCGAATCGGGCCCCTGTTTGCAGGGGAACGGAGACGGGCAGTCGGCACGGTCAGCTCTCCTCGCAGCTTCCCGCCAGCGGGCGAGTGGCAGGGGAAGGCAGCGTTGCGCCGGCTGCTGGGCGGTTCCCGGGCATCGCCGGAGTTGCACGGGGTGGCTGAGATCATAAAATGGGCCCCGTGGTAGAGGGGCTTGGGCCAGGGGCCGTGGCCCTTCACCTGCTCTCATCAAAGCTTGGGGAAGCTCCAGCTGCTCCGAATGCGAACGTGCCAGCCTGGGCCCACCCCTGCAAGGGGCTGCCCGTGGGTCCCACCCGAGGAGGTTCAGACTCGGCGCCAGGGCTCCGCTTTGTCGCTCAGCCCCGTCTCTGGCAGGTCAGGGCGGCTCCTGGGCAGATGAGCAGGCTCCTTTTCCCACACCTTCCTTCTCGCGTGTTTGGAAGGCTTCCCGCAAGACGTGCGCGGACACCCGGCTGTGGCGGGGCACGGGGAGGAGCAGCGCGTGGAAACCAGAGGAGAGTGGAACCGAGGGAGAAAACCGCCGTGGCGGTATTAGCCCCGTTGCGCCGCGGGGCTGCCGTGTCCGGCCGGCACCAGACCAGGCGCTGAGGGCAGGTTTTCACTGCAGCCTTCGCCTGGGCTCTTACCCCGGCTGTAACTCAGCACCACCTCCTGTCCTGACCTGGGAAGTCTCGAATCCTGATGTGGAGGCACTTGAAGTTCAGGCCAGGCTACTTGCCTAGGGGTGTAAGTCCCTCATCCCTCCCCTTCGGGGCCTGGGAGGGAGGCGTGGAGCTGCAGGGCCAGGAGCTCCAGGCAGCTCTGCAAGCCATGTTCAAGAGACGCGACCCTCCCCATAGCGTGGTGGTGAGTGGTGCTTCAGAGGGATGGAGAATTCCCCGTCCAGGATCAGCTTAAAGCTTTGACTGTTGCTTCTGGGTGGCCTCGTAGCACGGCATCTCCTTAGCCGCTGGGACGTGGTCCAAGTGCTGCTCGAATTACCTTGACTCGGGGTTCACCGTGCTGGTGGGAGGGAAGGGGCTTCCAGGCACCGGGAAGTAACTGAACCACAATTTTCAGCCAAGGAAGATTTGTGCTTGTGTAAAGGCTCCTCTGGAAAAGGTAGCAATCAGGTAGGCAGGTAAAGCAAGGGCCCTCAACTCTAATCGCGCCGTGTTACAGAGGAGACGTCTGTGTCTGGGTTTGAAACTTCCCATGTTCTTGCGTGACACTAGCCTCTTATCTTACCAGCTCATCATTTCCGCTTAGGAAGCTATGCAACTTGTGTCAAGTAATTAGTTAGCAGTTAATGAGCACTACAATTGCAACCCTTTTAGCAGAATGAAGCACAGCCGCTCTAAACACTGGCCACAAATGTGGTGAGCATGAGAAATTTCCTGTGAGGTCAGGCATAGAGGAAACTTGCTGAAACGTGATTAAGCTGAAGTTGACCCCTTTGTCATGCTGCCTCTCTGATGGAGTGTATAATTATGTTTATAGTTCCTCTTGCTTCCTTCTGGAGTGCAGCATACTTCACTTCAGCTTTTCATAGTCTCTTGCTGAAGTCACCCCTGGCTTTGCATTGCTCTGGAATAGCAGCTCTGTGTCTGTGGGTGTCACATGCATGCTTTTTAAGGACTTTTGGATTTAGAAAACCCCCCAAAATGCAGACTTGCATGGTCTTGGCAAAGGGGTATTATACTGGTGCAAATGAATAGCTTTGCGAGCACGCTGGCAGCTGCGGTGGAGCGGCGCTGATGGCCACGAGGGGGCTGCAGTCAGCTGCAGAGAGCGCAGGTGGGAACTCCTCGGCCCCGGCCAGCGATCCGGACTTTGGCCGTAACTCGAGGGCCGCGGGCCCAGGGCCTGTCTGGGTCGGTCGACCCCATGGCCAGCAGCTGGAGGCTGCCACGTTGTTGGACCTCTTCCTAACTGACCGCGCTCCTTTTCCAACCCAAACCAGGCAGGGTCTCGCCTGCCCTCCCCGCAGGGCGGCTGCTCTGGAGCCCCACGGCTGTGGCGGTGAGGAACCTGCTTCCAGTTTCCAGTTTGTATTCGTAGCGGGCAGTCACGTCCCCTCTCACTTTCCATTTGCCATCTTTGTCTCGTCTGCTAAGATACGCTCCTGACTCTTGTGAGCATCCTCATTAACCCTTCTCCGTGCCTCTTCCTGGCTCGGTTCCTGTTTCTGGAGTATAGGCAGCCGGAGCTGTACGCAGCGTTGCAGATGAGGCCTCCCCTGGACCTTGTACCGTGGCATTTATACTTCCCTCGCTCCCCTGGAAAGACCTTGCCCGATGCACCCAAGGATCACCTTGGCCTCTCTCGTGGCTCGCTCACCCCACGATCGGGTGCGACACCTATTTCTGTCTTCTCCGCCTGTTTCCAGCTGGTGACTCCCCAGCCCCGGGCTGGAGGGTCTCGCACTGCCCATCAGCTCTCCTAGGTGTTGCCAGGTTTGGTGACGGTAGCGTGGATGAGAGCCGGTGTGTCGTGCTGCAGTACTTGAGTGGCTGCTCCAGGCCTTTTGTGCGCTCTGCTCCGGTCTATCCGGTGCCGCTCCTTGTAATGTCTCTAGAAGCAGGCGGCGGTGCAGGTAGCTGCCCCGGGCAGTGCTGATGGCTGGCACATCGCAGCGTGGCAGGAACGGGGAGAGGAGATGTTGTGTACAGGTGTGGAGGAAGTGCGTCTCCCTGTGCATCCCTGTGGGAGCCTTCGGGATCAAGCGCCATCATGTAAAAGATTATTTTTCTCTCAGCCCTGATTATCCTCTTTCAGGCCATGTAAAGCCCACTAAATCTCCTTTGATAGACTAATGTGTGTGCCCTAGAGGTTCGTCATGTAAACGCTGTCAAAGGTAGCGGCGGGTACAAGTCAGCCTAAAAAAGCACGCGTGTTCGTTACGTGTCAAATGTCTTGCCTTCGTAAAACCGTCGCTTCCGTGCAGGAACTTGTGCGCTGACCGAGGACTCGTGGGAGATCACGCTGGCATTTCCCCCTTAAATCTCTACCCGCTGTCTTTTAGGTTCGTGGGTACAGACTCGCGAGAGCAGGAGGGAGCGCGGTGTTCTCTAGCCGGAGCTGCCGGCCGTGCAATCCCTCCCAGGACCTAGACTAACGTGCGTCTCCTAGAAAGACATCCAACTTCACCTTGAAGTCCCCGCCCGATGGCGAGCCCTCGGTCTCCCCTGGAAGCCAGTCCAGCACTCGCTGGCCTCCCCTGCACTGATAGGAACCCGAATCTTATTTCATGGTTGAATTTGTCAAGCTCCAACTTCCTTTTAAGAAGCTTTGGTGTAAGTTATCTAGGTCTGTTGACTTGAAAAAGTTTAATTTTAGTAGGTTCTGCCTCACAGCCTCCTCAGTTACAGATGGCAAACTCTTCCATTTACATCATCAGATGGGATGGAGACATACATCCTCCTGCGTCTTCCAAACAGAACAGAAATATCTGCTGAACATTTCTGCCTATTCTGTATCACTATTTATGATTTTGCCATCTGCATCTAGTAAGGCATCTGCCTGACCCGTGGCTCCCTTTGTTTCTAATGTGTTTAAGACAGCCCATTTCTTGTCTTTAACTGTATAGGTTGTCGATATTTCACTGATTGGTTTTGTTTCCATTAGCAGGTACTTACACTTTTCCTTGCAACTTATATTCCTTTCCATTAAGTTTCCTTTTTTTTCCATTCTCATGTATTGATCTGTCAGGTTGTATGGCTGTATTCACTTCTTTTAGATAGTCTTTTAACCTTTTTCATGCTTGCGCATTCGTGGGTTGATGGGCATTCAATAAGATGTCCTGAGCAATTCATAGTTCTCAATAGTACTTTCCACTTTAACTTTGATATTCCCGGTCAGATGCACAAACCAAAAGATATCTTAACTCTGCATGTGACAGCAAAGGGCTGTATATCCAGGTCAAAACTCTGCTGGAATTTATTATTAATGAAAAATTATCTGCCTATTACACATGGCCGTTTCGGTTTATCTTTCCTCTTGTTAGCTAAGCTCACAGACTAAGCTGTAAAAGAGTAGGATCATGCTTTCAATTAAAAATGGCTCAGCTGAAATCGTTAGGATTTGTTGCAATCAGTGAAGTTAAACTGGGTAGAACGGTTGACTGAACTATTTGTGGGCTCTTGGTCTTGATCTTGCTTTTTTTATTAGTAGTAAAGTCTGCTAATGACTAGACAGATCGCTATCATTACTGTTGGGAAGACAATTGGGATGGCTTCATCCAGATGGGTTGAATGAGTGTACGGTTTACACTATTCATTATGCCTACAGAAACTTTCTTCACCTTCCAGCATCCGCGAGATATGTTGCCGTAGGCAGGACCTGCTATCTGATGTCTGAAGCGGAGATTGGAATGACTAAACTAGCTATTGAAATAAATGCTGTCTCCAAATGTGACCCCATCTAGTGCCCTCAGAGAGCGAGCACAAAGCTGTAGTGTTTGAAGTGCGAAGCTTTCTGCTCCTGTTGTCTCCGTCATCCTGGCTGCTCAAGCAGCAACTCCTGCTCCCAGCTTTCTCAATATCTAACTCTGACTTCAGTGAAATGCAGAGGACCATTTTTATTTGTACGGGAGCGGTCCATCTGTTTGAACCTTCTGGGGCCGCAACTGCAGCTCCGCTGAGGTTCTCTCTCGCGTGACATTTCTTGTATAACAGAGCTTGCTTCCTACCTAAAATTGAGCCACCGTATGAGGTATGCATACACTGGTAGTTAGGGTCAACTCCTTAGGCCAGCCCAAGCCATGCAACGTGCTCATCCCTATCTGTAAGTTACCTTGCGGGCACTGTATATCACGCTTCTTGTTCCTCTAATAAAGCCCTTGTAGGAGTGGATCTGTGGACTCCTTTGTCCTTCCACATGTGTGTGGCTCTAGCTCTTGGCAGCGCAGATGGGAAGTGATATGCAGAAGGGCCAGAAGTCAGGACGCGGCACTTATGGGATCGCTGCTGGTTGTTTCCTTTGCTTGCGTCTGCATGCCTCGGCAAGCTCCAAGCACGCAACAGGGAGGATGAGTGAGGAGGCGAGCAAGGCTGAGGTCGGCTCCGGGTCCTGCAGGTCAGCAGAGGCTCTAGGGTCAAGCTGGACTCCTGGGAGGGAGTGGCCTGTGGGTTTATCCATGGATCGACATCACGGTGCAGGTGCATGGTGGGGACCCCACGGTTTACAGGCCAAGGAGCCTTGTTTGTGCTCGGCGTAGTCAATGACTGCCCCAAAGAGCCGGCAGTCTGGAGGAGTTATGAAGGCGCCGGGCACGGCCCACCTGTGTCCTTGCGCAGCCTTTAGCATCGCAGCGGAGAGCAGCATCCTGGAAGCTGCCATGTTGCTATGAGCACGCTGCATTGCATCTGGATGGTGACTAAACGAGCCTTGCGGTTGTCTGAGGAAGTTCCCCCCAGAGGAAGCAAGTGTCTTGCCCCTGTTTGATGGAGCTCTCACCATTCTTGGGTCTGGCCGAACGCGCTGCGTATTTGCTGTTTTGTGTTCTTATCTTTATTTTTTTTTACAAATTTTTTGTGCTTGAAGAAAAACAAATAGCACTCAGATGTAGGCTGAACAAAATGAACATACAGGAGGCCAAATCTCTTTCCCTTGTCTCCTTACAGGGCTCGGCCCATGAATTCTTAACATCCGAGATGTAGCTGAGAAGCTTCCAACCGGTATAGTGGTTTGTGTTTGATTCATTTTTAATCAGCGTGGATAAACCTGTGGCTCCTGATGCTGTTATCGCCTCCATCCTCCCTAGCACAGCAGCTTTGGGCTCGGTTTGTTCTTGAATACAGGAGCGCAGCAGACACGTCTGCGTTGCAGAACAGCAGCGGATGGCAGCTTTCCTCTCAAGCTAATGCTTTAGCCTGGTGCTAGATGCTGTTTTTACTACAGGAGGTGCCACCGTTTTGGGAAAGATGTGGCCATAGCATTTTTCCCATAAGCACAGAGATATTAGCTCCAGACTAACTGATACTGCCTTGCTGGCGGTTTTGGTTGGATGAGACATTCCCAGTTTTCCATGGCCTTCTGTAAAGCCGTTGTGTGTTGTTGCCCTCTGCTGTTAGATAGCAATTTCATTTTGATTTTGTGATCTATTCTGCATCTATAGCGCATGTTTTGCATTGGGATCCTTTGGCCTTGGAGGTGCTGTATAAAGGCAAACTGGTATGTGACTAATAAAGGCATAATGGGCAAATGATAAAAGGGCAAGTTGTGATTATACTCTTAAATGAAAGTCTAGGCCTGTGACGTTGTGGAGATCAGAATAAATGATTTAACTCAAAAATCCATGGGGGGACAAGTAGGACTAGAGGCTGCTTTCAGGCCTCTGCTAACAAGAAGGGAGATGTGGAAAGAAAACTTGGGTCAAGTTACCACTCTTGGCTAACTTTGCAATGAAACTGAGAGGATCAGTAGTGCTGACTTCATGAAGCCGGAGCATCAGGGACTTAGCTGCCTTTCTTGCGTAGGATTTAATAAGGAATTAACCAAATTTCAGTTTTCCATAATCCATTTATTTCAGTATCAGTTGGACGATGCTGTAAATTGCATTACATTTACATGGGATCTGACAGAGAGCGTGGCATGCGTTCTGTGCCCTGAGGAGCACAAGTTGCATACACTCTCCACTGACATCCTGGCCTGTCCTATAGTGGGGTGATGCAGCTGTACTGCCACAGATAAAATCAATGCGGTTCTAGCTTCAGCAGAATAAATCAGCTCTAGAAGTACGAAGTAAATAAGCACTGCTGCCTAGCCCGGGCAAGTACGTTGCCGATTGCCAAAGCTAGAAAGAAACCAGCCCAGAACCACAAACAAAACTTTCAGATCTTGTGCAAGTGGGCATGAAAAAGAGCTGCAAACCTACCGTGCGGATTGACTGTAGGATGTAAGAGGCCAGTGGCTAGTTCACTGCATAAGATGAACAAGTATGTGCTTCTACCTTCCTGACTACATTGGGTGGATGCAGGATGCTGCCCTCCGAATTGGTGAAGCGCTACTGCCCATCGATTTCAATAATGCCAGTGCAGGGGAAGGTAATGAGCTGTGGATTCACTTTCTGCTGAGTTTCTCACAGCTTTTCATTTAATCCAACAGATCTTTCTGCTTGTTCGTGTTAATGGATAGTTATGGAATATCGCATGATGGATAGGGAGGCTGAACCCATTAGCATTTTGAATGGTTTGCAGATATCTTAAATCAACCACATCCTGTAATCTTAGCTCAGCGTAAGGCCTGCAAGTGCTCTCTATTCAAAACAAATGTCAGTACGGATTTTACTTCCCCCCATTCCGTACAATGACCCAGTGACTGGGCTGCTTTTAAAGTCATGATAATAAAAAGGTTTATTACCAACTCCTGCCACACACAAGCAGATGCTTGAGGAAAACATGTTGGATTGAAGGTGGCATCTTTTCTTTGCTGGCTGTTTGCGCCCGTGTATCTCTTGGCAGCTTTTTGCAAAACACTGGGGAACAAAATTACCCGAGTTGTAGACAAAGCAGAAACAGCAAATCAAGGGCATGTATTCAATATATTCCCATTTTGGAAGAGACATTTCCCACCCACTGACGCTCTGCAGGCTGGTAATCAAATTGTATCTTGGGGTTTGGGTGGTTCGGTTAACCACAAAAAGCAGTTGTGCAGCTGGAATAGCTGTTGCATTTCCCTCGGAGTCTGCAGGCTCTCCCAGGAAAATTGCCAGGTGTCTTTCAGGTCTGAGTATTAACCCGATTCTAGTTCCTTGCATCTCGGTGGATGGAGCATGCCCTGAAGACGTGTGCTGGGGGAGAGACCTTGGAATTGATCTCAGCGGCGATGAAACCACGAGGACACGTCTTAGATGTGGCTGAGCGGGATGTGGTCTACATCTGCTGTTAAGAGATTGAAACTTTTATCAGCGTGACAATATATTGCTTAAAAATTGCTAATAAGAAAGTTATTCTTTATAAATTCTTGAGGATGTATTTAATGGCTCTACCTAAATCCCTGACTTGATAGATAAGACTGGAATTTTTATGTGAAAGTCTTCATCTCTTTGGATTTTATGTAGCTGACTTGTCTAAGGTAAAATTGCGTTTGGAGAAGTGTTCTCCAGACTGTTTTAAATCTTTGTTTCTCTGCTAGGACAGGGGTGAGTGTTCTGTTACAGGGCGTGACGCTAGATAATGTGTTCAGTGTTGTGGATATAATAAAGATGGATTTTTGTAAAGCTTTTGCTACTGAATTATGTTCCATCCTAGCCCACAATGTGTCCATACATCTCTTCTCTTCTTTATCTTGAGAAACACCCTAAACACTAGCAAGTGCCAAGGCAAATTGAAGCATCCAGCCTAAGGAAACAAGCACATGGTGGAGTCCATATGTTCTAAAATTAGGCTCATCTTTGTTTATAACGATATGTAATAAATGAATGCGTTGCACCAAAATGAGTTCTTCATTTGTGCCAGAAGCTGACATCTGAGTCTTGTGTACTTTATGGAGCTGATCAGCTGTATTGTACCCCCTGATTGTGTCTGGCTGATGCACGTGACTCCACGCGTGCATCTTCCTGCCTAGTGCAGGGGGCCCGGACCCCATGCCCTCGTGGGGCCCCTTCCAGTCTGTAAGTCTGTGAACCCCAGCTCTTGCACCTCTGTCCCGATGTGACACGTTTCTGCAGTTCCTTGCAGGGGGTCAAGGTGGGCAGAGTTATAACCGAGGGACCCCAGGTTTGAGAACTTGAGACACGGGACCTCCTTATTCGTCTAACTCCAGCTGGAAATCTGGCATTTCGTTGACAGCCAGGCAATGCATCGACTCTGGGGATTACTAAGGAGACTAATTAACTAACCCACATAATGTAAAACACACTTTCATAAAATATTTAAACATATTCTACATATAAAGCTAATATGAGACGCATTTTCATAACACTGAAGCATTTATTTATTTTTTCTTGTAGCTCAAACTACGTCCCCAATTTCATGGCACGTGGCATCGCATCGAGTTTCTGACTTTACCCTACCGAATATGCCGACCTAGCACAGCAGGCTCAAGCATTTCTGAACGCTAGGACGTGTAAATGTAAGTGTGAATTCCTTTGTCTCAGTCTTTTATCCAGAGCTCTTCCACAGATTCAGGACATCTGAGCAGTAACTTGGGTGGAAATGTCTCTGAATAATAAAGCTTTTCCCTTCAACTCATCATAGCTGGCAGCTTATAATTAGGGATCTATTAAAAGAATTGTGTAACTCTCAAATGTATTTTAAAACTTAAAAAAAGATAATTATCTAGGCATCATTTTAGTATTGAATGACATATTGGAGTTACAGGTCAATATCCAGCACCCAATATGTAACTTTGTAACTTGTGTAATTATAAGTAAAAAATAACCCCCTCGAATACATGGAAAGTAGCTTTGTATGTGCTACTTCTGTGCAATGACTCTTCCTTGCAGATGTGGAAAGACAAGTCCCATATTAGACATCTGCTCTTTAAGTTTCTGTTTGTAAATGTCTTGAGACATTTAGTCTAAATGTCGTGGAAGAATATTTGCTCATTTGTAGCCTGCTAAGACTCAGCAGTCCTTTGCAGAGATGAAGATCTATTTATTAATTAATAGTGAAATGAACACAGCTGTCTTTCTGGCCTGCAAATTGTTTGTGAAGCAATGCCTGTGGTCTGGACACTTGTTTGTCACTCGTAAGTCGCTCACCACATATGGGAGGCTCACAGGTTTAGTTTACTCTTCATTTATGCTTCCTAATGGGTTTCCTCCATCACTTATTGCTTTTCCTTCTGGATGGCATGACAAGTACTTGAGATGGATGAAAGAGCAGTCAATGGAACCATTGATACTAAAACTGGTGAATGTTTTGGGGTCCATAGACCATTTTAGATGTGCTGGGTGGTTGTCTCCACATTCAGGAAAAGTGAATACTCTGACCTAACCATGAGCCCTTGGACATCCAGCTGTGAACTGCTCTTTTTGGAAATACATGCTGCTGCTTGCTACTATGCTCAACCAGTGCTAGAGCTGTAACGTCAGTGAAAAGCAGCCACCGGCGGTAACCACGTGTTTTGCTGACCTGTTGCATTTTTCTCGTGGCAGCTAGCATCCACAGACCAAGTTAAATGCGAGACAAGTGCCTTCAATGATCATGCATGCTGTTGCAATGAAGGGGTGTGCGTGTCTGTCCTGAAGGGTGGAACATGCCCTGTGTTTCTCACTCAGGCCCAATGGTAACGGTGGTCGTACCCACCGGTTTGTGCTCCCTCCAGTCTGAACTATCGCTTGGGCTTGGCAGTGATTCTAAGGACCCTGGCGCAGACTCTGGCTACGGCGAGTTCAGTTCCCAAATCTCCTATGCTGGTGCGTTATGTTCTGCTCTAAGGTGTGCCTTTAGATGTTCCCATTTGGGCTGGGGACGTCTCTGCACCAGTCCGGTTAAGGGCTTAGCCTCAAAACCTGGACAGGGCGATACGCACACCTCGAGTGTGCGCTTGTCTGAACGCAGTATCAGCAACGCTGCTTGAGGACACGGGAGTGTCGAGTGGTGCCACGTTATCAGCTCCCACACTGACTTGCTCCTGTCATTTTCAAGGCACCTAATAATCAGTTTTACGGCTGTTGTCAGAAGCCTTGAAAATGAGGAGAAATGGCAGTTATGAAATGGGCTTGTTCCTGTCATTTCCAAGGCTGCTAAGTGCAGATGCTTCCCCTTTGCTGCTTCTGTGCAGTTAAACTGAATTGGAGTTGCGGAGCAGACGGTTATGGGTGCAGCTAGCCCGGGTGCGGTTATAGGTACGCACTGACAGTGGGGCTGAAGGATGCTCTGCACTATGCTGCTATGCAGATAACGAAAGTTGGCTTATCATGTAAGCTCTTCGCAACACGGTGCGACCGTCACTGTGTTAGGCAGTGGCCTGAGGTACATGCTTACTGCAGGTGGGCAAGGCAAGCGGAGCGTACTGCTAATTTGAAGCAAAAAGCATACATTAAAAAAATTAAGTTTCCAGACTCTGGATAGCTTTTTTGGGTTTAAATGACTTGCAGTTCATAATGAGTTACTCTCTAAGGTACGCAGTTCAAGCTTTTTCCTCAAGGCCAAATGGGGAAAAAAATGCAAGGTTGACATCAGCTCATTGGAGGCTATCGCCCAGGACTGCCCCACATGGAGGAGGAGTTGGCTGTAAGGATCGCAGTACTCGGGAACATTATGACAAGAGCAGATAGAAAAGTGGGAGCGGTAGAAACAGCACGTTGCGGCCAGACCAGACCAAACCAAGCCTCCAGAGCCACTAACCCTGCATGGAAACATGTGCCTGAGTTGCAGCGGAGTCTGGTGATCCCATATCGGCTTCGTCAGTCATCTTTGAACCCACAGCTAAGACAGTCGTGGAAGATGACTATGAGGGATTGCCAAAGAAGCCGCTTCTGAGTGGGAGCAGAGTCCGTGTTTCACGATGGCTTTAGGATATCAGCAACTGGTCAGGGAGCGGGGCTGGAAGGGACCTCTGCAGATCGTCTAGTCCAGCCCCCTGCTCGAGGCAAGATCCCCCTATCCACGCCACCCCATACAAAACCTTGTTGAAGTTGGGGTTTACAGAGATGCACTTGCTTTGCTGTATCACTCGACCCCTGTTTTCTGAATCTCTGTTGGTTTCTTTTCCTCCCCTGTTTTTTTCTCCTGGGGGCCTGAGAGCAGTTAAGGAACTATCCTGGAAACAGACACAAACAAATGAAAATAGCTAAGTGCAACTATCAAATCACACAAAAGACTAACACAAATGAATGTAATTTAGCGATCAGATTTGCGTGCACTTTCTGTACCCTTGTTCAAGTATGATGATGTATTGGTCCATTTGTATGGTATGCTCAGTTGTTAACAACATTAAAGCAGGGCACTCGGAGGTAGGAGCCCAGGATTGTCTTTGTAACTCTGCTCTACCCTTGCCTTGTCATCCTAAGCAAGTCTTTTAATCTCTGTACTTTTAATTGGTATACAAATTAAAAAAAAAAAAAAGATTAACACCTTGCACTTTGGTAGTATCCTCTCCTTGAAGATCTTGAAGCACTTTTTCTGCATCTATGCCCACGTCTTTCAAGGATTTTCTAAAACGTTTGAACAGCAGCAGTTCTAGGACAGGCGGCTGCGCGCCGGTAGTGACGCGGGGTCTCTGTGTAAACGCAGCAACTCGCTGGGCCGCTAGCCACTGCTGTAACCATCTTCTACGTGATGGTGATGAACAAAGCTGGGACTTTGCTTGGCTGAAAACGGCTCTCTTCAGATGAGGGTAGCTCAGGAAACAGCGTGTTCGCGTGCACCTCGCTCACGCCTTGTCCACTCTAGCAGACGGGAGGGGTTCGAGTAGAATTTCTCTTCTGGCTGCTCATAATTTGGGACAGTATCCCAAGAAAGATGGACACGGAGCACAAACAGACTGCTTATCGCCTGCCACTGACTGAACAATTTTACACGCATCAGTTCCCTTTAGCCTGTAACCCCTCAGAAGCTCGTACTCTCCAGCATCTGGGTGTGGACAGAGCCACTAAGACAAATGGTTTGTGATGAGCGTGCTCCCTTGGTGGTCTCCTCTGGGCAGCGTGACCTGCAATGCCGCATGCTCTGGTTGGGATGTGTTTGGGAGTTTCACCGCGGTTCCTGCAGGAAGCTGCTTGCCAGAGCCTTGGCCTTGCAGTTCCCGGTGGCTGTACTTCCACGAAGGCCTGCGGGAGCAATCGCACGGTGTAACCCGGGTGGAGCGGAGCGACTGCACCGTGCAATCGAACAGCTTCTCTGGGCCAGAAACCTCCCCGTGGAGTTGCATGGTCCTCCGAGGAGCGGTGCTGCTATAGCAGCCCGTGTGCTGTGGCACTGCCTAGCTAATTCCCAAGGACTCATTCATTAATCTCTTCCCTTCTCATAAGACTTTGGTTTCTGTTTTGTGTCTGTGTCTGTCTCAGGCTGGAAATGCAAATTGTCTTGGCTACGATGAAAGTCTGGGTTCGGTTGCACTGGTTACTTGTTAAACTCTGGCGAATGATTAATTCTGGCGTTCAGTGTAGATTTCCTCTGGATGTTCAGCGATTTGCTCATTAATGTGGGTTAAGTTTCCTAATTCAATTAGGAATCCTTCCAAGGGCTTGTCTACACCGCTTCTCTGCCGAGCCGAGGCACGTCGCCGAGGAGCGCGCCGCATCTGCCGCGCGGAGGCTGCCCGCGTCTCGTCTCGCGCAGAAACGGGGCGCCGTGCGGCTGCTGCCGGGCACCTGTGAGCACCGGGCAGGTCCTGCGCGCTCCGCCGCCTGCCCCGCGGGGTCCCAGGCGGTGGGAGGAGCGCCTCTTCCCCCAGCCCGGGACTCGCCCCGAGCCGGCTGCTGGGGTGGGCCGAGCACAGGGGGCTGCAGAGCCCGTGCAGCGGGCGCGGGGCGGAGACCCTGCGGCTGGGCTTCAGTCCGGGAAGGGTGGCTCGTGACGTGACCGGCACTCCTGGCAAGAGCGTGTGGAGGCGAGGCAAGGGACTGGCTTCCGTGGGGCAAACTGGGGCACCCGGGCGGTCCAGACCCGGCAGAGGAGCCTTGGCCAGCGCAGCCGAGGCGGTCTGGGCCAAGATGTCCACTGAGGCTCTTGGTCACCTTGGAGGGCATTTGTCTGCGTGCTGGGGTGCGCTCCTTCCGGGCGCTTGTCAGGAGCTCTCTCCCCAGCAGGCCCCAAGTGGTCCCTGGTCCCAGTTTGGGCTGCAGCCTGTGCCCAGGTAAGGGGGGCAGGGAGGGTCTTGTATTTAATTGGTTTCAAGGAGAGGTTTTCTCCCCCATAAAACACAGGGGGAACGAAGCCTTGTCTTTGAATTGAGTATCAGGGGTCCTGCGTTGCTCCCTGCTCTGCACGGATCCCCTCGCCCCGCAGGTTCGGCGCGGGGCCGGGCAGCAGGGCAGGACCCAGCGCAGAGCCATGGAGTAGTAGTGCCAGACCCAGTCGGGCACCCTCGCCAGCCTCTGGCTCTGTGCGGGGTCCCGCCGCTTTCTGGCTCCGTGCAGAGCCGGCCGGGGTGGCAAGGAAGTCGGGGCAGGCACCATGGCAGGGGCACATAGTGG
>JAGPOW010001327.1:38987316-39003252 GCA_030014935.1 Caiman crocodilus | reverse complement strand
TCGACCTCTCTCGCCTGTGCTGAGAGGGACCGAATTACAGCAAGTAACAGCTCTTCAGTGCGCGTGAATGAAGACCTCGGATAGGCGAGCACGTGTTTTCCACACGGAAATGGATATTTGCTTGCCCAGATCCAATATTTGCACATCGTATTGTCTGAACTGATTAAAGCTTGATCCTATAAACGCCCTCGTTGGATATTATGGCTTGCCTGACACTTAAGAGCATCTCAGGACTCCTACATGATTACAAGAGTTTTCTTTTTTGTGGATGAAGGATAAAGAAGGCACATGGGGAGGAGCAATTCAGCTAGGGTCAGGCGCAGGTTTATGATGCCGGCAAAGACAAAGAAGTCCAAGTCCTGCAGCCCTCGCCCGTCTTCCCGTGGCAGTAACAAGCACAGCCCGTCGCCCAGCACCTCGCAGCAGCCGTGGCGTGGTCCAGCACCCCCGTGCAAACCGAGCTGCCGGCGAAGTCGGGCAGGATCAGGCCACAGCTGGGCTCCAGCCTCTGCTCACAGGAGCGCGAGATGGACCCGCTTCCTCAGGGTCCCTGTAGTGCCCGCTTATGTCAATAGAAAGATGCTCATTGATGGCAAAAGGATTGTGCTCGAGTCCCTCGTGTTCAATAGACCTGGATTTCACGGAGTCATCATCACCTTCTACCGTTAATTTAGGATTTGGGAGCATAACGATTGCAGGTAGGACTGAGTACATCAGGAGTCTCTAATCGGCGCCAGGACCTGTGACTTGAAAGGAAGAGAGCAAGGAAGCTGAGAGACCGAATCCTGGAAATCCTGCCCTAGCAGAAGTGCTTTCCTTCCTCCTCGGATGGAGATAGGCGTAGGCCTAGGGCGCGGGGCAGGTGGATTTGATATTCCTGCCAAAAAATGTGGGGTGGTGGCTTTATTTTTCCTAATAACATTTTCTAATGTAGCTGTGGCTGCTAATTTAGTCTGTCTCACTATTAATTGAGTCCTCTTAATTTTTATGTGACGAATGTTGTTAGTTTTTCTAACATAATCCTCTGTTCGAAGCTTTGAAAGAAACTAGTTCTTAAAGATCATGAAGAACGCGAGATCTAGGGGGTAATATTGGAAACTACTAAACAATAGAAAACCAGGCGACGCGGGGCCGTGATTATAACTGCGTGACTGACGGCGGTAAACAGCAGGCACGCCGAAAGACCCATACACCGATTCAATTCTGTTTATTTTCTGCAGTGTCCTGAAGTTGCACAGTGCTCGTCTGCATTTGCATCCAACTTGTTTTGTTATGCATACTTTCCTTAATTACTTCTTGAAGGGGGATACATATTTTTCCTAAGCATATTTTTCATACCTCTGAGCTTATATTTACGTGGCTTTGCAAATGACAACATGCCTCCTACAATCTGTCGCTGCTTATGCTCGAGCAGTCGTGGATTGGATGGGAGGCCGGTACGTGGAGCCTTTGGCGTCGGTCTCGCTCCCAAATCCGTGTTCAGACACCTGCATGAAAGGTGGCTGGCCTGAGGCGTCTGGCCTCGGCGTGACTCGGCTGGGAGCTCAGCAAGCGAGGTCGCTCATTTTGGGTGTTCTGGGGGGAGTCCGCCTCCCAAATGCTTGCCTGCCGCCATGTTACCTGCTTATGGGAGGGTCGTGCTCTTTCCTTCCTCTTAAACTGTTCTTTGGGGAGAAAACGTGCAATCCTTGCAGTTCACGTACCTGTGCAGGCTCTTGATCACAAGTATGCCTTGATAATTACCAGCGTCTCCTGCATTTAAAACAGATGTTTCAATATATGCTGTTGGCTGCTCCAAGTCGTTCGTGCCGGAGGCCGACCTGCATCCTACGTGCACTCGCACGGTTAGGAAATAAAAAGCTCTATTCTGGATCCCTACTAACGTACGATTTGCTGTGGCCATTAGTTTTAGCAACAGCCTCTCATTAGGAAACGCTGGTACAATTTGTTTCAAGCTCTGAACTGTAGTATAATAGTGTACTGCTATTCCCGCATTATTCACAAGAAATGCAAAGATCCATGTTTGTACTGGTGAAGAATACCTCTGGAGTTTTATTGATGTATCAAGGTAAAGGAGTTTATATAAAATGAGGCAAATGAGAAGTATTTCAATACTGCTTCATGCTGTAACATCCTCCCAACATTGCATAAGAGTCTGATCTACTCACAGGTAAAACTTCTGCTGTTCTTTCTTGGGTATTTGACTGGGAAAACTATACATCTATCCCAGGATTTGGTCAATTTACATTTGTCTCTGATCCCCTGTTTTCTAATAGCAGTATCATTTGAAGATTTTCATTTGTCATGAAACTTACTTATAGCTGCTCTTACTTGCATTCGTGGAGATTTTGTTTATTATTATTTATTCGTGCAATTTATATGCTTCCCAACAAGGGTTCAGGGGGGGAACTAGACCATCGGTACGAGAGAGACGCACAGAGCAGCGCCTCGGCCCAGCTTTGTTTGCTAAACACCTGCCCGAGTTGGACGGCCGTACAGAGCTTCGGAAAGATGCTTTTAGAGAGAGTCTTTGGGGATGTTTTAGACATACTGAAACTTTGAGTTTGGCCACTGCTGCTGAAGCAGAACTTGAAAGTTGTCGCAGTCGAAATGCTGTGGCTAAGAGCAAGGTGTTGGGTGGAAATGCTCTGGTGACCCTAGAAGCTGCTTAGGACAAGGGGAATAACTAGTACAAGTCACTGCCAGTTGTTTGACTTGATAGGCCTTTTCTTCCTGCCACCATCGCCCTGTAACTGTGATCATTGCCACGTGTGGTATTACTTGGATTGGAAATACTGCTTTTCTTCTGAGTCTTGCTGTGTTTCTTCTGTGCCCGTGACTGTAGCACCTACCCTGCCAGCAAACCGGAAAGGAGGAGCTGCCAGTCTGACACGAATCTGCGCACACGCCTACGGAGCCGACCCCCGTGGGGCAGAGGTGTCCAGACAAACTTGAAACAGGAGGGTCTGGGCCAATTTCTGCCCTTTTCAGTCGCATAAAAAATATACCTGTTAGTGAACTGTAACAGTGCTTTAGACCAACGTGAAAGTGTTTTAAGGTCTGCAAACTTTAACTTTCAAGGAAAACTCAAGCGTGCGTGCATTGTCAGGGAAGGGCTGCTAGCTCCTCCACTTTTAGTAGAAACGCATGAAGACAAGTGCTGGGGAGTTGGCTCTCGGATGAGGTTACGTTCACCAGCTGTTCACCATTTTTCAGGCGTTGAGAGCTCATCCCCAAGCCCTTCCTGCTGGAATGGCCCTTTCAGGAGGCATATGCCCTTTTTGGGTTTTAAGGAGGACCAATTTGTAACCTTACAGGTGTGCATATTTCCACTGAAGCCACTGGGGTTAGGAAAGCCGTGGGCCCTTTGTCTTGTGGTCATAGGTGGACTTATACAGTACTGCAGAAAAGTAATACTGAGCTTGCTCCAGCAATGCTGAGAACAGCCCCTTCTTGCAACTCCGTTCGCCCGGGTGTTCCCTTATTACACCGGTTCGCTGGGGGTTTTGCAAGGCGACAGAACAATGCTCAAGTAATTTATTCATTTATGAAGTTTATTCCTCCTACCAGCTTTAATGAGCAGAATCCTGTGCCGAGCTGTGAATCCATTTGTTCTTGGGAGATTATGGGAACGGCTGTCAATATCTTTTCCACGCTTGAACTGTTTTGATCAGCAGCTCTCAGACGTGGATTATCTGTACTTGAGAGTAATGGTTTCTGTCTTTTGCCAGATTCTTGCCGAGGTCCATTGGCTGCCGCTGCTTTAATCTAAAGGCAAAAGAGAACATTTCAGACAAACAGTCATTTGTCAGAAATCTGATGCCTGGGAAGGAGCTCGTTTGAGTGAGGCAGAAATACCAGCTCTGATCAACATTGCAGGCAAAGCTGTATGCTGCAAGCAGCGCCCTATTGATGAATATTCACGTACAGCAACAGTGCTACTGACATTTCATATCGCGACAAGTGGTTAATGCTGTGCGGAGAATGCTTGATCCTGAGCAAGAGTATAGTTTGTATTATTTCCTTTGTTTCGTTGTAATGGAGGATATAATTTATTAGGGCATAATCATGTAGTTTATTGCATTTATTTACCAACCTAGTAGGTGAAAGTACAGAATGACACTAATCTGGCATGAAAAAAAACAGCAGGAAAAATATTGTCCTATCAAGCAAATTTAAACTCTCTTTAACATGAAACAAAATGCCCTAAATAATGCTCTGAGTTATTAGCTTCCTTCACTTGTGTCAGAGCCTTCAGGTAATTCATGGTACATTTCCAGGCCAAAAATGCTGGACTTGAGTAGAATAATGGGTTTACCTTGAGCATCTGAATTGCTTTGCTGATTACTTGCAATCCTGTTTTTGATTCTTAAGACACGCAATAAAGTGTGCAGCGTGTAGATGTTAGACACAAAAGGGTTTGCAAAGAGAGCTCCAAACTGCCAAAAAAGTGTTGCTGTAAATCAATTTGTCATAACCAAATTTATTGTCCTAGTTTATTGAAGGCAAGGAAAAAAAGAAAAGAAAAATGGGACAAATGAATAAAACAGAAACCAGTAGTTAGTAGGGAAACATGATTAGAAGCAGATCAACTAAGTAGCTTGGCTTTCAGTTCCCCAGGGCAAGATTTTCTCCTGAAAATCTTGGCCTGAATAGACAGATAATATGATGGGGAAGTCGGCTCAAGATTAGGATTCAGTGATTAAAGCTGAACAGTTTTTAAAGAAAAAGAAAAGTGCAGCAACAGCAACATAGCGTATGTGGCCAAACCAATGACATCACCTTAGTACAAAATATTTTAACACTATTTACCAAATGAAAGGGTTTTTTTGGCAGCACTTCCAACACTTGCGATCCAAGCGTTGGATGGAAGATGTTGATTTAAACTGCACTGCAAAATGCAGTTTTTCCCACCCAAGCTGTGTATGATGGCAAGAAGTAGTTTTATTGCTTAGAAAGAAGCTGAAATGACCTTATCTTGAAAGCTTCCTAGCTTGGTAAGAGAATCAAAGCTTGACCTGGATGGATCCTGAGCTTGGTCCTCCTGTCCAAGTATTTCTGCTCTTGGGGTGATGCATCTCCGCCTGCTCTCCTTGCCAGCGAACCCAGCACAGGCCTGATCCTTATAAATTGATCATTAAATAAAACTAATTTAATCTCCTTCACATGTTAGTGGGCAAAAACCGGAGGGGATTAGATATCGGACAGATCTGACACTGTTCAGGCCATGCTTCACGCCCCATGTGCGTGGAGTCTTTTAGAGGCGGGTACGTCGGCCCCAGGGCTCAAAACCGCGTCGAATTCCCCCTGAGCCCTCAGTGATTCAACTTGTCTGGAGTACATTTTGGCTTCAGCATCTAATCTGCAGTGAGCACATTGCAAACACAATGTTACTCTGAAAAGCTTCTCTTGTTTCTGTGTCATGTCTATGAATACTGAATTAGTTTAGCTTGTCACCTGCTTGGGAAAATAAAGTTGGCAGTCTTTGAAAGTTGGAAATGCAGTATATTGAGTTTACCAGGGAGCCCTGCCCTTTGGTTAACATACCCCAAGCAACCAAGAATTGGGACAAGAGCCATAATATCATTATTGATCTGTAACAGCTGAGCCAGGCAGCACAAGCAGTGAAGAGAGACGCTTTTCCAGGACCTGCTCAGGTCACGATTGCTGGGGTGGGTAGCACAGGGCCTTGCACACCGGGGCCTCTGGCCAGAGTTGGGCCAGAGCAGGGCAGCTTCCGGCACGTCCTCTGCCTCGTGTGAACAGAGCTGAAATCTGCCGCTGTTCGCTACCAGAGACCTGGACCCCTCACGCAGCTCGCGATCGGCTTGGGGGTTGGGAGCAGCGCCAGCGAGAGGTGCTGAATAGACTTGCGTGCCAGCGCGCCCACATTTCCAGAGTCCCCGGGAGGGTTAGTCTATCAAAGACGGACCCAATGTGAGCAGCACTGTCTGCCTGGGTCTGAGGCGTGGGTGACGGGGGGTGGACGAGTTCTTGCATGCGCGCACCATGGACTTTCGTTTGCTTTCCCCAGCGAGCCATAAATATCTGAGCCCTAGATATGTGCGGAGGGGGCCGAACATTGATCTTCCCCTCTGCGCGTTCTTGCCTGCATGCGCAGGACGCGCCGACCGACTTGTACCAGGGAGATGCTCCCCGTACCCCCCTCGAAGTGGTCTGTGCTTTCTGGAAGAGCATGCGTCCTCAAGCCCCTTCCCTTACCCCTTTTTGTGCAGGCAGTGGAGGCAGTTTTATAAATAAGAGAGCCTAGAATAAATTTTAACATGTTCCAAGCTAGTTCTATTAAAATGTTACTTTGGAATATTTATAGCTAGATCCCTCCGGGGAGCAATTTTTCTAAACTAGTTCACATGCTGCAAGATGATGCATTCAGGATATTGAAGCATTGCCTAATAGCTTTGCATTAGGTTGTTCGTTCAGGCTTTGTGTTACTTAGTTTTAGAAAAATAATCTCAGCTTTTTTTTCTTGCTGTAAATTATGCATGTTTTATCAGAGTTCGCAGATGATGAGCTATTACTATTATTATTTATAGTTAATTTTCTGAGGGATGCTGTTGCTTCTGTGAAAATCTAGGGAAGTTTTTCCATCAGTCTCCGTGGAAGTAGGATTAACCTCTAAAATGTCAATATTTCTAATTAGGAAATGGTTTTAAAATGGGCCAGAAAACCAGACCTAGCAGAAAAATAAGCCTTAAGGTATTCAGGCATTACATTACCGAGAACTGTGTGACCCTGTACTCTCTTCTAAACCATTGCTATGGGCAGTACTGTTTATTAGCAAGAGCACCTACTAATCCGGGACAATGATGGGTCTCCACGTGTGACCATGCATGTGTCATCCGTGTATCTCCTGTGTATGTCACGAAAGCCCTTGCCACCGCCCGGTGAAACGTGCGGTAAATCACTGCTCCATTTCCGGTCTTCCCAGGCATCCACGGCCGATGTCCTGTAAATAGTTGTTGGTTGCTAATTGTCTTCCTTACACCGCACTGGAACCCAAGGGCACAAAGCGAGCCATTAATGATTGACCCCACAGACTATGGTCTCAATAAATACCTTGCTTTTTGACGTAACCTTTTGCATGTTTTGACTATTGGCTGTAAAGAGACCTAATTAGTACCCTGATCTTAGAGGTATTCTTGTGTTTTCCAATGGAGCCCAAAGGTGCTGATTGGGACCAGCTGAGAGTTCAGGCTTTAGGGGATAAAGAATATTCCAAGATTTTGTGAGATGGGCAGGGGACCCTTCATTGTGTTCTGGGATCAAAAGCACACACTTCAGCAATCCTGAAGGAGGGGAATCTGAAAATATTTTGCAAAGTCACCTGTTTACTGAAATAAGGCCCCCAAAACATCAGTAACTCAATCAGGAGTAATACAGGCAGTCCTCGACTTACAACATTTCGAGTTGCAACGTTTTGCACTTGCAACGTTCGTAAATTGACACCGTTTCAACTTTCTGACATCAGTTTCAACTTTACAATGCTTGATCCCACGCCACACCAGCGAACAAGTTCACGGTGTCGCCCGTCTCCCTGGAGCACGTCTGGGCACACTTCCTTGGACGCTGTCTTTAAGAAAGCCGACAAGACTCCCGAGAGGACTCCAGCCAAGACCGCTGCAAGGGTCCAACCAGGAGCCCTTCAAAAAGTCCAGTCAAGTCACCTCAAAGAAGTCCTTCCAAATCGACATGATTACTATTTACAATATAAATACATTAATGTAGCTACATTACTCATCTAGAATTGATTGAGTAGAATATTCTGGGTTATTTTTGGTGAAAATAGGATATCAAGCCTTGGTTCAGGAACCAATCCCCCATTTCTACCATTGTTTCCTATGGGGAAACCAGTTCCGAGTTGCAACGTTTCAACTTAAGACGTGGTTTTCAGGAACTAATCGTGCCGTAAATGTGAGGGCTGCCTGTAATTAGACTTTTGTTTTAATTTTGATTAAGGAAGTGCGAATTCATTAGGTGCCTGTTTAAAATAAATCGTCCTGTCAGATGTCTGACCTTTGTTAGAGATGATGTCTTGTCGTGTCAGAACTCCTGGAGTCGGTATAGTCCAAATGCTTTCAGTCAAATTCAACTGTTCGTTTAAAATGCAGTGGGGAATCGCGTGTCAGGAGCACGTTTATAAACCTCTGCTAACGGCGTGGCCTGGCCTCCCTTCTCCCCTTTCCATCAGAAGAAGTAGTTAATTTACAGGATTGCTAACGTTTGAAGTGTTGGAAGATGAACGACTTGCTCTGGGAAACCTCTTTGAATGGGTGGTTGTGCCCTTTGGGTAAGGAGTTCAGGGTCAGGCTTAAAACCGGTCTTGTGAGAGCTCTCGCACCACTGGGCTCTGTTTTACCTACTGCTGATCTGTAATAATGTCGGGGTGGTTTCTCTGAGCTGTAGCTCCATCTGCATTACACCTTACTGTGCTAGTCCTTGCAGTACTTCCCGGACAGCTCTTCCCAGCGCAGGTTTGTGCATTCGTACCGACCTTTCCTGCATCGTTTTTTGGTGATATGTTTGCTATATGAGAACAGTAGGCTATGATGGGGACTCTGGAGACTCTGGCATCTACTGACCCTGCTCTTGACATGCCTACTACGGAAATCTGCAGCTTCCTAGCACTGATGTTATGCAGGTTTTTTGTTTTGTTGGGAGAAGTAGCTCTTGAAATGAAGAGTCGGGTACATAATGAATGCCCACGTTACTGTCCTTTCCCCCAGTACAGAATAACAGTTCTGCTTTGTGCTTTACGCTGCCTGAAACATTTTAAAGGACACAGTTTGCCTTAATTATCCTAAATGTTTGCTTGGCTGGGATTGCTTCCTGTTAGTACCATCCCATGCAGCATGGTTTCACACTGGCTGTGATCTGGACCTGCGATCCTCAGTACTAGATCACCCTTTCCAGTGGAGCGGGCGAACCCCGTGGAGACCTCTGGGACCAGAAGCAATGGTTTTATGAGCCATTCCTGGTAACGGTGCTTACCTGTGGGGAAGTCTGCAGTCACAGCTATCAAGGGGCATTACGAGTGCAGCCTGGTTTTGCGTTCTTCAGTTTGTAGGTAGGGAAACTGAGTCACCAGTCACGTGACTTGCATAATGGATCAAATAAAAGAGGTGGAATTGGAGTTGTTTCCTCCCCCCGGTCTCCTCCTTTGCATATTCGGTGTCGCAGCTTGCGGCCCACTGAGGCATGCGGTAAGTACGGCAGTCGGGAAATGCAGTCTCCTGCAAAGTGCGGCTGCGTTACTTTTTAAAGAAACACGGCGCAAGCAGGCAAGCTCGGCACGCACAGTCCTATTGATTTCCTTGGGAACCTCACATTTAGGGGGGCCTGCACGATCATTGCTGTCGTGCAGAGTTATTATTTTTGTTCTCTCTCCAGTTTGCGGCAGAACTTTGTCAGGCAAGGTGAAGCATCGTACTTGAGCAGCCATGGGAGACCGTAGTAAATCCATGGCTGTACATCAGAACGGGGCTCGGCAGCGTAGCTCTGCGCTTGCTCCTAGGCGTTCTGGTGTACAGCATACTAATAATGGTGTGTAAACGTGACATTTTTTAATGGCAGGGAAGACATTTAGCTGGAGAGACACTTTAATATTAAACGTTGTTAACAGGCACAGGAGATGTGTTCCCTGAGATTTGAGAGCTGGCATAAGGCTGAATTGGATGCAACTGTACTAGATCTGCCACAGAGGTGAAAGGAAACCTATTTGGTTTCCTGCTTCTGGGTGTGGGAGATTGGGCAGTCCCAGAGCCCGAAGGCCTGGGGCTGAGCGTCGGAGCCCGTGCGCTGACCTGGGACCTTAAACCTGTTCTGCCGGCGAGGTGAGCAGTATTTCGGGGAGGACCCGAGCTGCAATTCGGCGCTGCTGTGCAGATCGTCCCACCGAACCATGACGTCCTGCTTGGCTTGGTAGCTTGTCTCCTGGGATGTCAGCTCTGCCTGCTTAGTTCAGGATCTTGGTCAGGGATGGTCTCAGCTGCCTGGCTCAGACAGCGTGGTTTTGGGGGTGGGATGGGGACTGTGACACTTTCACCGTGAACTATGCCAGGTAGAGACGTGGCCACCTCCATCCATTCAAGAGAGTGTTTTCCAGTCTGTAGGTTGCTGTTTCTGCTTGTCTTGGTAAGATCACCGCTCAGCAGGTGGAGTTCGCAGTGCAAATGCAGAGGCTGAGCTGACGCTCGAGGGGAAAGTGCTTCGTGGGGTGGGTGCAGCTGCCAAGAGTCGGTCTCTCCCCTGTTCCCGCAGGAAGGCTCTGGCTTGTGTTTTGCTATGCAGATGTTAGCAAGGTTTGTTCCATTTTCAAACCTGCCCTCCTCCCCTGGTCACTTCTCAGCATTTTGCAATCCAGGTAAGAGAAACCGAAGGCTGCCAAGGCATGAGATCCAGTGTGGTTTGGGAATGGAGTTATAGTGGGGCGGGGGCGGGGGGGAGGTTGGTAAATGGAGCCCCCTGGGTAGGGCATTTGGGTTGACAGACCTCATCAGATTGTCCATCAGTGCACTTGGGTCTTGGGGAACAGGATGCTGATTCTCTGGGCATTCATTTCACTGTCCATTTCTCCTTCTCCCTGATTAGAGGGAAAAGCCTCCAAAGTTAAACTCTGTGTGGAGGATAGATTTATGAATGATGGGCACTTAGGGATGCTGGCTGCATGCTGAAATGCTCAATAGCCTTTTTTATTGACTGTGCTAGGACACGCTCTCCTCCAGACAAGCTCTCACTGTTGGTACAGCAAAGCCTATCAGAATAAATAAAATTCTGCCAATAATGGAAAACCTACAGAATTAACCCCCAAAGAGAACAACAAAAACAAACCCTAGTTCACAAAGACCTAAACTACCGTGCAAATTTGGCTTGTTGCATAATGAGATTGGTTAAAGACAATGAAGCAGAACGTACTTGGGCAAAAAAACGGAGCCTCTGGGGGAGCCGCTTTCACACTCGTGCAAACCAGGACAAAACCTGATACGCAAACATGTTGACATCTGTGCACACTTTCCCTTCCCAGACATCTTCTGTATTCGTATCTCTTTATTCCGCCTTCCTTTAAGCTCCCTGTGAATGATCTCTGTGGGTTAATCTCTCGCTCTCCTCACTCTTGGCCCCTTCACCTCCTGCTCAAGCCGACTATGAAACCGGTTTGCTTGTTGTGGTTTAGCTTGGATGCAGTGGTGCGCTGAATGCTGCCGGGGACTGACCGTGCATCTCTAACGGCAATTTGCTGAAGCCTTGCAGGACTGGAGGCTCGGTGTTTAACTTTGCATTGCTCTCTCCTGGACTGTTTCCAATCTGTCCACAGCTTTCTGGCAGTGTGGCACCCCATACTGGAAACAGGACTCCAGGCGAGGCCTCACCAGTACTGAATGAAGCGGAAGAATCACCTCCTCGATTTGCAAGTGAAAATCCTGTTGATACAACCCCATTATACTGTTGGTTTTTGCAACAAGAGCGTGCTAGCTTGTATGCAGCTTATGGTCCACTGTAACCCTTCGGCAGTACTGCAGCCTAGCCAGTAATTTTCCCATCTGTATTTGTGCATGCAACTATTCCATCCCAAGTGCAGGACTTTGTACTTGTTGGATTTGGTTGATTGCAGACCATTTTTCCAGTCTATCCAGGTCATTTTGAATCCCAGCTTTGCCTTCCAGAGTGTCTGCAACACTATCCAGTTTGGTATCATCCACAGATTTGCTAAGCACGCACTCAACCCACTGTCCAAATCATTGGTGAAGTTATTATAATAATACCAGACTTTGGACAGACCCCTGGGGAACCACACTTGATATCAGCCAGTTTTGTTATCCACCTTACAGACCTTTTGCCTAGTCCGTATTTCCTTAGCTAATTGATGAGACTGGCATGGAAGGCATTGTTATAAGTCTTGCTAAAGCCAAGGTACATCATGTCTACTCTCTTCCTCAGTCCACCAAGCCTGTCACTTTGTCACAGAGGAAATCAGGCTGGTGAGGCATGATTTGGTCGTGGCGAATCCATGCTGGCCGTTCCTGATCACCTTGTTCCCCTCTGGGAGCTTCACAACCGAGTCCTCGAGGACCCGCGCCATCGTTCCAGGTAGTGACATCGACTGATTGGTCTGTAATTCCCTGGATCTTCTTTCCTCCCTTTCGTAAAGATGGGCACTGTATTTGCTCTTTTCCAGTCACCTCGGACCTCACTTGATCAAGGAAAAGATGTTTTGCTTTATGTGTGAGCATGTGTTCGTTTTCAATAAGCATATTGGATTTTCTTAAATGCCAAAATGGCTTAAGAGCAAGCTGTACACCACTGGCAGTCAATGACATTCATGCATCGTAGCCACTTAGACCCTTCTCAAAATTCACGACACACCTCTTTGATCACTTGCAAATGCAAACCCATAACTGTGTGTCAGTCAGAGGTTTATCTGTAATGTGCATTAAATATATAAAGGAACAGAGTGAAAAATAAGATTAAAGTTGACTGCTCTCAAAGTGTAAAAGTCTTCTCTCTTGAGTGATGCTTCCTTCACAGTAAAGAAAGTAAAAGGATTTGCTTTGCCAGTTTTCCCTATGCTCTTCGCCACTGAAGGTCACTTGTATTGAGTGTTGCCTTACCGTTGGCATCTTTGAAGAAGGGGCTGTGCTCAGATCCTGGCACCAAGGATCCTGGTTCTGGGGCTAGCCTTGTTATGCCCTTCAGCTGGTTCTGCAATTAAAATGTTACACAACCATTGTTAGCTAGTCCAAGGGATGCATCAGAAACGTGAAGCGAGCCCTTGCTGGGTTTGACGCAGCATTCAGCAGGGAACTGGGGAGTGACGCCGGGCACGGGCAGGTGATGAGCTGTCAGGAGGCAGGCCCTCACGCTTCCCTGTGCTTTTCTCAACTGAACGTCGGGTCACACTGGCCCAAGCACTTATGGCTGAAGTAGATAAAAAGTGTAATAGTCCCCTAGCCGGCTACTCGTTGATCAAGTCCTGCCTGGCCCCGTCCCATCCGGGTCTGAGAATGGTCCTTTGCTCCAGGACGGGTCCAGCGCTCCTGAGCTGCCCTGGCCCTTCAAGGGCAAACCTTCCTGCCCCTTCCTGGTTGCATCCTGGTTGCATGCAGCTTCTGGAGAAGAAGGGGGCAATGGATGCGTGCTCGTGGGACCCCGCAGGTGAGGGTGCCGGGAGCTGGAGTGCAGGTGCCCGTCGGGACCGACTCGGGGACATCCTACCTGCCCTTGCCACTTCTCCGCAGTAGGACGCCAGCATTTTAGCAATTGCCCGCAGCTCGGCAAGGACCCGGGCATGCCGTTGTCTCGACCCAGGACACGACGTGCCCGGCGCTGGTTCTGGCAGGGCAGGATCTTCCTGCCGCTCCCTGGCGCAGCGCGAGAACCCGCTGTTCCTGGATTATTGGGATCCGGCCGCTGTGGACTCTGTCACGCGCCGAAAGAGAGGTCGTGGGTCTCTGCAGATGGTCAGATGTTCAGTTTTAAAGCATTTACATAAGTCTTTGCAGTCACCTTGAGCACATTTTTAGGTGTTTTGTAATGATATCTTAGTAAAGTTTTAAATGTTTCACTAATTAGTCCTTTTCTCATATTTTGACAGGCTATTCTGTAGCTACAATAATTAATTCTTATTTTCTATATTCAAATGAACACCTGTTGAACACCTTAAGCAGTGACTGGATTTGTTTGTGTTTAAATTTGTCACCAGTGTTTTACATTACAAGGAATTTTGTCTGCACTTGAGCACACACGTGCTCCCTTCATGCTATCATTATGTAACAACAATAGTTAGAGGAACGTGAGCTCTGGGGCATAATACAAAATGTTAATTTTGGTGTTCGGATCTTATTAGCTGTGAAAGCACTTATCATGAGATTGTTGCATGCAAATACCCCTGTAAATCCTGCTGCCTGGCCAGTGCTGTCCCTTGGTTTCAGAGGGGCAAGGCTGCTGAGAATGAAGAGACGCGCTTAATGTTTTTAACGCTGTTATCCGGGGTGGAATGGCACATTTCAGTAAAGATCTCGGAAAAATAAAAAGGGTTTTAAAATGATCTGAAGATTGCACCATTATCAGGGTAGATCAAAAACAAGCTTATGCTCACACACCGTGAAAGCAAAAATCACCGCTGTAAAGGGCTATCCTGTGGGGTAGGGGTTTGATTTCCATTAACAAGTGCCAGTTTTGATCTCTCTGATATCTGTTTATCAAGGACTTGGAAAATCTCAACAAAAGCAATATGTTTTAACCCACGAAGGCTGATTAAAATCTCTACCATAATTTGAAGGTACCTGAGAAGTAATTTTCAGTTCCAGAATAAGCCTGTTCTCATTGTTGAAGTCTACAATAGTGAACACATCTGACCTTCATAATGCTCTCTGCTTCGTATATCTGGCATGCAGAAACGGTAGAGAGGGAGATGTATTATTTCAATCTTTATTGGTTAGTGTTGCGATTATCAAGAAACTAAATCAATATCTGCTGAATATGCTAACTCCCTGTGAAGGGCCTGAATCAATGGCCACTAATGCAATAACACCCAGCTATTTACTTTCTTCTGCTGACATTCTCAGTCTTCCTTGCTCTGATCTTTAATAATGAAATTTACATATTAAATTATGCACAGAAATTATTGATGTTCATTTGGGAATCCACACTAGCAGAAAATGAATCTGATAGTGTTTGGCTTGCAATTCTCTTATGTAGTAAAGTCAGGGGGAAAAAAGCGTAATTTTGCAGACTCTGCTTGTGTAAGTAATCCTCGCCCTCAAGCAAATACTGCCACTGTACAATCAGGCCTTAAATGGTCTGTGAAATGTTGCACTAAACATGGGCATTTTGATAGATTCTCACTCTAAAGTGAGTTTTCTCTGCGGAGAATGTGACAGGGGTGCTATATCGGTGCTTGTTTTTACAGCAGCGCCCAGTGGCTCCGACCAAGATCACGGCCCCGTTGAGCTGGTGAGAGACCAGCCCTGCCACACAGACGTGGCGGGATAACTAGCCCAAGCAGACCCGGAGGGTAGGATACAGCGCACGGTCGGCTAAGGGGCACGGAGGGACGCGACTTGCCCGCGGACCCTGAGCACGTCAGCGGCGGAGCCAGGTCTCTGGGGTCCCCTCGCTGCTAAACCTGCACCCCGCCGCGAGGACGCAGGCGGTTAAACATGTCTTGAGTGCCGCCCTCCGGGTCATTTCCCAAGTGGTCGTCTCCCTGTCTAGCAGCTCCCGAGCATTTAAAAGGGAATGCTACAGTCCGGTGGCGATGGAGGCAAGGAGCTCTCTGGAGTAATGTTTGATGCCGTTTAGGTCTTGCACAGAAAGGTCTCGGCTCGGGGGGATTCCTAAGCCCGCTTCCAACCTGCGAATGCCGGGCCTGACGCATGTGCATCGACTCCTCCTGACCTGGGACCTAAGGGCCTCACTGAATGTGGATGGGCTTAGTGGGACTCCCAAGAACAAGACGGTTGTAGCACATGGGAATAACCGGCATCTGGGGACGCTGTGGGAGGAAGATGCTTGTGCTCGCTCAGGACTTCTCTGCAAACCTCCATGCCATGCCTGGGGCTGTGGGCAAGCCCGCCCCATCCTCTCTGCCTCCACCGCGCTTCTGGCACACGGTCGGGGCTGCTCTAAACAGGCCATGCCGCCCGATCCCGGGGCGCATCCTGAGCGGGAGAGACCGGGGCAGCAACAGCCTTTCCTGATGTGCTTGCAGCTACGGCTCGGGCCTCGCTGGCTGCGACGGCGCTCGGTTCACCGAGCACCAAAGCGTACGTACGTGCAGTCGGCAAACCATATCCCCGCAGTGGTAGGGAAGAGGAACCGCGTAGCAGGCGGCGGTGCCCAAATGAGGTAGAAGAGCCCTTCTGCTGCCCAAAAAGGCCGACGGGGTGAGGAAACCGAACCAGACCTTCCCCTCTGAGT
>JAGPOW010001327.1:38939430-38950531 GCA_030014935.1 Caiman crocodilus | reverse complement strand
GCATTCATTTAAATCTCCTTTTCACGGCTGTTGGCAGGTGTAATGCGTGTGGACCGGGAAGGCACGGCTGGGCTCAGCTCGGAAGGATGTGAGCGAGCGGTGCGCGATTGAACGGCGCAGCCAAGGCCAGCTTTGAGCTGCTCTGGAAACTTCAATGCGTCGTTGTTCATCAAACGCAGAGGACGGCAGCTCTGCTCTAGCTTTCCATACGAAAGCTCGCTCTCGGGATATTGCTGTAATAATGTTCCCCGGTTGACTCCTGCTCTCCTGAAGAGAAACCTGAAGCAGTGAGGAAGGAAGACGGGTATTTTTTAAGCTCAGCAGCATTTTGAACCCGCATTTGTCATATCGTGTTTGCTTCTGAAAACAGAGGGGTCTACCGAGACGCAGCGCTAAACAGCCCTAATCCCTTTGTCCTCTTCTGCAGCGCGCCCATTGCAGATTTAGGAAAAACAACTCATGATTAATTTACATACATGTCATCTGGGGGAAGGAAGAGTGCTTTGACCAGTGAACGCATCTCCTATGCAGGGACGAACATCCATTAAAGAGACTGGATAGCTCCAGTGAGAGAGTGGATAGACCCGGGGACTGGGAGGGAACATTCATTTTTAACCAAGTTCGTTCCTGTGCAATGCAATGCTTCGATTTCACAGCTGCCACTGTGCTTCCCAGCTCATTCACTGTCGCTTTTATTGCACCATCGGTGCATTTGTGATGAACTCTACGTGTGGGCTCCTGGGAGCTGGAGCACACGGCTATCGTGTACACCAGAAGGGCACGTGTGTTACGAATGCTCCCGTGTGATGTCCGCAGAGTAGTATTATTTCTGAATAAGCACATTTTAACACGATGCTGAAGCTGAAACAGCTCGGGGGCCCGGGGCAGTTACTGGTGGGACCGCAGCTGGGCGAGTGCGGAAAGCGGCGTTTGTTCTCCAGGGCCCTTTGGGCAGAAGGGAAGTCTCTGCTCTCGTCAGCGCTTGTGTCCATCAGTGCATTTATCTCCCGGCGCACGCTGGTGGTGACACGGCTCCGCCGGAAAATGCAACGCCTCCCTTACCCTTCTCTTCAGCTCTGTCTTTCCTTCTCCACAGTACAGCACCTGTGCCTTAGTCTCCGCACCGTCGGTGGCCCTGCTTGAGTCTTCGGTCACCGCGCTCTGGCCCCGCGTAGCACGGGGTGCCGGCGTCCATCGCCACGTGGGAGATTTCCAACAAGCTCCCCCTGCGCTCGGGAGATGTCCGCTTCACCCTTCTCCTTCAGGTTCATGCTCAAGACTCTCCTTTGCCGTGAAGCCTCCACAAGACTTGACGAGTGGGCCAGGACTCCGGCCCGTTACGCTGCTCCTTGTCATCTCCTTGCATTTCCATGCCCGTCTGTTGTCTTTTATCCATCTGCTGTACGTACCTGGTAAGCTCTTTGGGGCAGCGACATCCTTTGTTCTGTGCTGTGCACCTCCTGGCACCGCGGGTCCTGGTCCGTGACTAAGCCTCCTCCGGACTGTTGCAATACACATAAATCTAGCCGTTATGATCTTGCAAGTTAGCACTGGCCCGGGAGGGCTGGGAGCCGCATCCCTGGGGCAGGAAAGAGATGCGGAGCAGTGCCAAACCACTTGGACAAATTTCAGGTCTCTTCAGTTGAGAAATTGTTGAGAGGCTGTGCATAACCTTCCACCTCCGTGCACTTTTCCAACTTTAAAACTACCACTGAAATTAAATCGGCCCATTAAGCTCAGTAATTATTCAGGTGGAAAATGTTTTGGCTTGTCAAGGGGGAAGTGACACATGCACTGTAAAGAGTTTGATGGTGGTTACCGTTCAATGGTGTATTTATTCCTCCAGGGCCATAAATTCCTCTGTTAAGTGTTTGAACAATGAGCATGTCACAAGTGAGCATGCAAAACCCCGGTGAAGACAATTTGCATAATAAAGCCTGTCAAAGTGGAATGAGTGTGCGTCTGGTACATTCAGGGATATTTTGGGGTGTTCTTAAATTCTTATTTCTGATTTTAGTGGGCGAAGGATTCAACTACCATTAAAAAAAAATCAACATGACATACAGTTAAGTTCCCACATCCATAGATAGACATGCAAATAAGCATCTTCAATGGGGCTTTTCGGCACTCCTGGAAGATGGGCCGTTGTTATAATTCGAGTCGGGGTTTCTGAAAGAAGGCTTTTTATGGCCTCTGCAGTAGTATGTAAAATGCTTGAATAACCCCTTTTCTGGCAGCACATACTTTCTAACATGCTCCTGATTTCTGCTAGGGACCAAATACTTTTATTGTGGCTGCTGATTGGGTGGGTGCAGGATACGATTAGCATTGCGGCTTCCTGGGGACTCGCCTCGTTAGCCTGCACACGTGGCCGTGGTGGGGAGATGTTTGTTGCTGGGCAGATGCTTATTCTGTCTTGGAGATCGAATGCTTAGTGCTTGGGGATGCCAGAGCTGGAGGTAAGATAAATGAAAAGCCTTGCAAAAGGTTATTAAGACCTTTGTTTCGGATTCTTCTGGAGCTCTTATGCTGCAAGTTGTTCAGTTCCTTCCCCACAGCTGGCATTGGTTTTCTTTTCTTTTCTTTTCTTCTTACAGGTTATCACATGGGCTGAACGAAAAGGAAAAGCTCCAGTGAACAGAAGCTTTGATCCTTGATAGTATTGGACAGTACGAATGCTCATCTCCCCAGGCCAGTGGCATTGATATTATGTCCAGGAAGAGGAAACGTGTGAGGTCCTCATGCCTCCCATCAGGGCCGAGCTGAAGCGGGTCCCTCCTCCCAGGCTGTGCCATCCCCTCTTTCTCTCCAGGTCTGTGTGCCTCGACCCGTGTCTGCGAGAGGGAAGGGTCTGGAGAGCGGCGGTCTGCGGACGAGTCGTGGAAGCCGGCTGGCGCCGCGCGGTCTTTCTGGCCGTCTCTGCCGCGGGGCCGTCCTCTGGGTGGATGTGGATTCTGCCGCTTGCTGCCGAGGGCTCCAGCCTTCCTCCCCCAGACCTGCAACAGCGGTCCGTCCTTCAAGCCTTATTCAGGTGGAAAGCGCTGGCCCGGTGGACTGGGGAACCATTTTTCTCGTCCCTGCTTGCAGGGAGGGGGAAGGGGAAACCCCCAAGGAGGACGAGGGGATGGAGAGATGACGCAGCGGCAGTGAAGGGGCTCGCAGGAGGAGCGCAGGAGATGGTGTGCAAGGCCACGGGGGGAGATCTGGCCGGGCGAGAGGAAGGCCGGGTTTAACAGCAGGACCACACGTGGCTGGGAGGTAAGGACATATTTGCATCTACACGTGCTTCTCCCGCGCTGCTGCGTGCGTCAGACTCACGCCAGGTCCACGCGCGTGTCTCTGCTTCCACCCTCGCGTGAGCAGCTTCTTACCCCCTTCCCAACAGGTCACCGGTGAAACTGCTGACCGGTGCAGGGGTCGGCCACCTACGGTCCGCGGGCCAGGTCCGGTCCGGGGGGCCGTGGCTTCAGCAGCTGTCAGCGGGGTCCAGCTGTCTGTGCGGGCGCCCTCCCCAAGACGTGCGGCAGTCGGGCGCGCGGGGGAAGCAGCGGAGGTGGCCCCGTCGAGGAGCCGGGTCCGTCTGACCCCCGCTGGGCAGCGTTGCCCCCCCGGGCCGCGCTTTCCTCCTCCCGGCGGGGGCCCTCGCAGCGGCGCGCTCTCCGCAGGCGCTTGAGACCCCGCTGGGCTGCGTGCGAGCAGGTGGGTTTGGAGGGGTTTCTCAGCTCTGAATTTCAGAGCCGTTCTGCTTTCGTGGGAGAGCCACTGCCTACCTTCTCCCTGCTGTTGTGACAGAAGCATCTGTCTTATTTTCTCTTCCAAAAAAGTGTGCAACACATTTGCTCGTCGCTCGGGGCTTCCAGGGACGTCCGCCCCGTGCCCGCTGGTACCCGGCGGCCGGAGCACGATGCTCTGTGACCCGCTGGGCCTGCCCTGGGCTGCTCCTGGCACCTGCGTTAGCGTGGCAGAAAAGTGACTTTGATAAATGGTAGAGGAAAGGTTTTCCCCTGTGTGATGGTTGGGTTGAATTAATAATAATAAGCAAGGAGAAGGCACTAGGACTTTTCACTTTGTGAGACTAGCGTGTTATCTGAATACCTATTGATCTGTTACTGGTGAGGCGTTACAGCTGTGACGGGAGAGAAGAAGTCTGGGTACGTGCAGCCTGGCAAGCAGGCATGCAGATTTCAAAGAGTGGAAAAAAGCAGCGTAGAGCTTAGGTAGTAATTAGGACCAAGAAGAAAGAGGCTTTGGCTTTTCTCCTCAAAAGGAAGCACTGTTGTATTTGAGACCGAGGGCTGGGGACGGGTGCTTGGGAGCAGGCTCCGCTCCTCCAGCCCTTGAAAAGACCTAGAAACAAGTTACCGGGGTTTTGTTGGGGTGGGCAGGTGCGGGTTGAAATGTGGTGCCGGAGAGCGCGGCTGCGATAATGCAAAGTTATAGGCCAGCAAAGCAAGGCTGAATAAGAGGTCACGAAGCTTTTATTTTGTGAAATCAAATCGACAGGAGATTCAGCGGCCGTTCCCCGTTCCCTGTCCGCAGGTGGCCAGCCTCTCGAAGGCTCCTCCACCCCTGCCAAGCCTTCGTTCGGCTTCGTGTCCTGTTGCACGGGGGCCGCTGCTGCACCATGAAACTTCGGTCTTCTCTCCACGCAGGTGCTTTGGACTCGAGACACACAGGGACACGGGGTGCGTGCATCCGTGCACGCTGTTGCTTTTAGAAATGAAAACTGCTGAGAGCTGCTGGGCCAAGACGTCGGCGTTTCAGCTGCTTGCATCACCCTTCGTCGCAGTGCAGGACTAACCACAAAGTGGTCTGTGGTTGTTGGGAGCCAAGTTTGGGCTTCTCCTTGCTGCCTGTTATCACTGTAACTTGGCAAAGGTTTTTGGCTTTTGGTTACGTCTGTGACTTCTCTTCTCAAAATTTCTTGGCTCTTTCAGCTCATCTGTTTCTTGTTCACTTTTTGGTACAGTGCCGCTGCCGGAAGATCCCGGCTCAGCACGACTAGCCAGCACGCGGTCTGAGGGCGCAGCATCCACCTCAGCAGGAGTAGGGCCTGGCCCGCGGTACCCGCGTAGCCCAGCGTGAAGAGGCAGCCTGCGGCACAGCCGTGCGTTAATCCTGCCCACGTATGATGGGACTTAATTTCTTTGTGAGAGCTGCCGATGCCTGCCGCGTATCGACCGTTCTCAAGCGTATCGTGCCTTTACTCGCGCACTCGTCTGATCTCCCTAGCACCGTACTGCTTGCCCCGCGCGCAGTCCTCTAGGAGCGCTTCCCCATCTGCAGCGATGCAGGACGTGGACATTTTCTGTCTAGCCTTGCCCTGGTGGGAAGAGTCAGTGCTACGTCCTTTGAATGTGCAGCGTCTGCAGTGCCTAAAACGGTAGGAGCGAGGAAGTCGCTTGCACGCCATTGTCCTTGTATCTCACAGCAGCAGGAGCTGGCTGGACGAGCTTGAAAGGCCTTGTGTTGAGCAGATCCTGTTCTGTTCACCCCATTGCTTCCATTGCTTTTTTTCTTCTTTCTGACAGCACTTTTCATCCTCTACCATCTCTTTCCATGCACGTGGCCCACCGAAGCACCTCGTGCTTTCCCATGTCTCCAGTAACACACCAGAGGCATCTGAAGTGAGCATCCGGACCTGCAAGGCTCGTGTGAGGTCCCCAGCTGTGGACCAGCAGCCGTCGTTACAGCTCTGCTCTGGGCCAAGGAGCATTTTGCAAAATACAGTCATGTTCCCGGCAGCAAACTGGGAAATACCAGGAGGGAGGCTAGGGCTTCCAAAGCACCGTGTTGTCTCCGCGAGGCTGTGTGAGGGCCGGTGTGCCCCGGCCCCCCTCGCTGCTGGACGGTGACCTCGGTGCGCTCTGTTCCCAAGCAGGGCGCTTGGTGCGCTAGCTTGTCTGCCGGGCTGCTGCGCAGATGGCCATTTGAGCGAAGCCCAGGATCTGCACCTGGTCAGAGCTATTCTGGCAGTTTCTTCTGCTGGATGGAAATTAACTCGCCACTTAACAGATATTGGTGCTTTGGCCAGAGCAAGGAAAGAGGTCCTCAAACTGGGGCAGCCTGATGGTGCTATGTGCACAGACAGGGGATGGCAGCAGCAGGGCAGGTTTCCTGTCTGTAGCCCGCGCCCGTTCATCCCTTGCCTTCATTGCCGGGCCTGCCGAGGACGTTTCCAGCAGCGCTGCCTGCGATGGCCGCGGTGCCCTGCCCTTCCTGCGCCTCTGCCTCTCCCTCGCTCCCGTGGTGCCTCGCACAGCACCCTGTGCCGTGAGCTAGCGTCGTTCCCAGGAGAGGATCTCGCGTGAGAGGATTCACGTCATTGTGCGCACGCAGAATTGGCAACGCTGTAATGTGAACCTGTTGAGTGGGATGGGCTGTGCCTCGAGGAGGGAGACAAGCGAGGGAATACAGACAACCCCTTTCCTCTGTTGCTTTTACTTTCCGCAGTTAATTCGAGAGCTGGATGCTCATTTCATTGAGCTCCTGCGCACTTGGGAGGGAGGACACGGGAACACTTGAGCAGAAATGTCTGACGTTTGGTTGTGTGACGGAATGACGGTGTTCTCGAAACGTCTGTGGTTCACAGAGTGTGCGCGCGTGTGTGTGTCGGGGAGCAGTTACAAAGGATTATTGGTGGGTAATAAGGACAGCTGTAGGTCAGGCTAATGCAAGAGCTGTGTTACTATTGGCAGTCCAGGCAGTCCATTTCAGTCAATAAAGCTCGTATATTTTGCTGCAGCTTTGCAGCCCGCGCGCTGCATCAGCCACTGCAAAAGGAGCCGCGAATGACTGTCGAGTGGTGGTCAGCTGCTGCATTTTGCCTTCGCTGCGTAGAGCCAGATTGCCTCCCTTCCTCTCGGAGACCTGAAGAAGGGGGCTTGTGCCCGAGAGCTTGTCAGACGCGTGCCCCGCTCCGCAGCCGGTCCCGTCACAGGTGTCCCGACGAAGCCCTCGCCTCCTGTACGTTTCCAAGAGCATCGCAGCACCGCAGCCCTCCTCCCTTCCAGTGAAACACGCGCGAGAGGGGCGTTTGGGATGCCCGTCGATCCTTTCGACTGCTCGGCAGTGTTGTACAGAGGAGCTCTGCACCACCCGCTGGCACAGGAGTCCAGATTGTCTGACCCGACCAGTGGTTTTGGACGCCTTCTTTTTGGGTGCCTGTCTTAAAATGGTTCCAGGCTTTCAGACGGCAGCGTGTAGCACTTTTTTACAAACAATGGCCCCCCGACATCAGCAAACATAAAGCAGCTGGGGAAAGCGGCCCCCCAGTAGCCCTAAGCTGCCTGCCGGGTCAGCCTGGAAGGGGAAAGCGGGGTTTGGCCGTCAGGGGCGCAGCGCGTCACTCCCTGGACTGACATTGTTTTGGGTGATGGCAGGTCCTTGGCTTGGCTTGGCCTGGGTCTCCTGTCTGCCCCGTTCTGCTCTGTGTCCTCCTTCACGTGTTTCATCCCTGCCTCTTGGTTTCCCTTTCCCCTTCACTTCCCATTGTTGGAGGCTCCTTCTGCCACGAAACCGTGACCCAGCATTCAATTCTTAGGTGTGATGGTACGAGGCACGCCTCCGTCCGCATTTTTAAAATTCATTCCGACAGCTTCTTATCCTCTGGACAATGAAACCGATCCATACAACAAAAAGTTCATGGATTTTGTGTGTACTTGTAGGTCCTGCAAAGGGCATTTCCTGAGCACCTATTGCTGCCTGCTGTGCGGCTGATGATGTATTGCACTAACGGTGTGTCATTGATCGAGCACGGCGCTGACCGTTGCCTTTTTGGGGAGGTTTGTTGTCTGAAAGGAGTTGTTAGTCCGCGCCGCGCGGGATGGGGAGGGTGATGCTGGCACCTGCCTGGGAAGCCCCGGAAGCAGACGTTTCACTTCTGTTATCGGGGGCAGTGGCAAGAAAGGACGAAGCAGCACGGGCATTTTTTGTTGGGCCTGATCACAATAATCATTTCCAAGGCAAAAATACTCCCTGTGACCTGGGCACTGGAGCTGTGGCAAGGACCCCTGCGTGCTGTGCCCGGTGCGTACGAGCACGAAGAGGCGGCACCGAGAATACCATTGGCATCCTCCCAGGGTCTCCTGCCCCTCACCAGACAGGCACCGCAGGTTAGATTGGTCTGGATCCTCAAAGATATTTAGGTGCCACACTCCCACTGACCTGGCACGGTCTGGACGGCTGTGCCTTTGACAGCGCGTTGTCCGACCAGCCCGTCTGGTCAGTTGGCCGGCAGCATCGCTCCCTGCACGGCTGTGGGGGTAAGTTCGCACCCTCAGCAAGTTTGCAGGTGATGGGGGGAGGAGTAGGTACATTGGAGGGCAGGGCTAGGACTCGGAGAGATCTCGACACACTGGAGGACTGGGCCAAAAGAAATCCTATCAGGTTCAACAAGGGCACGTGCAAAGCCCTGCGCTGAGGAGGGAGCGATCCCCTGCGCCGGGGCAGGCTGGGGCGATGGGCTGGGCAGCAGCTCTGCGGGAAAGGACACGGGGGACGGGGGACAAGAACATGGCCAGGACCCAGCAGTGTGCCCATGTGCCAAGAAGGCGACCGGCATCCTGGGCTGCATTGGGGGGAGCAGCTGTGTGCCCCCTGCTACAGAAGGGATGTGGACAAACTGGAGAGAGTCCAGCGGAGGACAACAAAAATGTCTGAGGGCTGGGGCACAGGACTGGTGAGGAGAGGCTGAGGGGACTGGGCTGACTGAGCCTGCAGAAGGGAAGACTGAGGGGGATTTGATAGCAGCCGTCACCTCCCTGCCGGGGGCTGCAAAGAGGACGGAGCTGGGCTGCTCTCAGTGGGGGCAGACGGCAGGACAAAGAGCAATGGGCTCAGGCTGCAGCAAGGAAAGTTGAGGATGGATATTAGGAAAATCTCTTGCAAGGAGGGCAGTGAAGCACTGGGACAGGCTCCCCAGGGTGGTGGTGGAGTCTCCATCATTGCGGGTGTTTAAGACTCGGGTAGACAAAGCCGTGTCCGGGATGATGGAGTTGGGGCTGGTCCTGGTGTGAGCAGGGGTTGCACTAGATGTGACTCCTGAGCTCCTTGCCCCCTCGCTGTCTGTGACTACGAGTAGCTCGCCGGCAGAGCGAGCAGCTGAAATGCTCCGTTCGAGGAGGGGTGCGTGCAGGGAGCTGAGGGTGGCAGGTCAGACTGCTTCCTCCTGTCGTGCTTTCTACTGAGGAGTACAATTACAAGCTGTCTAGAAAGGGTTAACGGGTGGTCAATCAGGTTTGGGTGATTGGAGTCCTGTTGTCTATTGAATTAGCGTTGGCACCTAAGAGCGCCGGCTTTAGGCGAGTGTGCTGGGCGCTGGACGACAGAGCGGGAAGACGGTCCGCATCTCGGGCAGTGCATGACCGGAGTGGCAGGTGCTGCATGAGGGATGACGGACCGCACGCTGGGCAGCGATGGCACGGACCGTTGCCACGCGTGCCACAGGCAGCACAGAAAGGGAGGCACGTGAAGAGAAGAGCAAGCGGACGTCCAGGGGAACGGTCCCTGCCGGAGCGGCGTGGGCAGAGCGCTAGGCCTGCCTGGCCCTTGACCCGGCGGCGCAGGTTGTGACGTCCGTACGCAGCGCTGTCGGGCACCGAGCCTGCGCCATCTGTTAGTCGCTTCTTTACACTTCGTCCCTTAACGCTCCCTTACGATTAAGCGCGACCTTGCCTTCGCTTGTTAGGTAAATGCTTGCAAACGTGTCAGGCGGACGTGTATTTTATTCAGACTCCTGCCATCGGCCTTTACGGGAAGCGCCGTTCCTGCCTTCTGGGGTGGCAGTTCTGGGACGGCGTTTAACTTCCCTTGTCTTTTTGCTCGCTGATGTTCAGCCAAATAAAACTCTCACGTTTTGCATATTTATTAATGAAAAGCACAGGTATGTAGCCACGTCCCTTAAAGACAGGGAAGTGTTAATGCCATTGCACAAGGCGTTGGTAAGGCCTTAAAAAGGATGAATTTAAATGGGAACAAGTGCAGAGAAGGTGACTAGGGTGACCAAGGAAACAGAGAGCCGGTCTTTGGAGAGGGGTCTCATAGACGTTGGCTGCTTTGGCTCAGCAAAGGGAAGGTTGAAAGGGGATATAGCAGCTCTTTAGAAATGCATTTGCGGGTGAAGGTCAGGGAAGGAGAAGAGCCATGTGCATGAAATGAAAGTTTTGGTCCAAGATCGAGTGCCTACCAGGTTGTGACAAACGCACGTGGCCCGGAAAGCGGAGGTTTCTAGCCGTGGGAGGAGTGCCGCTCCGGACCGGTGGCTCGGCAAGGCGGTGGGGGAAGGAGCCCAGATGCTTTCAGGGCCGAGCCCTTGCGCTTCTGGCGGTGCTGGTGTGAGAGGAGGAGACCTCTTGGGGCATGTCCTACGTGGCCTCGAGTGCCTGGTTCCTCTATGAGGAGGTTTCCCCATGACCTGCTTGCACGTGTGTGCTGTGTCTGGCAATCCCGGGCTTCAGGGCTTCTGCTGAGGCCAGGACAGCATGTTTCCCCTTCTCGACACATCCCCTTTGGCTTCTAAGTTGTTCCCTTTTCCTTCTCCCCCTCCACGTCCTTCTGAAACGTCGAGCGTTGGCTGTGGCTAGAGCTGGGAGCCTGGCCTGGTCCGGCGTCTCGCTTGCACGCTCACGGCTCTGCCGGCAGGAGGCCATTCCCCGGGGCTCAGACTCGCCAGCGCCCCGGGCCGGTTGTGTTGCCTTGCCTGTCGCGTGGGCCCGGCCCTCTTCCATGGCCAGGCGTTGGCGGCACCCTTGTCTTGGCCACTCTCTTCCTGCGGCTATTTCAGACGTTATTTTTTAAGAGAATGCCCCGGGAGCAGATCTTCTCACAGACCCTTTGGAGTAATGATTAAGTGCAGATGCCGGGGACCGGAGTCACGCCTGGGAGATCTTCCGTCTCCCTCTTGTGAGATCCTTAGCCTCAAAAGCATCCTGTGCCTTTACTTCGTCGCCTCCTTTTGCTTGGCGAAGACGTATTTCTGTCGGTTGGCTTCGCATTTACGCCCTTTCCATCCCGGTGCGTACCTGCTTGTCGTGCGCCCTGGGCCGCGGCGCGCAGAAGCTCCGAGCCCAGCGTCCTGTGCACGTGGGCCGGTGGCCCGAGA
>JAGPOW010001327.1:38897240-38929953 GCA_030014935.1 Caiman crocodilus | reverse complement strand
CTTGGCTGGGGTCCTGTGACCCTGGCACTCGTTCCTGCCACTGGCGGGGGGTCAGACTAGATGGCCTGCTCTAGGCCCCTTCTGACCCTAGGCACTATGGTACTAGATCTTAATGAAAAACTGCCTGGAAAAAAATCACTCCATTTACACTGGGGAGTTGAAATAGTGCAATACATTAATTTGATGGGGAGCTCTTCCATTATTCCACATGATGGAAAAACACCAAGACAAATGCGTTTTTGCAAGCACCCCTCACTTATGCTGGTAAAAGTATGCTTTGTGGTTGGTTGTCCGTCCAGCTGAACAGACCTCGTTTTCTGACACGGTGGTGGTTCCTGGAAGACAAAACACTGGTACATTAGAGAAATAGCTTTTATATTTTCTTTTCTTGTAAATGTGTCGTGTGTCCGTTCCAAGTGCCTGAAAGTTAGATCAGAGGTCAGTCTCTGCAACAAATACGTGGGGAAATGGTAGGACTGAGAAATGATTTAAAACTCGGATATTTTGATGGAAAAGTGTTCTTTGAGATGTAGGGTCATTGCATAGAAATGATGTGATTTATAGAGCGTATATTTGGGGCTTTAAAATGTCAGTTTTTAAAGACACCTTTTTATCAAGTCTTAATATATTTTTCATGCATTTCAAAATGTCACTGTAGTCGGAGTGAATACAATTTAATGTTTGGACTATTTTATGTTATTACATAAATAGAAGCTCCCAAACGTTATTGGGTTTATATTGATCCCATTCTTCTGTGATAGTTTCACACCGTGCATTACAATGTTACACAAAAAAATCAATATTTTGCCACTTATAAAGTCTTTTTCTAATTAGCTTTATCCTTTCTGTATGACATTAAGAAGAAACATTGGTTTTTGACACTTCTGTGTCTGCAGTTATAGTTTCTCTTCACTGTGACCTTTTCACAGCTTTGGGAAGCGTGCGAGTGAAACCGGGCGCCGAGTCTCTAGCAAGCGGGATCGTCGTCAGTACGTTCTGGGCAATTCCGGGCAAGTAATGAAGAAAAATTCAGCAGCCGATTTGTGGTCTCTCCTCATCTCTCCCTCTGGTTTTCCTGCCGGAGCATTTAATCAATTAAGAGCTAGAGAATTTACAATCCCAACAAGGAGGTTGAGTCTCTGGCTGCAGGCTGCCTCTCCCAGGCGCGTGCCAAAGTACACCATTTCAGTTGCTGTCACATCTGATCTCACTAGGCAGAAGATGCACCGCAGCGACAGGAGCGTGCGAATCTTTTTCTCTCCATGCGAAAAGGTAGCTGTGCCGCGCTCGAGGCTGCTCGCTTTTGTCCCCTCCTTTGGACGGTCTTTGTCCTCCCTACTCCTCGCCCCTGGTCTCTCCCGCTTCGTGGCGGAGGTGATGTGCGGGGCCGGTGCCTCGTGTTTCACGTTCAGGTCTCGTATGCAGCTCTCCAGGCAGGGTGCTAAAGCCTCGGGTCCCTTGAGCTCTGCAGTCCTGTTCTTGGGGACTGCTCCTGCCCGAGCTGTGCCACTCCGGGGAGGAGCCCTATTGAAACCCTGGTTTCTGTTGAAATAAAGGCCTCTCCAAAGCTCTAGGAAGTTGAATGCACAATTCATATTCAGTGGCGTCCCAGAAGCATTAAAATAGTAAAAAGGCTCCATTATCGATTAGATCAATGAAATTATTCCCCATTTTCTAGACCAGTAAGTCACAGGGCACATCCTCTGCACTGAGATTTTGGGACTCATTCTGCCTGAGCGGGGGCAGTTATTTCCTTTGGGTACAGTTTTCTTAAAGACCAGTCAGTTTTCTTTAAGATATGGCTCAGTATGAAGATGCACATTGCTAAAAATAATAAAAAGGAGTATATAAATATTTTGGGAAGCAGTAACTCTTGCAGCTTCTTGATAACTGAGCAGACTCTACAGAATCAAGTTAATCACAATCTACATCTAGTTTATGAGAAATGCCTCTAATCCCTTCGGGCCTTTAAAATAGCTCTGAAAATTTAGATGCCTCAAAGTGTATATTTGGCTCCTGTTCACTGAGGATCTCACTTAAACAACCATAATCAATTTTGCACACTTAAAAACAGAAGGCACAGCATTTTCACTAGTTACCCAAGGTTTCCCATTCTGGCAGGCACACGGCTTTATTTACACTGTAATATTTCTGCAAGTTTAGAAACCTCTAATATTCAGAGCCACTCGTCTTGCAGCTGCAGCATCTTGGATCCAGCGTGTGGGATTTTCAGTGCCTTACCGCAGTGCTTCAGCCGATCAGCATTTAGCGGTGCATGTTTTAGGTCAGTGGGGTTTAACCTTTTTTCATTTGTGGAGTCCAAAAATATTTGGAACGGAGGTGCAGACCCCTTTGAACGGTAAGTGTGCGTATTCAGAGACTTTTGATTGATCCCAGTCATCTTTCGCGGACCCCTTAGGCACAGTCTGTGGATCCTCAGGGGTCCGCGGACCACAGGTTGAACACGGCTGGTTTAGGCTGTTCAGTGTGAAGAGCCTGGGGATGAGTTGCCAGGTCCTGAATTTTACTGGCATCCATTAGGTTATCCCTGTAAAGAAGAGCACGACGTCACGGCCTGCAGCGGGATTCCCTTCTGTACCGCGCAGGCCAGAGCAGAGCACTTCCTTTCCCTTATCTCCTTCGAAATGAGGCAGATATTCTTTTCAGTTCTGGTTCCTTGAAGACAAAATAAAAGCTATTTTATTAGGGAGCCTGACAGCTGGCTTTGATATTTGTTCATGATCTCCACTACGTTACGTCTTCTAAGACGTGGTAATGAAAGTTTCTGATAAATCTTCTTTGCACAATGAGCAGGGAAAGCATTTTGCCAGTCGGGCACTTTCAGACACAAACAAAGCCATCTGTTCTGTTTCGGGCGCAGCGGCGGTTAATTCCTCATCGTGAGGAAAGGCGTGTTGCTGCCGTAGATGGTGTACTTCGCAGAGAGGTAGAAATAAATCCAACTGCAACAAACTCGGGGTAATTTCCCTGCTTTTGGAGGTTTCAGACATCCACTCTTCAGCTCTCGTCAGAGCCTGCAAGCACAGTCCAGTGTGACATCTCCCTATGGAATAAAACTTGCCAAAGGTGCATTGCCTACTAACGTTGGTGGAAGTTTGTAAAATTGAAAGTACACGAGGGATGCAGCAGCTGGTTTTTTTTGCCCCCCCTGCATTTTTGAATCTACAGGTGTTACATCCTGATTGCTTGGGGAAGAGGGTGCAGAGCAGGAGCATTACCCCTGGATATTGCAGGCACCAGAAATCCCCTTGGTGATTTTCACTTGCGGGAACAGACTCTTACGTGGATGGAGCAGAATTAAACACAGCTGGCTTCGTTAGCCCGTCCTGTGCAGCTAGCCCTAGACGTTCGCATGGACCCAGACCTGGACCGCGCTCTGCTCAGGAAATCCTAGGAGTGCGGGTGTAAAACCCAGGGCTCTGGTGTGTCCAACCTACCGGTGGGACCTAGGGAAACTAGACCACGCGTTTAACACGGCCATGCCCGGCTTTTCTGGGCGGAGGGGAGGGCCAGAGGCGCGGTGAGGGGTATCCGTGGGCCGGGTCTGGTACACGGGGTTGGTCCGTAGGTCCGATCCAGCACAGGGTATGGGACGTGGGCACGATCTGCTTTGCGTCCCCAGCCCTGTGTGCTAGATTGGGCCCATTGCCCGGACAGGATTGTATCCAGAGTCGGACTCCCTTTACGGCTAAAGCGGGGCATATGTGACCCGGTGGGCCGTGTGCAAGTCCTGCTCGCTGCTCGAGGCGTGTGTGTGTGGGCACAGTTTCCGTGTGTGCTTGCCATGGGTTTCTCAGCTCTTTTAAATGCATTAATTCTGGCTTAGCTGTGGACACTGAAGGCTCTTGACAGGTTTCATTTTCCAACAGGAAATAATATATAGCAGCATTTTTTTTCAGTAGGAAAAGTTTAGTTGCGTGTGTTTGGGTGAGTACTATTACCTACAAAAAATGATGTTTAAAGAAAATTCTGGTTGCGATGCCGAGCATCCAGAGGTTGAGGAAATGCCCAAACTAATCTGCCCTTGTGTATCAGCATTATGATATTGCCTTTCGTGACACGATTGCATAAACAGGGCGACTATTTTGGTGCTGAGTTCATATTTTCATTTATTTATTCTCAACTTTTCTGACACGATCTTAGCTCAACCTTGCCTTAACAATGCATATCCCACAGAGAAGGTATTTCCAGAATGAGCACGTGATTCTTGCCGCAGGTTCATCATCTCCCTTCCTCTGTGGGAAGCAATTGGACGTCCCGCTAGCCCGATGGCTGGTGAAGAGCCGCCAGGTCCTTAGCTAAACTCTCCCGCTCGGCACTGGAGTCGTTCACCAGCGTGCCGCTTGCTGCAGCTTTCCTACGAGGGATGTGCCCGCCCTGTGAGCCCAGCGGTGCGGTGCGTGTGAAAAACCCACCTCGGGGGGCTGCCCCGGTTCCCCCAGCTGATGGGAAACGCGTGTCTTCCCTGGCGGCTGCAGTTTGGGGATCTGTTCACTACGTCACGAGCCGTGTGCGTTTGTGCAACGCAGCCCGGCACAGCGCTAGGGCTCTCCAAGAAAGTCTGTTCTTCTCCAATCCTTGAGTTTCACCCTTTTCTGGCTTTAAGGGTGAGCTACTTACATGCTAAATCACCATTGTTTGTTAAAGCAATTTAATCTAATTGAAAGCCTACAGGTGACTGGCCTGCCTTTCTGGAGATCTGATTGTTTACATGCAGAGAAATTTATTATCCTGCTGTTGTGGAGGCTGAAGATGAACATTTAAATTTGAATTGCACTAGAATTGAATCTCCAGCTCCATTTATATTCAGCCTCCCAGGTATAACAGGAAAAAACCTCACAGTGGAATAATGAGGAGCTGGAAATTGCATTGGACAAGTCATCTCATAAATCAGGGGACGCCTAAATCTGTGACCTGAGATTTCTGTGGCTTATATAGCATTGTCAATTAGTAGAATATAAACTGTGGGATGATTTCAATACATGATGAGAGGAGGCTGGTTACAAAAGCAGTCAACGGATGATCACAACTCCTGAATGCTGCATTGATTTGTTAGCCGAGCGCCGTGAGTGACGCCCGGGCGACCTCGCATTTTCTCCGAAAAGCAGAAAGCTGCTCCCTGGAAGTTTGTCATTAAGTTCATTATTAGCGTTGAAGTCCACCTGTGGCTCTACGGGCTGTGGGGTCCCGTACCATTCCAGGATGTGAATTATTTGGGAAACGACTCATGAATTTTTGAGAGGAATATTCTAAAACATCATCGTAACAGCCTCTCGTTAATACTTTAATTGTCAGCAGCCAGTGCTGTGCAGCCCTGCCGTCCAGTGAAACGTGCAGTTTTGTTAGGTAAGCGCCACTTGTTTTATTTCCTGGTTTTCAGTAGCGCTTCACGGCTTTGACAGAGGCTTGCAAGGCTTCACCTTCGAGAGGTTTCTTTTGGAGCGTCGCACCGGTTTGCTGCTCAGCCCACGTGTTTATAGACTGCAGACTCGAGGCCTGGCAGCGCTGCAGTGGGACTCCGACGGCCCGTAGAGTTTGCACTGATACTTGGCGGGGTGAACTGCATTTGTAGGCCACTTATTTTCTGCTCGGGGAGATGCCAAGAGCTAAGGTAAACGGCAGGATGGAAACCCATGAGTGAAAGCCCCGTACAGAGCTGTTGGACCGCGAAGGGTATGGATGAATTGGACCAACGTGCTGTGCCAAGTGGCGAACTGAACTGGTGACTAGCTGGGCTTACAAGTGTGAGCAAATACTGTGCTTTGTGGATTTGCACAATCACATCGCCTTGCCCCCTTCCCAGCCTCTACTGTTCCCAGCACTGAAATGGTTCCCGCCTGGGTTTCAAAGTTAAATCCCTGCAAATTGCCCATGGGGCCAAATCGCAGAACAGCGGCCTGGAGCAGGGCGGGCTCTTTCCTCTGCCGCCCCGACCCTGGCTCTGCTGCGGGCCTGCCGGGTGACCGGGGAACGCAGCTGCCCAGCTCTGCAGCCCGCTTTCTCAGCAGCAACGATGCTCGCTTTGCACAGCGCCTGGGCGTCTCCTGACAACTGCTGTGTCCGAGCCGGGCGGCATCATTGTTATGCACCAGTGGCCAGACCCTCCTAAATGAACTCTCCTAAATAACCACGGCAAATGACTATCCAGAGTCCCCATCTGAGTGGCGTTGAAAAGGTCAGGAATAATTAGGAGTCAGGGCCAGGATGCTAACTCAAGAACAGCTCCACTGAGATGTGGAACTAATTAAAGATGCAAATATTTCCAGCTTACACAAAGCTGTTCAGGTCTAAAGGGCCAGAAATATGATTCCCAAATAGAACCAGATTGTTTGCTGGCTTGCGTTGAAGAAAGACGCTTGTAGGTAACGTTATGGTGATGGTCGCGTCCCAGGAGCAGGCTCTTCGCGGTGGGGAAGGGCGCTGAGGGGTCCCCTGCGACGCAGCATTTGCCACTGGTTACCTGCACTGCAAGCAGCCCCAGCCAGAATCGGGGCTCAGGGTGCAAGCTACCCCATCTTCCAGGTTGTTGATGGAGATACTGAACAAAACCGGCCCCTGAGGCACTCCACTTGATACCAGCTGCCAACTAGACACGATGATCCAGCCAGTTTTCTATCCACTTTGCAATCCATTCATCCAGCCCGTACTTCCTTAGCTTGCTTGCAAGGATGTTGTGGGAGACTGCATCACAGGTCTAGCCAAAATCAAGGTCCACCACATCCACTGGTCTCCCTGCATCCACAGAGCCAGCGCGTGGAGCGTGCTTGTACCGGGCTCCGGTTCGTCGGCTTAAGCATTTGGCTTGCGGACGTCTTCTAAACGACTTGAAGCCGTGGTAGTGCTGCTGACATTTCCTGTCGTGCTGCAAGTCAACCCCTCATCTTCTTTTGTGCTGGTTTCCCCCTGTAAAGACCTATTTTCCTGCATCCCTCCATCGTTTCTTGTTTAACACGAGCACTTCACTTTGGGCGGTGGCTTTGCCCATTCTTTATTATGACACAGATGTCAGTTGTTCTCAGACCCGGGCTGATGAGCGTCTGTTTGTAAACCCCGTCCAGTTTTCAGTGAGGTCCACGAGCAATGCAAGGCATTTCTGCAAACATTGGGCAAACTTGGAAATCCTGTAGTGAAACATGTTTGATTTTGCATCGGCTAAACCGGGCATTTGATGCCTGAGCGTGCTCTAGTGCTGTGTAAGATGGATCCCAGAACTCATTTTCTTCCAGTGCTTGGATGCTGGTTTGTACTTGTCCATAAATTGGACCATTTCAGCATTTTGGCTTGTCCCTCTCCTTGACCATAGACTGTTGCCACTACTGAGCCCAGTTATTCACATAAGCCGCCTGCCCAAGGCGCTGTTTGGGTTTCTAGGGCATATCACATCATTTTTATTAAGCGTTGATTTAGTTTTGCCTAGTGGACAGCACCCGAGTAGCTGCACACGCTTGCTAAGATGTGTGCTGCTTTACCTTGGCGGCCGGCCCTTTGGTGCGAATGGTAGGCAGCCCATGGCACCGTGGTTTCTGTATCGGGACAGCAGGTGCCGAGGCATGATTCCTGGGACCGCGGCCTCGTGCTCGGCACAGCCCGTCAGCCCGGTCCCTCTGGGCAGTACGACTGGCCGGGCAGGCCCCGCCGAAGCTGCTCGTCTCCCGCAGCAGTAGCAGCGTTGGCCGCGTGCTCGGCCGGCTGCAGCGCAGGGGTCCTGGCACGGCCGAGTGACCGCTGCACCCACCGCCGCTGGACAGACCGCGCTGCCTGCCTCAGCTCCTGGGGTGGGACGGCTGGCACGCCAGCGCTCGCTCTGCAAGCCGGTCTCCTGGCTCTGCCCCGGGCCGGACCCAGCGTCAAGACCCTGTCCCAACCCTGCAACAACAGAGGGGTGTCCCAATGGTTCAAGAGGCTCCGGTCTGTTCCTGACGTGTACAGGAGCGACAGCCAGGCCTTGCACATGTGGCACGTGGGCGTGGAAGGGCAAGACGCGAGGATCCTCGCGTGCCTGACCAGGTGCCAGGTAAACCTGCAGCGCGCGGGCAAGCGAGACTGCGCTGCTGCCTGGACCGGACTCTCCGGGGAGGGGCTGAGCCGCGCCTGGTTTGGGGCAGGATTTCTTCCGCCACATCTTTTGTAAACGAGGAAGAGAAGGGGAAACAAGATGTTGTCAAGGAGCGCAGTGTTCGCGGTATTCGATCCCAAAGGGACCTGGCCATTGGTGCGGAGGCCCCAGCTCTGCGCGCAGGTGCAGTCAGAGAGGCAAGCAGCAAAGGATGGTCGATTGCTCCGATTGACACCGGGGCCAGAGCAGCTGTGCTGGAGACGGAGGGAGCCGCAACCAGCTCCCGAACTGCCCAGTCAAGAAATATGAGAGAGAAACTGCCCGCAAATATGTTAACTAATTCAGATTATTAGCGGCAGCCAGTTGCTTGATGCTTCACTGCACTGAAGCCTCAGCACTGTCAAGGATTAAATAACTGTATTAATGTCATAAAGCATTATAGCTGCTGCTTGTGCTTTTAGTGGCTGTCAGCTGACTCATGGCACAGCATGGTGTTGCCTTCATTGGAGTTAATTATAGTGTGTTTCTGTAATTGTATTAGTTGATTTATAGAAGGGACTCCTCGTTTCTGAATTAACACGACCTTTTTGGTGGGGGAGTTCAAAGGCCGAGGCCGCTTGCACCCTGACCGTGGGTTGCGTGTAATAATAGGGTATTGACACTTCTTGGAAGCCCCTGATCGAGAGATGCACCTGGGCTTCATAGAAACGGATGTTTAGCTTCCTTGTGTGCAGCGACTGCATGTTCTGCTGGTTCCTGCAGCGTTTCTTTCCCTTTCTGAGCGCAGGGTGACTCTGTGGCATCCCGGATAACGGGGCCCCCACCTCAGTGTGAAGTGCTGTACACTGGTATAGTGCACTGACTCGCGTGCCGTCCCGAGTGGGAAGCTGGGGATGCCAAGAAGAGACTTTTCCCCGTCGGCACAGTGCCACGGAGCTGGTGAGGCTCGAGGTTGGGTTTTCCCCTCCCACGACTATGCCACGGCAGGATACTACAAGAGACACGTCTCGGAGCTGACCTCTGATAGCAGTCTCATGCTCACGTGCATTTGTTGTTGCAGTGAGGGCTAATCGGGCTCCTTCGCCTGGCTGGAAACAGTGGTTCTCTCTTGGAAAATGCCACCTTGTAGTTGTTACTCTTCTTTTGCCTACTGAAAAATAATAGATTAGTTTTTCTGTTGCAAAGACCTCAGGAGGACCACAGCCCGTACTCCTACGTGAAATCTCTGGGCTCATCTTCGGTTTGCAAACACGATTCGCAATGGTGCCAACTTTTGTAGCACCTCACGGCACCCTTGAAAAGATCTCGGGGCACCCCAGGGTGTGATAGCCCCCCTGGTTGAGACTCAGTGGCTTAAAAAGACCACGGAGGAGCTGGCCCGAACACAGTACAAATAGAGACGGCATCCTTTGATCAGTGAAGTACGTGCTCCGCAGCCTCGCCGGCAGTGCAGTGGTCACTCCTGTTTGAAGCTCCCCAGTAATGAGCATGTGCTGTTGGGTCGGGTTTGCGTTCCAGCATCTGCAGCAGTTGGAAAGCTGATTAAAAAGCATAGTTATCAATATTGCACGTCAGTGGTGCCATTAGCTGGCCTGAGTCGGTGCAGCTGCTTGATTAAACATCACTGAAGTTTTCTGCTGCAGAATCTTTCTGATTAATATTTGAAAGTTCAGCTGAGCTTAAAGGATCTTCCCCGGTGAGCAGAATTGCTTTTATTGAAGCTCACCATGTCTGCCAAGTCCGGGGGGGCTGACCCGGAGCTCCGTCGAGCTAATGGGAGTCTTTGCATTGACTTCCAAGGCTTTGCTCAGGAGTCATGCCTTTGAGACCAGAGCGCATCCAGCAAAAGTCAGACAAGAAACGCTTACCGTGCCTTTGAGGGGTGTACAGAGGTGAAGAGCGCAGAATGCGACGCCCATCTGGAGTTTACTTGTCAGCCCTTTATAGCTTAACTTCCAGCCTCTTTCCTCCAAACCCTCTGCTTCTCTTGCAGTTTAATGTGTCTGGATGAGCTCGCGGGGCCGTGGCTCCCGGCCGTCTCCTGTGCTTCTAGAAGCAAGGAGCGACAGGTTTCCACGTGGCCGAGGCTCGGTGCAGGCCTGCCTTTCTCAGCCCACGACGGAGCGTGTTTAGCTGTGCAGCGACGATGTGCTCCTGACAGAGCTCTGCTCCTTTTCTCTTACCCGGCCACTAACATCAGCTGTTTGCAAAGCTCAGTGGCACCGCTGTATTTTTTTTGCCTCTAGCGACCGTCATTGTGAGCCTTCGGGGCTCGCTTGGGCTCGCAGCGCAGAGCCGATCCGAAGGGCGACTGCCGGGGAAGCTTGTGAGCGGCAGAGCCACGGGACGAGGGCTGGCTGAACTCGGGACGTGGCTCTGGGAAGAGTTTGCTGCTGTCCTCCCGAGGAGGGTGAAACGCACGTGCTGCTTCGGCGGGGCGGCCAGCCTGCGGCTCGGGTGCCGCAAGTGGCACGGGCCGCCTCTGCGTGTGGCACGCGGCAGCACGGCGTGGCGGATCGGGCTGGAAGCGGAAAGCAGAGCAGCACACCGGGCAGGGAGCAAAGGGCAGGGAACAGAAAGCATAGCAGCAGAGCTATGCCCCCGTTAATCTCTGCATGGCGGGGTCCGAGACGCTGCTTTGCAACAGCCGAGCGCGGAGGCCAACGGCGACTTTTCAGTGGCAACCGCCGCGGTTTGCATTCAGCCCGTTTGGCCGGCGCGTGCTTCCCCGCCATTCTGGACCCGTCCCCAGAACAATTCGCTGCGTCAAAGCAGGGCGCCCATGTGCTTGGTGTTCCCGGGAGAAGCCCCGGCTGCCTACGAGCTGTTTGGGTGTAGCTGCTGCTGCCAAAGCCCTGCGCTGGCTCTGCCGTCGGCCCTTCCCCTGGGCATCGAGCGCAGCCTTGCCAAAGCTAATGGCACTCCCAGCCGTGTCGGACGATTGGCCTGCCTCTACGGCCCGCGGGAAAAACCAGCCCCAAGCCAGACCGAGGAGCACGTGAAGATGGTGCAGCATGTCCTGCTTCACGCGCGTGGCAGAAGGGGCATTAGTGGGGCGGTCTCCTGCGGGACCCCAGCGCGTGACCCCCTGCGGATTCCCAGCTGCTGATTGCTTTGCCTTTTGGGATAGCGGAGGGTGATGAGGGACTGATTTGGGAATAAGCAACAGGACCAAACACAACCCCCCAACCAAAATGGGACAAAACCCCCCAACAAAAGGGCAGACCCGCGTGCGCTGCGCGTTAGCGGGTTCTGGGCCCCTAGTTGTGCAAACGCAGGCACAGCTTCCATTACCTGAGCAGCCGCGTTGACTTCACGTGTTGGGTCTAACCTTTATGCTCATGTGCTTTTACAGACGGAGGCTTTTCTGAGCCGGCCGCAAGGCTCGTGTAGCAGCCGAAGAGCTGCATGGACTAAAACGTCTGTCTTGCCCGGGGTCGCAGCTCTAGTTTCCCCTGGGAGACCGTGACCGCTGGCCCCCTTGCAGTCGTGTCGTAATCGCCGCTCCCCGCACCGCCGCTCCCAGCCTTCTCCCAGCTGAGCTGCCCGCGGAGCGGGATTGCAGCGCTCTCGGCAATGCGGCGCTGCTCTTCGGGTTAATCCCAGGCTCTGCGTCCTTATTAGCCCCGGTTCGTGGCTCTGGGAGCTCAGTGCGCTTGCAAGGGCAATGGAGGCATGTGGTTATGTCCATGCTGTAGTGGTTTCTTGGGCAGAAGGGCTCTGTGTGGTTTCTTGGGCAGGCCTGCGGGTAACGCGCACCCATTTTTGGGTTCCCGCTGGATTGCTGTGAACGCTGCTCGACAGCAGCGTGGAGCCAGGGCCCACGGGATCACACATGTAAGGATAGGTCTAAACCAAAGTAGGTTTTAAGGATGGGCCAAAGTGCAAGTCGGTGCCTTTGTGCTCAGAGGAGCCTCAGAGTTCGCAGCAATCCCTGCCCATGCTGCCCCAGGCCTCGTGCCCCTGGAGGCGCGCGGGCCGGGCCCGGGCCAGCGCTAGGAGCTCTCCCGGTTGTTCGCTAGGCGCGGTACGCCGGGCTTCGAACTTGGGAGCTCTGGAAACAAATCCCGGCGCTAGCCCCCGGCAGAGCGTCTGCTGAATGATCGAGAAGGATAACAGCAATGAGTCTGATGTCTGTTCATGGTTAATTCATTTAAAATGAAAATGGCTCTCCTATTCACTGGAGGCTATCAGAGACAATAACTGCAAAGCTATTTGATTGCTTTTGAACAGCCCATGTCCTGCTCTCACGGACTGCTGCTTCTCCCCAGCTAACCGTGCCACAAACATCAGTCACCTTTGGAGACCATCAATGAAAACAGATTACAAGGACCATCTTTGGGAACAGTGAGAAGAAGGACAGAGTTCTCTGAACAGCATCAGGCATATAAGGCGATATCATGAGTGAATAATGGCGTGCAAAGAGCGACAATAGTGACAAGAAGGTGTCTTTCCTGCCTTGTAATCTGAAGATATCCTCTTTAGAAGTGGCCTCCCAGCTCCATGGAAACTAGTCAGTACAATAGTGAAGTGAATCAAATACATGTAGTGGATAAGGGCCTTTTCTTTGAAAGTAAGATGAACCAGAGCGTTGTCTGCCCAATCTTACTTGCTGAATGCGATGTAAAACTGCAGTACACGAAGGAGCCGCATTTGAAAGGAAGGCTTGTGTCCGCTCCTTGTCGGATGTTCCCAATGAAGATGTCGGCGCACGAGGGACGAATGGGGGTGGGCGTGCTCCAGCCGGAGAGAAAAATCTTAAACCCGGGGGAATTACAGACGACGCGACGTCTCCTGGCCAAAGGGTAACTAGGATTTTTCTCTGCACCCTCCTTTCCGGGCCCCGCTTTGCATCGGTGCGTGCCAGCGGTACTCGGTGCAACAGCCCCTTCCTTCGTGGTCACGTCAAGCTGCGTTACTCCCTTCTCCTATTCGTGAGCATTAGTTATAAGCAAGTAGGGCAGCCCTAGCCTAGATATCCTTTAATTAGCCGGCAGACTATCGAAGCGTGGAGAGTCGAGTCGTTTTCAGCTCTGCACCGTGGTTCTCAGCGAAGTGCTGACGACGCTCCTTGGTCGCTCGCTCAGGCCTCGGGGATCACGAATTACACTGGCGTTTCTTTTGACGTGGAGGGCTGCCCGAGGAGGGGAGGTTTCCGAGGCCCTCCCAGTAGATTTCATGTGGGAACAGGGTAGAAGTAGACAGTTCAGAAACAGCCATTTAAAAGCAAGAAGATGGAGTCTATTTGCTTAAAACGCTTCACTTGCAGAGAGAGTCTATGGACTCGCCACGTGGGTCTTCTAAATCACGAGCGAGGTCTGGTGACTTCTAAACACGCCGGGGTTATGTGTCACGCTCGCACCACCCCGGTACGAGGGATTTCACGTGAGCCTGGCATCACAGCAGTCTCGTGGCGAGGGCCAGCGAGCTTGAGCAGCCGCGAGGGACGTATGCTGCGTCCTTGCCGGCTCTTCTTTTTCAAACCTGAGCTGGTTTGCACAGCAGAAGGGGTGGGTGAAGACATCTGGACGGGATGGCAGGTAATTTATGTTCAGACATTATCATCTACACTGACCTTGTTTGTGCAGACCGACCTTTCTCTCTCAGGTCTCCATTTGACATGACCGTTGATGATCATTTTTAATCTGGGATGCAAAATTATTAACAACCCATCCAGTGTTTTCTCAATAATGACCTGTTTCTTATTAATTTAGTTGAAATGCATGTTTATGGGTGCCATTTTATGTTTTGTGACAGCACTTTTACTTGTGAGTTTTGTGTGTACGAGGGCTCGAAGAGGTGCATGCTCGGAGGTGTCACCTTCCTGCGTGTAACGTGCTTTGTGTCCTTGCGGCTTCTGGTGTAAAAATGTTGACTATGAAATAGGGAGCAAAACTGCACCCAAAACTGAGTTACAGGGTGGGCAGATTCCTCTTAAATTGGCTAAATTAATGGAGCTAGGTGGGCTTAGCTTGAGGGCCAAAGTAAGGTCGACGACCCCAGCAGAATAGATTGGGAATCACCGGTAAACTGTACGTATTTGTAAGTAAAGCAGACTCATTTTTATGGTTGTGATTGTCAAAACATGCTGCGTCGTTGAGTTCAGGAAACGGAGAGAATTGGCCAGTCGCGCCGAGGGAGCCCTCGCCGGGAGAATTCAACACGAGGAGAAAGGGTTCGTTAGCCACGTAACTGAAACGTGAGCAAGGCAAGAAGTGGGGCCGCTACGCATCGGTGATGGGGCAGAACTAAAAGTAGCCTGCAACCCAAAACCTCGGGATCGGGGGTCTCTGCGGTCGTGCCCCTGCGGATAGCTCCTTTGCAGCGCGGACGTTTGCGGGAGGGGTGCTGGGTCCCTGGCTCCGGGGGCTGCGGTCGGCCCCGCCACGGCACGGCATCCCATCCGCGTTTTGTTGCCACCGAGAGGTGTTTTATGTCTTCCCCGCAGGGCTCGGGAAGCCCGGTCTCACCACTGCCAGCGCTTGCCTGGTTAAAAAGGCTGCTGAGTTATGGATAAAATAGCTCGCACGCTTCGACGGGCAGAGAGGCAGCTGTCCTGGCCGCACGGTGGAGCGCCGCTTCCCTCGGAGAGACTTCCCTGAAGTAATTTGTAGCTTTAAACAAAAATGTTTTTGTAACTCCTTACAAATGACATACTGGCAAAGGGATTTAGGAAGGGAAAGTGATTTTGCTTTGGCTTCAAATGGATCCCTGTTGGCCATAAATCAGAAGGGAAACAAAGAATAAGGGAGAGAAGAGAGACGGCGTCCCCCTCCCCGTCAGCCGTACTCGCGGCTGCGCCGACTCCAGCTCAGCTGGCAGACGGCCTCGCTCCCCCGAAGTCGGAGCCCTGGCCTCTGAAACCGGCGCCTCTGCGTGTGCCGAGCGCGTGTGCCCCAAAATGGAGGATGCCTTCTCCAGGTGTGAGCTGGGTTTGCCCCGGGCAGCCAGACCTAGCACAGGGATTTGAAAAGGCTCCTCTCTGCGCCCGGAGACGTCCCTGCTACTCCCCCACGGGTTTTTTCTGCCTGTGAAGGGTTTTCCCCGGGGAGGCAACTTCGTGCTCACCATACGTGTCGTTCGCGGGCATCCAGCTGCCATTGCCCCTGTTCGGGCACAGGGCTGAGCGTGTCAAAGGACGCCCTGGCGTGACAGCGTTTGCCATGGGCTCGCTGCAAACAGGTACTGACACTTCATTGATTTAAGTGGGATTTAGGCATCCAACACCTAGAAAAGTGGGAGACTTCTTTATATTTTCTACATACCTGCATGGAAAACTGAAGTCTTCAGTGAAGCCGATGCCACAGAGGAAGTCTTTTCCCTTGGAGAGGTTAGAATAAAGCATCGGTCCCGGCTCCGGCATTCCTGTTTCCCTCACTGCCGTCACAAGCGCAGCCTGATCCGGGGTGCACGGGAGATTTGCCATTTGTGCCCCAACACGTCTGACCCCTTCCACCTGCAAGAAAGCAGGGAGTTTCTGAGCCAGGGACTGGGAAGATCCTCAGCTCACATCTTGTCAGGCATCCAGGTTGTAGCCGCTTTGGTCGAGAGGCAGAAGGAACCAGAACTCGTGGTCGAGGTGATATCTTTTACTAGACCAACTAGATTTTTCCAAATTAAAGACATTTTTTTGCAAAAATATAGTTGGTCTAATAAAAGATACCAGCTCACACCTTGGGCACGACAGCCGGGGAATCCTGCTGAATGACTGCCGAGATCTGGTCCTGGGGTAGCTCTCCAGACCAGTTAACACTGTCCTCAAGGCATCAGTTCGTCCCTGCTGCAGCTGTCTGGACTTTGGTAATGATCCTCAAGTTGAATCTGGTCCCATTGTTTCAGACAGATCAAAAATGCTGTTTCTCACCATCATAGGCTGCCAGATAGCAGACGATGATCGACCCTTTCCGTGGTTTGGTACCCGCTACAGAAAAGAGCCGTGGCTTTACATACAATGCCTTTTACATAGCCGTAAGAGCGCGGTTTGTTAATTCACCCCTGCACCGCTGAATGGACAAGCCATCAGAGCTGGTTTTGGAGCAGGGATCACAGAGCACTCGCGTCCAGGCAGTATTGACGTGTGCCCGTTTGAAGGCATCGGGGATGCATTTGGTAGCTGTGTTGGTCTGAGACCAAATGAAATGCAAAACTCTGGGACTGTTGGGCAGAGACGAGAGCTTTTATTAGACCAGTTTCGTCTGAAGGCATGGGATCTCGAAGCAAGGACAAAGGCGCGTGCATGTCTGCGTGCACGTGGGGGCAATGGGACCGCAGGGCGGGGGGGGGGGGGGCAGCGCTTGGCTGCGTCCTTCATCCGGTGCCCTCTCCGGCCAGTTGACCTGGTTATCATTAGAGGACGGAGACTCTCCCCTAAACTTGTAATGTCCTGACCTTTACCGTGAAGTCAAGGGAAGGGTTTAAGTATGAGAGCAGACCAGTGAGGAAAGCAGCGATTTGGCTACTCTGCCCAACGAAGCGTTTGATGTTGCACCAGATGGTGAGCAGTGAAACACGTGCCTCGCTCGAGACAGACCAGCCTCGCGGCGTGGTTCAAAGAGACTCTCCTTCGCTCTCCCTGGAGGTGGGAAAGGCCCCAAGAGTATTTGTAAACATCATCTAGCATCTTCGTCATTCATTATCAAGATTATAATTTTTATGTCTAGAGGGGATGTTGCTTCCTTATTATTCCCGGGCAATCTGCCAAGCATCCAACAAAGAAACTGAATGATCGTGGCTTTGCTGATGATATTGCTTTCTTGGAAAACAGCCTGGATATGTGTAGCAGCTCCTGGATTAGAGCAACAATTTAACATAAATTGCCCTTCTGATTATTGTACTTTAAAACTAATTATGTGGCAACTGTTCCTACAAACAGAAGCCCCTGTTAAGCATGTTTTTAAAAACTCCCAGGTCTTTCATCTCTCCCTTCGATATTTCTTTTCCTGAAGGTGAGATGGTTCGACACCCCGCTTGATTTTCACAGCACAGCCGTGGAAGGTGGAAGTATAAAAGGGGTTTTCAAAACTTTCCGACCAACGCCTGCTGCTGGCTGATGCTACACCTCGCAGCAGACGCAGGAATAGCACCGGTATGTGTCCGGAGGGCCCGCTGGGGAGAGCGGCGCAGGAACTCGCCATTTTGCTTGTAATGCCTGTAGGAAGTTCAGGATTTTGAAGCATTTGGGAAATTGTTAGAAATGAAGGGAAGAGCTCAGCTGTGAATGACAGAAGCATGGAAGGCAGACTGGGGCGGTCTCCCTTGCATTGAACACAGCCCACATTCTGGGTCTCAGGCAAGGGGAGTTGCTTATTGCCTCATTTGTGTGCTCGGGGCAAAATTTCCCCTCTTCAGCCCTTGCCTGGCCTGCCAGCGTGTGCAGCAGCACGCATCTCATGCACACCCCGGAGCGACGGGGGGACACGAGCGTGCAGGAGGAGCACGCCGGGAGCCACCGTTTGCAGGAGTGGAGGGAGCCTCGCCCCAGCCTAATCGTGCCGTCAGCACTGCGGCTCTGAAAGAAACCCCTCGTATTCACAGTTACCGCTCCCGCCAAACTCAGACCAGATGTGAAATGAAAACCTTCTGGAGGACGTGGCAAGGAAGAGAGGGAAAAGCTCTTCGTTCCCTCGGCCAGCCTAGCAGTCCTTCACCCGTCTTGAACGGGGTGGCCTGTTGTACACGCAGCGCTCTACAGGAGGTCTCTTCCTCTTCCTCTTCCTCACAGCAGTCTATGTGAGGTCTCTTCCTCTTCCTCTTCTCTTTCCTTCCCCCTCCCCTTGGCAAAGAGACAAAGCTCATTAACCTAAGATCACCACCTGATAGGAGGTGGTCCTGTTACACGGAGGCCTTGTCCTCGGAGAGGTGTCGAGAAACGGGAAATTAGCTGAGCCCTTAGGCTGTCGAGTGTTACAGAAACCGTGATTCCCGGAAGTGCAACGTGAGCATCGAGGAACAACGCCCGGCCCCGAACCGTTCCAGACCCTGCCGATTCCCCGCCGTAACCGGCTCCCTTGCTCGGACGGGACCCCTTCCCTGAGACTGCCCCGAGGACGCTTGGGAACGCGGCGCCACGGAGCGGGGCTGCCGGCTGCGTTCGGCTTTCCTGCTCCGGCGCGATCGACTCCGGCTCGCGGTCCTGTTTCCCGGCTGGCGTCCCCGGCGGACCAGCGCGTACGTCCCGTTGCTCAGATTTACGTGTCGTTCGGCTCTGGTGTCGAGATGGGGCTGGGCCTGCCGGGGACTTCTTTGGTGTGCTGAGTTTCAGGCTCACCTCATCTGTGAGCGTTTTTCTATTCCGACTTTTGATGGACCTATTTTGCGGTTTAAAACTTCCCTGCTGCATTTCCCTGTTGTAGCAGCAGTTTCAGGGCCAGCGCACATCTGCTTATCCATCCTCGTCTCGCTTTGTACGGGTTTATCTGCCTTCTTGTGCTGAGCCTTGTCTTTTGTCCCAGTGTTTCATTTGTCTTCGGACGCGGGGGATTTCTTTTCGGCACCGCTGCCTGCCCAGCACACCCCTGTGTTTCCTGGCTCGCCCCGTTGGCGCTGTGCTCGCATCCGGCTGCGATGGCACGGCGTCGCTCCCGAGCACAGCCTGCGCGTTTCAATTCCAGCCTGTCCCCCGCCTTCACCTGTCACCGTGCCTCTATCCTGCCTTCCACTTCAGGCTGAACTTCTTGGCGTGCTCAGCGCCGTTTCAGTTTTGTACCGTGGCGCTTGTTGCCGTTTTGCTGTCAGAGGTTGCTTTTTCTCTGTTTTACTCCCAGTCTGACAAGGCAGAGATTTATGGTTGCTCAATGCAGAGATTAAGGTTACTGCTGGTATTTGCTGCTCTTTGTACACTTATGTCTTGGCCAGATGACCTGAATCCCATGTTCACGCAGGTGCGGTCAGCCTCACTTCTGGTTTGTGTCTAGTGATTTCCACGTCTCTGCATGTGGCTGAGAGGCAATATAGCATTTACAAGTGAAGTGCTAGGTTGGAAACCAGAGGCCTCTCTCCAAATGTCTTCCCCACTTCGGTTGACAATTCCCAAGCCAGGCTTCCCAATTGCTCTTTCTACTCCATGTTTGTCACTCGCCCGCTCCCCCACATGGTTAAATCATGCACAATTGCTCAGGCAACCCCTGGACTATGGAAAGCATGCCAAGTCTGCATTTGCCTTGTCATCGGCTTCACAGTTGACCACACTTCGTAGCTGTAAAGCAGCTTGTGGCTGCTCAGACCGGAGCTGCAAACAGCTGGAATTGCTTTCTTGCCCTCGGTGTGCGAACAGCTCTGTGCACAATTCAGGGCACGAACGATTTCTCAGCGCCATGGATGGCCGAGGGGTGTGACACTGGCAGAGACGCCTGCTGTGCCGAGTATCAGGAAAAGCACGTGTGCGTAAAGGGGTGGGTGGATATTCAGCAACGTGGAGTCACAGCTGTTGACAACTGAATTGCAAAAAATTAATTGAGTCAGAGTGGCTTTTCGATGAGGTTTGCAGAGAGGGCCAGAAACGTGGTGGGATTCGGTAGGCCTGCAGCGAACCTCTTGGGACCCGGAGCAGCTGCAGGGTCTGCTGAGGGATTTCGGAGGAGAGGGAGAGGTGCCGAGAAGACCTGGAGCCCCTTGAGACTAGAAAGGGTAGATTATAACGCCGGTTTACATTTGAAAACCAACTGAGTACTGCTCCCTAGTCTCCAGCATCCGTGGCCATTTAGACAGTCAACCGTTTTAAAACCAGCCCTCTGCCCCTTCCAGTTTCTTTCTGACTGTAAATGTCCCGCGTGAATGTCGCGTGTGTATTTGTGTTCTGTGCACAAAATTGGGAAGAAGGGTTGCTCTGTACTGTAGCAAAACCAGACTGATGTGTCACGGCTAGACCTGGGCAAACTTCATATTCGCAGAAAAAAGAAGCACTTTGAAACTATTTGTGGTCAAATCTGGTGAGCAGCTTTGGCTGAAGAAAGTTTTTAGTAAATTCGACACTTTTTAAATGAAATGTTTTCACTTTCCTTTCAAAGGGGTGAAAACATCAGTCGAGGAAGCGTCCTGCACAGAAATGAAAGCAGTTGTTGTTAATTAGCGAGCTTGGGCACAGGAGCGGGCAGCGCGGGGTGAGCTCGGCTCTGGCCTGAGGGGCGCGCTGCCCCGCTCTGCGCACCGGGGTCTCGCGTTGTGGCAGGTGCGCTCGAGCCTGCCCGCGCCGCCAGGCCGGGGCGTCTGCTCGCCTGCTTGCACGGGGCGAAGTGGCTCTGCGGTGGGATCCCGGCAGCTGCCCCGGGACGCGCTCCTGGCCTCCTCGGGGATGCCCCGCGTAGCTCTCCGGCTCTTGGCAGCCCGCTGCATCCAGACCAGGGCCCCCCCCAAGCTGCCGCTCGCTGGGGCCACCCTGCGGGCCTGGCGTCGGCGCAGATCTGCGGTTCTGGATTCACAGGTGCAATGACCGTTCTTCAGTAACCGCCCGGCAAAGCGCGGCGTAGTCAGCGGGCAGAGAGTACACATCTAAAAAGAAAAGAAATAACTTATATGTAAACCCAGCTTTCCTGATGGTTGCCCCTTTCCATGGGTCCCTGGAGGGGTTCAGGCCTGGCAGCTCCTCTCACCAGACCTGTCTAATCACAGACCTTGGGCGTGCTGGTTTGTGGGTCGCACCGTGTCTCGCCTTCCCGGCGTCAGGACTGCTATTTTGTGCAGCGGGGCATCTCCCCCCTTTCCGGTGCGAGTTTTCTGTGCCTCTGCGGGTATCTGAGCCTCTCCTCCTGTTCCCACGCGAGGGCTCGGACTGAGGTCCTTTGGGAGTGATCAGAGCCCTGTCTTGATCCAAGAACCGATCTAAAGAAGTTGCTCGGAGTCTGGTCTGCACGCTTTACCCTCAGCCCCAGCAGTGTGGGAGCTCCCTTGACAGACTACAGGACTTAGTAGTTACCTTTTTGGTTCTCCCTCTTGGTCTCTAGAGACCAGTGTCTCCGGACACCTAGTCTGGTGGCGGCGGTGTGGGACGAATGCCGGATCCACCGTGGAGCCCCGTGTAGCTCGCATCCGTCTGTTGAGATGAGTCCTGGAGCTCTTCTTGAAAGAGTCTGTGCCCTGCTAGGGGCAGGAGGTGGGTGCCGGAGGGCCCCAGCGATAGCGCAAAACTTCCATGCAAGCTTGACAGCCCTCTAAATGTATCGCCAGAAGGAGCAATTCCTCTTGCTCTCCCTTCTGGGGGGAGCATTAGAAAAGGAAACAGGTAAAAAAACCGAGAAACCTTAATAATTAAAGCAAACAGCTGCTCCTGGGGAAGACCAGGTTAAGAACGTTTGCTGCCTTTTCTTCCCCAAACCTAGCCTGTCGAGTTGCTTCACGTCCGCGTGGGCTGCACTACGCACGTTATCCGGCGTCACGTCGCGCTGCGGCCGCGCGGTGCAGCACGGCAGGCCGGGTCGGGCGGGCTGGGAGCAGAGGAAACACACGTGTGCCCCGCGGTCTGCTGGCTCCGCGGCGTGCCGCCAGGCGCAAGCCAGCTGAGACCTCCCATGCATGGAATAACTTACATCGCCGCGGGCCTTGGTGGGTAAACGGTGCCATTTAGATGGCGAGAGCTGCCGTTTACTGACCAGTAACTTAGAGCTCTTTTCTCGAGTCCTCTGACTGCCCTCTTGGTCCGAGCGCATCGTGGCCATGCCCGTGCCCGTGCCGAGCGGCTCGAGAGAAGAGGTGCAGTGGAGGAAACCACTGACGGGAACGTTCAAAGGCACTTGCGCTTCCTTGGACTCGGGGACGAAGCTACTGATAGACGTGGGCTCTCCTCCATTGGAGGACCCAGGTGGACTTCTGTCTCCTAAGCATCCTTTGACCTGCCGTGACAGCCGCACGCCTTTTTTCCTTCCGTTTATCTGCAGTAACAGGACAAATGTTGAATCGGTTGGCTGTGGCTCTCAAGCAGGAAAGCAAAGTGGGCAATGGTTTTGCATGGCTTGTGCGAGCAGTGAACACGAGGGAAGGTGTCTTGCTGGACTGACTGACTTGCAGGCCTTGATTCGGGATGGAGGAACAGCTAACCTGGCGCCCAGGGCAGGTGCAAGGGCAGTGTTTTCAGAGAGGGCACGGGAGCGCAGGACAGGGCCCCAGCAAGGAGGCATTTTACCCCGGGGTCAGACTGGGATGGGATGGGATGGGATGGGGGGTGCCTTCCTCTGTGCTGGGGGCATGGCCTCTGTCTGGCATCCCTAGAGCGGACTTCGGTTCAGTTCCTGCAGCAGAAGGCTGTTGGTTGCCACGATCCCCCCGCTTTACCTGGGGGGTGGGGGTGCTATGCCCCGTGGTTGTGTGATGGGGTCACCTGTATAGTTTTAGTGACCGGTTGGACAGGGGTTTGCTTGGGGTGATCTGGGTAGGGATGAATCTGTCTCGGGCAGGGAGCTGGACTGGATGACCTGCGACGTGTACGGCTTGGAAAAAAGGCACCGAAGGGCGGACGGGACAGCAGTCTGCGAGTACTTGAAGGGCTGCCGGAGAGAAGAGGGAAACGCGTCTTCTCTCTCGCTGCAGAGAGGAGGGTGCGGGCCAGCGGCTGGAGCTTGCAGCGGAGTCGGTTTAGATTGGATATCCCGAAAAACGTCTCCACTGCGGAGCAGGGAGGCAGTGGGACGGACGCCCAGGCAAGGGGTGGACTCCATCGCCGGAGGTCTTCAGGAAGAGGTTGGACGGCCGCCGGTCGGGGGCGATCTAGGCATGTCCTCGCTGCAGCCAACCCAGACACCTCCCAGGCCGAGCTGTCCCCGAGGCCTTTAAAGCACTGGCAATATTATTTCCATGCATACAGAAAAAGGCAACTGGCATGAATGTATTGCCTGCCCCCACATTGCTAGAGGCGACCGTGGTCCGTAGGCACAGCCGGGTCCAGACACAGGTTTCTTGTGCGGGGGTAAATGTGCGCGTCGGCGGGCTCGCCTGGGCTGTGTTGGATTTCCTCGTGGAGAAGTTTGGGGGGGATGTGTCTGATCCAGGATGTCTCCAGCTTCAAAGTGAAAACATAACCAAACATCCTAACACCCCGTGCTGCGACCGCGATGCTGTACCGACGCTCGTGGAGCTTCTCCTTGTCCAGCAGCCATCGCCGTAGAAAGAGGCACTGAAATAAAACTGGCATGTGAAGTGTTCCAGCCCTGGTGTTTAAGGATTGATTTGACTCAGAGTACATTTAAAGATCAGGAGAAAGCCCCAGGCGTTTGTCAGTCAAATGAACTTGTGAAATCATTGCTGCTTTGCTTTTCCTTTTGGAGGAGGGGTGCAGGCAAGGGCAGGTGAGCTGCCAACGCTTTGAAGAAGCTGAATTTGCATTGCCAGCTGGAGTTCAGTGCGCGGGGGGACGCTGCAGAAAGCTGCTCGCCAAGGCACAGAGGAAAAAATGATGCAGGGCTGCGCCTTGCCTTTTTGTGAGACACCATCTTAGAGGGCGTTTTGGGCATGGAGATCCATAGACGTTGGTGCCGCAACCCGCTGGATCCCATATGAAGCCCGGGGGGCGATTAGCTATCTGCTCTGACCTCCCGTCTCTCGCGAGCCCCCGACGTGTCGCCCGTTACCCCGCTGCACGTCTTGCAGGAAGAAGCCCGGCCTTGCTCGGTGGCCGTGAGGAGAGGGAGAAACGGGGCTTTTCCCCAGGAGGATGGCGTGAAGGACAGGACCGGGGTGGGATCTGTGAACTGTAATAACATCTCCTTCTGATCTTTTCATGAGCAAATGGAGACTTAAAGTTTGAAACTTTCAGGCACTTTCTCCAACGTGTAAATCATTGTGGAGGGTCGGAGCTCTGTTCTGCGCCTCTCCAATTTTTACCACGTCCTTTTTAAAGAGTGGACGCCAGCCCCGTATACAGAATCATCCTCATCAGCACCGCGGGCAGGGGTAAAACCACCTCTCATCCTCCAACTCCTCTGCCTGCGGCAGGAAGGGATTGCGTTAGCCCTGTTTGCCACAGCACATCACACCGGAGTGCAGGTTGTGCTTTGTCCAGCGCAATCCCTAAACGCATTTCAGGGCCGCTGCTGTCCCGGATGCGTCCCCCCTCCAGGTGACAGTCCAGGAACGGAGGATGGCCTACGTCCCTTGCTCTCGAAACAGGCCATTGCTCTGATCTGCGTAATGTCGGAGGTCACCGAATTTCACCCGCGTTTAGACTAACTTGTATTTTGGCTCATTCTTGTTGATCCTGTCGGAGGAAAGCACACGCTGTATGAGCGGTGAGGACAGTACTGGTGATCCCACGTGGAAATGCGTGTGTAGAAACATTTATCTCGACAGGTAGGTGGTTATTCTGAGCAACTGTGAGCCCAGATTGCAGCGACCGCGAGCTGGTTTGTCTGCGTTGTCGTTTTCTTGGGCTTTTCGTTTTGCGTGTCCTGAATCAAAGGGAAGTTGGCATTTGTGCTTTGCAAGGTTCGTTGGCTTGCACGGGCGTGCATCCTTGGGCGTTGAGATGCGATGGGCATGGAGTTACTCAGGCAGGCTGTTGGGTTGTCCTGTCTCGCCTCCTGCACCTCATTTCCCAGAATAAACACCGGGCCAGGCAGACACCGGAGCGTTTTAGGGAGATGCTGCCGTTAGCTCCAGCCTTTATGGAGCATGGAGGACCTACGGCAACATTACACCTGGAGGACTGAGACTCCTTAAGCACTCAGACAAAGCGACAGGATGAATGTTGAGGGGTACCGGGCCTGAAATCTCAAGCTGTTTTCGATTGTGGCTTTAAAACATCTCCATTATTTGTGCGGCACGTCGGCTGCCAGCGGTGGCGGTGAGGCAAGGCAGGACGAATGGTCTTGCGTGCAAATTCTTAGCATTGAATTTTCTGGTTTCCCAATGATTTTCTGTCTGGCTCTGCTGCAGTGTGTGCGGCAAGGTGGAAGTCATTTAACCACCTTGAATCTCAGTTTTCCTCTTTATTGAATGCTGCTTACCTATCTACTCGTGTATTTGGAGTCTTGAATTGAAGTAATTAGGTGTGGCATTTAGTGAAGTGAAGGTCAGATCAGGCCAAAAGACTTGAAGCAGAACCACTTCTCCGCTGTCGCCGCGTGGCGAAGTTGGCATTAGTCCCAGCGCGCGGACGCTGGCGTTGGTGGCAGGCACTCAGGCGGGCTGTGCGTTGGACGTGGCGACCCGCGGACGAGAGGACCCTCGGCGCTGGAGAGGAGCTCACCTGGCTGCTGCACTTTCAGTTCACAAAAAGGTTTCGGGGCAGACGAGGACAGGCCAATCAGCTGAAGGTTACTAGAGTAATTAAATGGAGTCGATCTGCCAGGAAAGGAAAATAAAAACTAATCTCCCCACCTGCTAGCTGGAGAACGAGCAGGCTCCTCTGTACACACTGCTGGCCATGGTGAGAAGCTCTGTTTGGGGGACATAGCAGAGATGAGCTGCAGCTCATTTTTGTTGGGATTAAACTACACAAAACAGAGGAAAAACAACTACAGGATTCACTGGCACCGATCCTGCTGCTGCAAAGCTAGCTGACACCCATTGCCGCGGCTCTTCTGGCTGCAGAGACGCTGACAACTTCCCGCGGAGGACCCGGAGACGTGCACGGTGTGGGCACATCTGTCGTCCTTTCTGCAGAGGTGGGAAGTGAGGCATGGAGAGAACAAGTGACCAGCTCAGGATCATGTGGCTCCGTCACAACCTTGGTTTTTCGAACTGGCGATGAGCAAAGATGCTGGCAGAATAATGCCGCTTGGTCCGTAGCACCTCTGCTCGTATAAGTAAGCATGAAAAAGGCTCGCACGGCGGGCTGGGAGCTGGACGGCAGTCCTTCCCTGCCTTAGCTGCGTGGTCCTGCCATCATGCTCCATCCTGCGCGCGCCGTCAGACCCATTAAGGGCTGCAAACACCTGCAGGCGCGGCGCAGTGCGGTGCGGGGTGCTGGCTGATGAAAGCGCATTTAAACCATGGTATGCAACAAAATGCTGAGATCAGCGGATTTTCCTCCATATTAATGTCTTTCCCTCCTGTCGCGTCGTTCCCAGGTTCTGGGGCTAGTTTCCAGTACAAGGAGCATGTTTTTCAGACTGCGTGCGTTCAGCATACGCAGCTTCACGTCCGCAGGAGAGGCGGAGGTGGAAGAGTGCTCGCACAGCTCGTGTCCTCGCCCCAGTCAGTCTCCCGGTGCCCAAGGAGGGTGTTTGGAAGCCGACCGCGCAGCCTTTGCCTGCAGGAATGGGTGCCTCCTTGGAGCTGGGCACGGGGCTGTGATGCAGACGGGACGCTCGTGGGCACTGGGTCTCCTCCGACAGCCCCTGCTCAGTCAGCCCCACGATGTCTTCTCGTCCTCGCTGTCCCGCTGCTTTCCCCAGGCTGCTCCTGGGAAAGGGTCTGCTCACCTCTGCATTCAGATCTCAACGTGTTTGATTAGGAAGTGCGGTAAAATCCCCCGTGAATGCATTTAAAAGCGACGCACAGCCTTTGCTGGCACGTCAGGCGGCTGGCTGCCTGTTGTTGAGGCCGGAGCAGAGGCTCTGTCCTTGGTCCTACCGCCCATGCCCTGCAAACACGGGTTCAGCTCCATCTCCACGTCTCCCGCGCCGCTCCCGGCTCTCCAGACGAGAAGCTGCTCTCTCCTCCCTGCATCTCGTGCATGCCCCCAAAGTGGGGGTCTTGCTGCCCCCGCCTCTGCACCCTCCCTGCTTCTCCGTCTCTCTCGGACTGCAATCCCTGGGCCACGACCGCCTGGTCGATCTCCGCACAGTGCCTAGCACAGCGAGCCGCTGCTCCGTGACCTGGGTTCCTAGGTGCCGTGACCACGCAAGTAGTAGTAAGCACGTGTCATCTCTTCTGTGCCCCGTGGTGTTCGGGGTTGAAGACGTGCTGCGGTGTGTGCAGAACTGTTTTCTCTCCTGTGCACAAACGGACAAGCTGCCATTTCCCGATGCAGATATCCAGGTGGTTGCAGTCATTGCCGGTCTCCAGCACTGAGGCCGTTCGGAAACATCCTCAGCAAAGTCAGTGTTGCAGAATATTCAGTCCATAATACAGGCGCTGCTTTGGCCTTTCTGGGTGCAATGGGAAACCTGCGTCGAGACTGGCTTTTGAAGGCATTTTTCCTTCTTGGCAGGGTAAAGAACGAGTGAGACTTGTGCTCCGTAATCCTCCCAGTGCACTGGTTTCCAGCCTTTTAATTGTCATTTTGCAGCCCCCTAAAAATGTCGAATGGAGCTGTGGACTCCTTTGAATTGTAAGTGTGGGTATTCACATACTTTTGACTGATCGCAGTCATCTTTGATGGACCCCTTTGTCACAGTCTGTGGGGCTTTGGGGCTCCGTGGACCGCAGGTTGAAAACCACTGTCCCGGTGCTTTCCGTGGTGTCCAGATGTGTTCCCTTCCTAAGGTAGAGGCATCATGCCAGTTTGCTCCCACGCACGGTCAGACGGTTTCGGAGGAGATCCCCGGTCTCACCAGTCGCGGCTGGGAGGAGCCCCAAGAGTCGGGAACATTTTGACAGCTCAGTCGCCACTTTTAATGTCGGCAACGGCAGCGTTTCCAGGCAGCCCTTCTAGCCGACATCTCTGAGAGGGGCTGCCGGTGGAGTCATGCCAACGTGACTTTTTACACTTAACAGAAAGCCCCAAACCTCCGCAAACACTTCTAAACGACTGGCCGCTGGTACAAAAGGAGCTCTTTCTGAGCGGAGCCACACTGTTCGCACTGCCACGATGCTGTTTGAATGATAAAGTTATTAAATATTGACTGATTCCCTCTTCCCCCAGTGCTCGCCGCATATCCAGGGAGGGCTCCCCAGAGGAACTTCTGACCAGCTTTCAACAATCAGCCCTGACAGCACTGGAGAAACGCATTGTCTGGGTTGTTAATCTGCTATCCCTTGTACATTTGAGACACGAACTATATTCACTGCCGTGTCCTCATTCCTATTCCTCTCCATTATTGTTCTTTTCTTCTTCTGGTTTGGACAGAGCCCGCTCAGGATTGCCTGCCTCAATAAGAAAGGAAGATTTGTGAGATGATTTATTGTCTTTTATTAAACCCCAGTAAAAATCAAAAAGCTTGTCCCTTGTCTATTCCAACTAGATGGACCGGCCCATAAAAGAACCATCTCAGCCCACAAATCTTGCTTCTCATCACCGCTGCTGCTCCTACCACATCAGAGGGCTGTGCTCCCTAGCGTTTTCTCTGGGTGGTGGTGTCCAGCGTCCCTGGAGAGCAGGCTGTGATGGTCTCCCAGGCCGTCTGCACAGCTCCTCCTCGGCCTCCGCCGCGCGTTCCTGCTATGTGGACTGGTGCCGCAGCTCAGTAGGCTTTGGTGCATGCCTCCTTCTCCGAGAGCGAGCGATCCTTGGGGTGTGTGCACCAGCATGGACTGCTCCGATTTATCTTCCTTGAGCCCCTGCGTGTTTAGGGAGGATGCACTCGGACCAGAGCAGGCGCAGAGAGGGCCTGCCGGGCTGAGCGGGGGCCCGGAGAGAGCATCCTGCGAGATGGGCACGGAGGAGCGTGGCCCGTTTACCTTGGCAAAGCGCAGCTGAGCACAGGTAGGATTGCTGTCTCCGGTCCTTCGGGACTGGGGTGAGGACCAGGAAGGGGAGAGGAGAGGATAGCGTTGGCTTAGGAAACAAAGTGCTCGCGCTGGCCAGGACTGAAACACGGCTGGGCTTTCGGAGAAGGTGTTTCCAGCTGTCAGGTCAGTTGGGTGTGGGGACCTCCTGCCTGCAGTAGCGCAGGCGTCAACCATCCCAACTGGTTTCGAGCTCCAGAAGTCCCGGCTGGTTTCAAGATGGAGCTTGATGAGCTTCGGGTAGGGACCGCATCGTGGGCTTGCCTGTGACAGCTGGGACTGGACTCCGAGATAGCTAAGGAGGTCCCTGCCAGGCCCGTTCCTTTAGCACGGGCCGCGACGCCTCCCCTGAGGCCTCCTGACACGGGACATGCCGAGCGGTGGGCTGAAAATTTTCTGTGAAAACTATTTTTTCTCTGACCATCATGTTTTGGATCCATAAAAAGTTTGTTTTAAGACGGCTGCATTGCACAGGCAAGTCCCCCTTCTCATCAGGAAACGGCATTCCTGAAGACCGCGATGTCTTGACGCAGAAATCCTGCCGCCGTGCGCGCCGTGGGAGCGGGCGTCGAGGTGTCCCGGCCCCGGGCGGGTGGCATCCCGCACTGCACCGCGATCACGGACTCCCGTGATGCACCACAGATCACGAGGGGCACCGTGGTGCATCGCGGGGGATGCAGTCCTAGCAGACCCATTGGGAGCATGGAGCAACGTGGCAGCAGCTATCCCGCGTGGTCGTTTTCTATATTGGACTGAAAGACGCTACTGAATCCTCCGTGGAAGCGTAACCTGTCTTGTGACCCGTTCCAGTCCAGTGTGGGTGTACTGGTGTCAAGTGATGGGGAACCCATCGCTTCCCCACGTTCAAATGGCGTTCGTGCGTCTCTTGTAACACGGTGCGGGGACAACGGGTCTTCCTTGCTGGGGATTGCTTTTCCCTTTGGTTGAGGCAGTAAGTCCCATCCACAGTCCTTAGCGTTGGGAGGCCAAGTTCTTTGCTGCTGGCAGTCCTTTGAAGCCCGTGGCGTCCCTCCTCCTCCCGGGTTTGCTTAGACGGTGTCCTGCTGATCTCTGTTCAGCCACTCCGTGTCTCTCTTCCCTTTTTATTAGGATGCTAATGCCTGCGTGTGCGGCAACTTGTATTCTGTGTGCGAGGTACCTTGCTTTGCCTTGGCTTTCACTTCACGCCTCTTCTCCAGAGTACGTGCCACTTGCCACTCATTCCTTTCTGTGGCACAAACCCTTTTTCTCTTGGGAGCGTCACGAGCGGAGTTGTGCTTTTCTCTCGGCGTTGGAACGAGAGTGGTGCAGCGGGAATGTCCCTCGGCAGACACGGGGTTTGCAAAAATGTGGCACGTCTTTCTCCTAGAACAGGTCGTGTGCTGTGTAATGGTGATGGTCATCACGTCCTGCCGTCCCGCGTGCAGTCCACCTGTCACGGCCTCGTTTTCCTTGTTTTCACCAGCTTCTTCGAAGCCACGTGTATGGGGGAAAGAAATTGCTGGTCATGGCGATTCAGTGTCTTTCATACAGCTGTAAAATTAAAAACCCGAGACGTTAGAAGCGTCTACATTCTGCCGGGGTGACGGCCCCATGTCATACGTTACGTAGTAAAGCAGATCGTTGGCATTGCCAGGAGAAAATGCTTTATCGTTTTCACGGTAGCAAGCTTCACTACAGGGCCTGGACAGAAAATTGAGTCCAAAGAAATTAAACTGTAGGGTATGAGAGATCACATTGTGAGAGTTTCAGAAAATCTACCAGTTTAGAAAAGGACTGACTGAACAATCTGCTTTTCCCGGGCACTTGATCTCACTTCAGTCCATGCATTTAGTAAATGCCTTTTTCTTTGTGCTTCATTTGATGGTAGATCACAGTACATTTGATTAGATAATTGATTGGATGCAGTGTAAACCTCAGCAGTGCCGCGCGAGACTGTATGATGTTTGCAATCTGTGCTACCCTTTCACGGAGAGCGCAGCAAGTATTGCAGGAGAATCACAGTACGGTAGATATTGCGCACCAGATTATGTGATATCGGAGCCGGGATGCCTGCAAAAGCGGTAATTAAGGCAGCCCCGATGCTTCCACTCTAAAGACCGTTTTCTAATTACTTTCCCAATGTTTCGGTGTCCCAGTCTCAGTCACCGCTCCTGGGAGGCCATTCTTAGCGGGAAGTTTGTATGAGAAAAGTTTGGCCATTTTAGGTTATGAAGAACATTACATTTTTCTACTGAACATTGTTCTGCTTTCTTTTTGTACCAACGTGGTGTCAAACCAGCATGGTGCGGACAGCTGAAATTTGGGTAGGAGATGGGGAATTGTCCCAGAAACTCGCCCTGCAGCTTGCTAATGAAGACGAGCCTTTTTTGTTTTAATGGTCTCTCGGCATTCTCCGTGCGTCGATCTGGTACCTGCGTGTGGCGGATGGGCGGTTTTGGCACGTGATTACAGAGCGAGCTTTGAACGCTTCGCCACGACCGGCGCGTCTGTGCGCACGAGGATGGCAAGAAGCTGGAAAGCACCTTTGCACAAACAGTGCCCGCAAAACCCGTAGACGTGGGAGGAGGCGCCCAAAGAGGCGTCGCTATGAAGAGACAACACATTACACCAAAAAACGAGAGCGGGGCAAGGGTTAGCCAGATGCCTCGGGGGCCGAGGGAGTTGTTTGCAAGACGTCTCAGTGCCGAAACCTTGTTAACGCACGCAATATTTTGTGCCGTCCCTCGTGCAGGCGGGGGGTGCGTTGCCACGAGTCGTGGCTGATCTCGTTGCCGGCGCCCCGCGGCTGGAGGCTGCCTGAGCGCCGAGGAGGAGACGCCGCCGGCTCCCGTCATACCCTAGCACTGGATGCCTGCACCGTGAAGGGGCGAGGGCTGCATCGACGCGCGCGGTTTCGAGGGTCGGTTCGGAGACGCGGGGCGGGGGCCTGTCTCGCAGGGATATGTCCGAGGCCCCGGCACGCTCCGGTCAGGTCTCCTCGCCCAGTCCCGGCCCCGCTCCGTGCGCGTGGGGTGGGTGGGAGAGGCCTTGCCTTGCGCCCCGCGGGGCGGCCGTGCGAGGACCGCTGCTTCTGGGGGCGGGCGGGCGAGCTCGGAGCCCCCGGGCCGTCGGCAGCCGGCGTCTGGGACTGGGGCGCTGGCGGGCCCGGCTCACGCAGCAGCCGCGGCGGCGGCGTCCTTCCTCGGCCTGCCCAAGCTGTCGGAGGAACCGAGCCAGGCGTGTGCAGCGTGGCCGTGGGCGTGCTCTCGGGGAGAAGCCTGAGCCGCACACGCGGCGTCTGCAAGCCGCCCGGCCCTCGGGTCTCTCGGGAAGGATCGCGCGCTAGCAGCGTCCCGGCCCTGTTCGTCTCGGCCCGTGGGCCAGGCGCGGGCTGAGGACGAGGGGCGTCTTGGTTTGACGGCACGTGATGTCTTCCCTGCTTTGCCTTCGCCTCGCCTGGAAATCCCTGGAGCCCAATATCGTGTGTTACTCTGAAGAACGCGCGCTTCCTTTGTCCCCTGAGCTCTCGCTCTGCGGATCCACTCCCGCCCCTTCCAGCACGTGTTTCGCAGCCTTTGTTGGGTGCCCGTTGGCACAGGGAGAGCGATTATCTCTTTCACCGCCCCACGTGTCTGCAAGGCCCTTGCTTTCCTTCCTCCCCCAGTTCGGTCCTTCAGAAAGGAGAGCGCTGCATGCATCGACAGGTGCGAGCGGCATCTGCTGCCGCCACGGCCTTGCTGCCCGGGCACTGCCCCGTCCTACCAAAGAGAGGGCTGTGCCTTCACGGCAGCCCTGCCTGGACGCAGCCCAAATTCCCTCTTTGCAAAGAAGGGCTGACCACGTGGATGTGGCTCGCCTGCAGATACGGTGCCTCCAGGGAAAGGAGGGGGTCAGGGCTGACGCCCTCGGAGAGTCCCCTCCTTAGCCTGCCGTTGCTGACTGGTGCACATTGGACTTCTCCTCACACGTCTCTAGGAGCTGATGCTCTGGCCTGTACAAATATTAGTCATTTAAATGGCAGGGATGTTTCCTCTGGGGACGTTCTCCTTGTGGCAAAGACACTAGAAAATATTTCCCGACTGATTTATGTCTGCTTGCTCTCCTTCGGATGGCTCAGCA
>JAGPOW010001327.1:38877431-38889404 GCA_030014935.1 Caiman crocodilus | reverse complement strand
CATGTCATCCTCCAGACATGCGAACGCAGATGCTGCCGAGGAAAGCTGGTAATACCTGATAGGGTGTTTGTGCTTTGAGATGTGGACTGGAATTGGAGTGAGCACGGTGCAGATCTGTACTCCAGGCACACGGAGGGGATTGTGTCACTTGCTAGCATTGCAGATCTATTAAGATAAGCAAAGCCGTGGGTCCCGGCGCAGGGTAACATTTCCAGCATTATTGATGTGGCTGCGCGGCAGAGCAAATGCTGTTATTCATAACTGCACCCTTCAGGAAAGGAAAAAAAGAGCACAACTGCTGCCTTCCCCGCACATCTTTTTAGCTGCTTTTGTTTGGCTAGTCGCAGCTTCCTGATGGGAATACACTGCTGCTTGAGCAGTTTGGCCAGAGTACGTATTACCTCTTCCTGAACTTCCCCAGCATCAGTGCGCCGCGCTTCAGGAAGCACCGGCGTCTCTTAAAGACGGCTAGAAAGGGATGCTAGTGACAAGGACCCGGTTCTGCCCCAGCAAATGCAGAGCACTTGTGTTGCTTGTGCGTGCGACTGGGACAGGGTTTGGGACCCCGGGCAGAGCGTCCATCACCCCGAGCTCGTCTCTGCAGGGCCGTGCTGCCCTTGTCAGATAGGGCGAGGGGAGCGCAAGCGGGACTGGGAGATCTGCTGCTCTCTGTCCCCCGGAGAGGAGCGCGGCGCTGCAGCACGAGCGCTGGAGCACCTCCTCTGCAGCTCCGTGGCCTGCAAGAGCGGCTTCCCAGGTGCTCAGGCTTCAGACAGGGTTTGCTCCGCAGCCAGTCCATAGACGCATCCTGTGAAGAGGGTCTGACTCTCTTCTTATTTACCCCAGCATCAATCAGGAGTAACCGGACCCAAGACGGTGGAGTTACACCAGCGTGTGTGAGATCAGAATCCAGATTGGTCTCTGCACCGTCACCTGCAAAGTGTGATGGCCAGTAAGGAGCCAGATTGCCATTGTAATCAGATGCAGACACCCCTGGAAAGATTCTGTGGTAGTCACCACGTTTACTGCGACTGCACACAGACAGAACAGCAATTAGGGCCGGCTGAGTTCTGCACCGTGCTCCTCACAGACCTGCCGTCACAAATTGTAGATGAATTTGGTTCAAGGCTGTTGGCAGTATTTTTTTATTTGTTTTGCACCACTGTTGTAGCAAGTCCCTGTACTGGAGGGGAAGCTTGTTGCAATGGGCAGGTTTTTAACTCGAGACACCCACCGGTAATGCATTTTGAATTTGCAAATGTGAATATTTGCATTACAATCCCGATTCTTAGTACTGCGCCCATCCAGTCAACAGCAACTCAGCATGTGACCCAGATCATATCTCACCAGATTGCTTTTGGAATAATAAAATACTTGGCATTGAACTTCCCCGTGAATGATATGGTAATCAAGAATCATTTGCTGGAATTACGTGGCAAGTAATTTTGAGAATAACAACCAAGTCCTGATCTGTTAAACAGTTAAGAAGCGAATGTAAAAAGAGTAATCTTTAGGAAATGTCTGATGTGGAATATTTCCCTGGCTCCAGTGGTGATGCACGCAGAAGACGATCACTACGTGACTGCAGTGCTTCCACGGCACCGAGCCTGACACCTGGAATGCTTTTGCTGAACCAGCTACAGGTGGTCAGAAGCCTGCCCGGAGCCTGCGGAGCCCAAGGCGAGAGATGCCTTGTTGTTAATATGTGGAGTGTGATGCTGCTGCTAGTGCAATTGAAATATGTGTGGCTTTGTACAGTTTGTAAAATGTGCGCACAGTAGGTGGTGGCATCAGATTCCTCTTTGGGAATGCATGTATTTATATTATGCAAAGGTTTTCTCACTTTGCTGCATTCAGAGGATGATTGGAGATGCTGTTTTTGTTAGACAAAAAATTGAGTTTGACTTCATAGGTGAATTCAAAGAGCAACTTGTGCTTAATATATATAACAGCAAATAGGAAGAAAGCTGCTTAAAGATTACTTTAATGATGAATCATTATGGGGCTCTCACCAGGCTGAAAAGCAATAAAAGTCGAAATGAAGTGGTAGGATTTAATCATCTGGAAAGTATATCGAAAAAAGGCCTGTATTATAGGCACGGGGCTTACACCACATCAGAGGGGAAGTGTTTGGAGGAACAGCTGTATCAAGTGGTTTTTAACATCAAAGATATGAGGCTCTTCTTCCCTATCATTTCTGGTTTCAGAGGTTATCATCTTGGGTTTATTTCTAATTCTTAGTTTAAAGACGATGATCAGCATATCCCAGCAGTCAATTCTCTGCAAATGTTGTGCCAGCTTACTTTTCTTCTGCAGGCCATCATTTTTATTACTGATTTTAATGACATGCTGTAATTTTCCAAAATCAGATTCATTTCAGTATCAGTCCAAAGCCACAGACGCTGCGAGCTGTGTAAGAGTGGATCGCAAACTGCTGAAAGACCCGTAGCTTTACTGCAAAGCTATGATGGCAAGCATCCAAGCCTCATGCTACCTGTGTTCGGCTGACGTGGATTGGAGTGAGTGCACTCCTGCTTAATGCAGCATGAATAGAAACGATCCGTTTCTCAGCCGCTGGGTACCACGTTCTGCTTGCAAGTCCACAGATGACGGAAAACAGACGTCATCTTTCATGTCACGTAGGTGCTCTCTGCTCCGTGTGACTATCGTGTCCATTTGGCAGTTGCTGCAGAGTGGAGGAAGGGGCTCGTTTGCTGTGTGCAAGCCGTGTCTTGCTGTGCAGAACGAAGCCAGGCTCTTCCGAGGTTCCCCCTGAGGTCCGCGGCCTGAGAAGCCAGCCGCGCCGCAGGCCCTGCCTCGCGTGTTGTCTAACTTGGGATCAAACGGACATTTCTACCTTGGCTTTCGCCTCTTGGGGAGCGCAGCGGATGCTGTGAGGATTTGGCAACCCGGCGCCGCTGAGACCCACTTCCGTTTGCCACAGTTTATTGGCGGCTGAATAATCGTTCTTGGTTCTTTCTCAGGCAGCGAAGCTCAGTTGGCATCTCACCTCCGTCAGAGCTGCCACAAGCACCTGACTGCTGTCTCACGCGGCAGCGATGTCTGGGAGGAGGAGGAGGAGGAGGGACCTCCCTGCCGATCGCGGGTGCGTGACCGTGGCTTGGAAGGCAGCAGGTGCTTTCCACCGGGCACCCGTCCTTTAGGTCTTGGCCCTTCAATGCTGGTGCTGCCTTGGCTGGGCGAAGGCACTCAGTACCTCGCAGGATCTGGCCTGCCGAATTTAACTCTGTCTTTTGGAAAAGGGGCAACTTCATCAGTTGACAGCACAGACCAGAGCGCTGCAGTGAGCAGTGTCTGGTCCCAGCACATAAGACATCTTTTCCTGAGATCCACGGCTTTACGTTTCTTTTATGTTGAAACAGAGCCGGGGACATCTGTGTGAGGCTGGAGGTAAAGTCGAATGAGTACAATATAATTAATTTAGTGGCATTCACAGATCTCTTCCCATCGTGCTTTTTCATTTCTCGCGGCTGGTTTCCACCTTCCAGGCGGGTGGGGAAACAGCCACGCGGTCTTTGTTGGTCGGGTGAGGCTATTCTCCGGTGGTAACTGCATCCCCCTCTTCACACGTCTGCATGCTAGTGACTCGCGCCACGGGCTAGCCATCGCTCCAGGCCAAGTCGTCACTGAATGCAGGGGCGATTCCTGGCATGCGGACAGCAGCATTTGACCAGCATGTCTCACTTTGTCGGCCCATAGCACAGAGGTTTATTAATCTGCAGTAAACCCAGGCACGCGTTTAACTCCGTGATTTCCTAATAGCTCTTGGTTGCTAACACATTTACAAAAATGCACTTGAATGGAGTGGCTGTATCGGAAATGTTATGTGGATATTGGATAATTAAGGTATAGCGACTGTTGTTGGAAGTGAGGTGCGGGGTCTCCTCTGGCTCTCATTCACAAGCTGCAGCTTGATCAGAATACATTTGTTATACCATGGATCCAGTCTGGACGAAGCTTTCTTTGCAGTTGTAAAGGTCCCCAGCACACGCTTTGGTCCATGGCAATGAAAGCATCCCGGCGTCCTGGGCGCTAGCCGTGCTAGTCCACCGTGCTTCCTAAGAGTGGGGGGTGTGAATCTAAAATGCACGCGAGCACTTGTGGCTTATGTAAGTGTTGGTGAGGAATACATTGCAATAATGTCCATGGGGTTTCAAAGTGGAAAGGGACCGTTGCGATTGTGCAGGCTGTCTCCCCGCGTAGCACAGCCTGGAGCCTTTCGCCCAGGGGCTCCTGCCTGTCTTTGAGGCACACACGCGGCCTTGATGCAGGGACCCAAATGACTGAATCTGCTCCGTTCCAAGGGTCGTTTATTCCGGGGTTAATTATCTCCACTGTTTAAAAAAATTCTGGCGTTGATTTTGTCGAGCTTCCATGTCCAGCCTTTAGAGTTTGTTTCAGCAGGGTCTGCTGCCCTCTGCTTTCAAAGGTACTTCTGGGCTGTGATTAAGTCAAGGCTTCACCTTCTCTTTGTTGAAATAAATACGCGCTGCCCCTTTCACCTTTCACCGTAGAACCTGTTTTCCAGACCTTGAATTCGTCTTGTACCTCTTTTCCAGACCCTCTCTGATTTTTCAACATCCTTGTTGAAACGCGGATACAAGAACTAGGCACACGTCCAGCACGGAGCTTGCTAATGCAGGATTCAGGAGAGACATCACATTCCTGCTTGCACTTAGCCTGGCCTCTGTTTAATGCCCAGGGTCGCCATTAGCTCCACTCCAGCATCACTCTGGGAATCCACCCTGCGCTGGCTCTTTGCCACGATGCCGTTGCTCTTTTCAAAGTCTCTGCTTTCCAAGGAAACGTTTCCCACTCTGTTAGCATGGGCATGCGAACTTGCATTTGGCGGCGTCAAAACCCCAGGCCTTACCAGTGCACGCCGCGCTGCAGCCGGGACCTGCCTTGCAGGTATTTACCACCCCGCCGGCACGGGGCAGCCCTCGGCGGAGGGCTCATTGCAACCACTCCCGTTCTTCAGCGGCTCCTCATGACGAGGATGATCTGGGATGCGTCCCACCGTGCTTCCTGTGCACCATCGTGATCGCACGTAGTATGATTTTCTAATCGGAGCATCTTGCGTTACAGGGCTGGGCGCAAAGCGAAGGCTGTGGGATCAGGACTGGTATCTTAGCCATCTAGCCTTGGAGTCCTGTTGAAGAAGGGTATCAGGATCATCTGACGGGCCAGTTTTCATAGGGGCGTGCTGTCTGACGTGTAATTGTATTACTGTTGTTTAATTTCTTATTGGCCGAGTCCTCTATCAACTCTTCCGTGACTTGGTCTGAGATTAGTCAGGCTTACTGGCCTGTAATTGCCCCAGTCGTTCTCTTTGCCCACTATGATATTGGCACAACACTGGCTTTCTTCCAGTCCTGCTTACAGAAGTGGTCTTCGGAGGTCGCTGTGCGCATGTAACTTGGATTACCCCCACGCTTTCTCCCCGTCTTACAGGCTCGCATTCAGACCCCTGTTGCCTTGTTGTCCTGCCCGGCCTCGGACATCGCAGGCTTGGTCGCTCTTTTCTTCCCATCTGGCCTGCGTTCCCCGTCCAGCGGGGATGCTGGCAGACACCCTCTCTTGCTGTCCTTTCCTTCCTCCCTTGCTGGTTTTACCATGTGCTCCCCACTGCCCGACCTGCTGCTGCTTTTCCTCCTCTGTCATTAATTCAGAGCTTCCCGCCCTTGCTCCAGGGCCCCGTGGGGCTCCCCTCTCATTGCCTCCGCATTTCCTGCCTGCTGCCTACGCCCACTTCTTTTCTTATCTCACTCTCGCCTTGGCGATTGCTCCCACGCTACTCACTCCCTTTCCTGGTGTGTTGGTGTCTGATCTTGTGAACACACGCCAGCCAGGAGGGCTTTCCATGCTGGCCACCCAGCACCGGGCAGGGGAGCGCGCACGCGCATGCATGTTGTGTGTGTGTGCATGCAAGCATGCCTGGCTGTACATACGTACGTGTGCGATGGTCACTGGGGCACGGAGCTTGGAAAGATGTGGGGACGGGACAACGGTTTCTTTTGGCAAAGGTGAGTTGCCTTGCGCACTTTTGTTCCCAAGCGCCGTCCTCTTCCTGCACGGTTTCCCTCCTGCGTCTCAAGGCAGAACCGGCCTGGAGCACGCGGGGACGCCCAGCTCCTTTGAGGCCCTGAAGGAAGAGCTGCATTTCTGAGCTGTCCTTTGAAGGGAAGGTTTCATTCTCTGTCCGTCCTGCGCCATGCTCCCAGGCTCTCTGGCTGCACCGCTAGGACGGCGAGACGAGGAGGTGCCGTCTGCGTGTCTCCTCTCCGGTCTCCCTGTGCTGCAGGGAGGGTGTCTGGACCTGTGCTGGGGCTTGCTCGAGACGGACCCCATGCCCCTCCCGGGGGGCTGGAGCGTGCCGCGCCGGGGCGCAGCGTAGGGGAGAGAGGGCCCTGACTCTGCTGAAACGGCAAGGGGAAGCTGGCATGGACCCACGTGCCCATTTCAGTGATGTGGCTGTGGTGCTAGCCACATCCCTGTGCTCCATGCTGCTGGCTACAGAAACCAGCGTGCTTCCCTCGCGCCGACTCCTTGGGCCACCGAGCTTGAGAAGACCATTGGCCGATGCTACTTCTAGGCTACGTGTGTGCACACGAGATGTGTGCGAGCAGATCCTGCCCAGCTCACCCGTAGCACAGAGCGAGGCTGTCTGGATGCGTAGGTGAGTCGGGCCGGGCTTGCGAGGGTAAATACCGTGGTGCACAGACCTCGGAGCAGACACCTTTGCTGGGACCGCATCCTGCCTTGCAGGGAGCTGAGGTCCGTGTGGTGCTGCCGTCTCCTCTGCTCCCTGCACCCTTGTGCAGAGCACTCACAGCGAGGAGCCCCGGGAAAGGAAGCGCTGAGCTAAGAAGCCCCGTCGTATTCCCCAGGAGAACGGGGCGGGGGGGGGGGGTCTTTTTCAATAGACCAACTCCTGTCGTGTGGCTTAGGGCATAGGATTGCAATGACCCATTGGTGCTGCACGTATTGGACACCCTGGCAGGGGGGATGTGGGATGCCGTCCCTTGCTCAGCCCAAGGCGCAGTACGGCTTCCCAAGGCAAGCCCAAATGCTGTGGTTTGTGGTGAACCCTGGAAACAATCAACGCTGTGACCTGGAGAGTGAAGCTGTGTCCTTGCTTGCTGCTGCCTGGGGTTTCTACACTAGCTCTCGCTGCTTGTGTCTTCAGTGTGTCGTGCTGCTCGGAGCCTGCCAGGGGACTTGGCTTCTCCCCGGGTGCCTGGCACATGTTTCAAAGCGTTGCTTGCATCGGGGTGATTCCTCTCCTCTGTGCCACCGCCCTTGCAGCTGGCAGGGTCGGAGCTGCACCTGCATCGGGCCCCAGGCTGCTGCCGGGGGTCTGGTTTCCCTGGGGTGGCAGGCTGGACACCTCAATCTCTCTCAGCCAGCCCCGTACGAATGGATCTGTGACGTGCAGAGCAACTGTTAACGGGCAAGGGCACAAGTCTCTCTGCCTGGGAGGCTGTTGGGGATTCGCACAAAAAATCCGGCCCGTGCTGCAACACTTGAGCACTTTTCTTGGCTCCTTTCCCCCCAAAATGAATCTGAGACCTTCCAGGCTGCAGCTCCTCCTGCCGCACGCTACGCATCTCGCCTCTGCCTGCGGGCGTCCGGGGGAGCTGAGCGTACTTAGCACATTGGGGTGGGACGGCGTGGAGTGAGTGCATGCTTGAATGCTGAAGTGACATCCCCAGACCTTGCAGCGGCTTTCATGGGTTTTGGCACCGCTGTTTGAATATTGCATCGGGAAGCTTTTAATTTCACTAATGGCAGCAAAGGCCCGTGTGCGGCGTGTCCAGCCCAGCGGAGCTGTCACCGCGCAGGGTGCTCCGTGCTGTCCAGGGTCCTGAGCCCTGGCACCCAGACGGATGCTGCGCAGCTGAGGTCCTTGTGCTGCAACAGCTGCCTGGCACACGGCGCGTGTCCTTTAAACCTTCCTGCCGGCCCGTTCGTCGTGCGGGAGCAGCCCGAGCGCGCCCGAGTGCAGGAGCCCTGCCGACGCGAGCTGCCACCAAGTTCGATTACAAGTCACTCTTGCAGAGGACTCTCGACTGCATCCCGAGCAGACGCGGCGCGGCAGGCCGAGAGATGGGCTGACATATGTGCCCATCACCTGGCGAGATGTTGAATGTACGTGGGCTTCGGTCACGCAGGGTTGAGTTGATGAGCAATTGGCACCGGCCCAAATCAGCTTTGGCTCCAGGAACCAAGCTGTGAAAAGCAAGGAGGCTAACTCCACAGAAAGAGCCCTTGGGGAGAACTAATGCTTATCATGTGTGTGTGGGGTGCCTGACACAATGCTAGATTGCTATCCAACCAGTGTCAGACTTGGGCTTAACAAGCTTAGCTAATCATGCAGGTCTAATGATCCGCAGGTCATCCAATTCCTAGCTGTGACTGAATGAAAAACAGGATCCAGTGCCAGAGCGCAAGGCTTTTTATTGCAGACAGACTGAGCCCTTTCTTACCGTCTACACAACGTTTCTCCGCAGAGGCCTTGGCACGCTCAGGCACAGTCATCTCTCGATTTGAGCCAAGGCCTGACCTGTCCCCTGCATCGTTGCCGCTGGACGAGCACGTGGTGCAGTTGGAGAGGGGACTGACAGGGCTCGCATCTGGTCTTGCAGGAGACACGAGCTGGGGGAGGAGAGCCAGAGGGTCGCAGTCCTCCTGCACGAAACCACGGGTTTCATGGTTGGGGATTTTGTGCGTTTGTTTTGAGTCGTCCGGACAGGGGTCTTACACGTTGCATTGGGTAGAAATCTCCGGTACTGAACATGACTCACAGGCCTTTCCTTTTTACTGCCAGCTGAATGAGGGAGGAAGAGAAAATGTAAATCAGACAGTGAAGTTCCAAGTGGTTTGAAAACGCGTGTCTGGAGGGACTGCATGGGTGTTCACATGCGACAGCACCAGATCCCATCGGAGACGTGTGCTGTGCAGCACAGGGCTTACATTTTTTATGTTGCTTTCCAGGATGAAGGAATTGAGCCACACAAATTTATTTTTGAATTGCAGATGAAATGCAGTAAGAAAAACATTTTTGCCTCCCACATTTTTCAATACCTTGCAATGTGGCCATGTCCTGGACAAGGGGCCATTCTTTCACTCTCTGTTTTTGACAGATGTAGATGCTATCTCCTAAAGAGCTGGGAAAACATCCCAACAATTCATTACCAGTGACTCTGAAAGAATTATGATTCTGTTGTTCCCATCTTTTGTAAGAGCTGGTACAATATACCGAGCGCCTACAGTGGCAGTCAAGGGTAGATGTAAATCAGGCAATGTTTTAGGTTTAGAAAGGATGCGGGGGGGCAACATAATGATTTCTTAACGGTCCCCCGGCTCTCCAAAGGGGCGGCTGTCTGTGCTGCGAGTGCCGGAGCCCAGGTGCAACCCACTGTTGCTGCAGTGTTCTGCAGTGGGCTGGGGTTTGGGAGCAGCAGCAGTCTCCATTTCCCTGCTGCCTCTGCAGGATCTGCTATCTTCAAAGTGAAAACCCCAAAATATGCTGTTTGGAGACTTGTAGATTGTTGTGCCCATGGGATGAAGGTAGCAGAAAAGGACTTTGTAAGTGAGTTTAGCAAATAAAAGCCATTTAATTCTTAGGTGCCGCTGAACAAATGTTTTTGTTAAATGCCTTTGAATTGCAAATGGATAGCCGTCCTTAGAGAGTCTGCTGTTCCTGGTCTGTAAGGATGTATGGGTGAGAAGGGGGATCTGCACAGGCCTCTGGGAAGCACCTTAATTCAGGACAGTGGCTCTATAGAGAGGGTATAAGGATGAGGCACCTTCATCATACCCGCACTGGATGCACATTCACACAGCTCTGAATCAGCTCTGAAAGCCGAAGCACTCCTGGGACTCAACCTGCAGCCTGGAAAGGATGCTCTAGAGAAAGTGTCGTCGTGGGGTGTCCCGAGGTCCTCATCAGAAGTGCGGAGGGGCTGTCCCCTGTACAGCAGCGTGTGGCAGATGGTGCAGCCAGATGTGCTCCAGATGTGCTGCCAGAGCGGTGGCGGAGGGGACGGGCCATCACTGCCGTGTTTCTTGTTGGCATCTGAGCTTTTCTGAGCTGCCGCACCGGAGGAGAAGAGAGGCCTTCCTCCATCGCACCGGGTGAAGGCTCTCCACTAAGCAGCTCCCCCCGGCTTGCCCTGGACGCCACGTTTGGGCATCATCTGCCTCTTTCAGAACTGCTTTATTTTCTGATTTAGTTTTTCCACGATGGTGTTTTGTTAGTGCTTATATAACGAGAGGGAATTCAATTAAGATCTCGATTTTGTGGGCAGGCACGGAACAAGAATTACTAGAGGGAGCTTCTCACAGACATCTAAAATCCCTCTTTTATGATCCCAATTTATAGGTCTTTTAAGTCTGCAACACAGTTGCAGATAGAGGCGCTGAACATACTCACAGACCGATGCTGCAGTCCTGCTCATCCTAAGATTCACTTAATTGTGCTGAAATGAGGAGGCTTTGACTTCAGTGGGAGATTTTCCTGAATAGGGATGCAGATTTTAAATAGAGTTTGGGTAATAATGTCTTTGCTATCCAAGGAGCGTGTGGCTATGACTCATGGTGTCATAAATACTACTGCTATTACACTGAGCATCCAAGTGAAATTGCACAAAATTATACATTTGTCAGGGTTCTTTTCTCCACCGGCCAGACTTCAAAATAGAAATGCTTTTCTGCGCGGTCTGAGCCGCCGAATGTTCTTGCTGGCCTGCTAGACAGTTTAATAGGACTCCCGAACCCTATAAATAGCTCGTTCGTCTCTTAAACAAGCAGCGAGCTGTCTGTTGTTCTTTAATCTCACCCCGTGACACGGAGACCCACCGAAGGACGCTCCTGGTTGTCTGCGCTGCAGCCGGTCCACGCTATGCCACATTACAGCATCACCACAGCTTCTGCAGGCTTTTACCTGGTCTGGACCACGCTGGTTAGACATCGCTTGGGGCACCTGGTCTTGGAGGGCACCTTCCTGCCATTTGCAATGCACAAGGTGTCTGTGACAACCAGGCATTTGCCTGCAGGGGAAAGCATTGTTTAGAAAGGATGTAGTGCTTTTTCAGCTGCTTTTAGTGCAAAGATAGAGCCGCAGCACCAAGGCCTGACAGCCCAGCTCTGCATGGCCCACAGGTGGAGAACTTCTGGTCCAAATCAAAGACGTTTGGTGCATGATTACTGCCAGCAGAGCAGCTCGAGACAGGAGAAGAGAGAGAAGGGCATGAACACACTCTGCGAGGGCTGTCTGCGAGTATCAGAAGTGTTAACCCGGAACAAATTTTGGTGACGGGAGAACTGGGAAGCCAGTGCCTCCTGTTGATTTAACCACACTTGCTGAAGTATTCTGGAGAAACCTAAAGAGATGGTTTAAGTTTTTTCCTGCTTTTGAAAGTTTTTTCTTGCTTTCAAGTTTCTTTGCCTTTGCATTAATATTGACTTCACGGCAGTGCCCAAAGCCTCCAGCTAAGGCTGGGACCCCGCAGTGGCGGGGGTTGAATACATATGAAGCGAGCAACAGGGTTTGCAAACTGAATAGACCAGAAGCTGTGGGACCCGCTTCCCTGGAAGGCTGAATGCACATTTGTCCAGGAGAGGACAGGACGCGTCCTGCGTTCATGCCGGGGGCTGCACTGCCCGATGCGTAGGGTCCCTCCTGCCCCCGTGGCTCCATGACAAAGGTGAGCAGTAGGAAGCAGGGATATCCTCGGGTGTCCTGTGGCAGTTCTCCTCCTCCTCCCTTCCCCCGGCAGGGTTAAATCGGGTGCTTGAGTGGGGCCAAGAATCAGGATTCCTGGGCAAGGGAAGGCCAGATGTCCATCAACGAGGACAAGTGCAAAGCCCTGCGCTGAGGAGGGAGCGATCCCCTGCGCCGGGGCAGGCTGGGGCGACGGGCTGGGCAGCAGCTCTGCAGGGAAGGCC
>JAGPOW010001327.1:38847520-38860523 GCA_030014935.1 Caiman crocodilus | reverse complement strand
AGAGATGCAACGTGCACGGTCTCAGGGGAGCGTGCCAAAATGTGACTCCTCTGGTCTGCCATCTTGCACCGGATCCGGGTGGGTGTTTTGAACCAAAGGGTTTTAGCAAATAGTCCCATCTCCCCCTGCACCTCTCCCGACACACTAGATAGTGCTCCAGATCCATTGGTGTGGGCTCGCTTTCCTGGCGGCCCGGTAAGCCTGCGTACCTCTCAGTGATATGAAAGGCCATTTGGCCCTTTTCTGCTGTCGGTTAAATCACTTTATTGCACAAGGCATCTCTTGTACCATCTGTAAAGGCACTGCTGCAGTGCTCACAGTATCTCTAGAAAGCTTTCATGGCAGCTGCATTGTTGGAAGGAATTGGTCCACACGTCTGCAGGAGACCCCAAAAGAAGGGAAAGTTTCTTGGAGGTCAAACACCAGGGACCTAAAACAACTCTCTGTCGAGAGCTGTTTTGATCGAGGGGAAGGCTTTCCTCCGAGCACCCCTCTGCCTTATTCTGCATGCAGCGCTTACCTAGGAGACCCGGAGGCTGGTCCGAGCCGCTGTACCATTGTGCACGGGAAAACAACTCTCCCGATCGTAATCTCATCTCAAGCAATGCAAGTCTTTAATTTTAAAGTTTCACGTGGGCAATAACTAATGGGCAGAGGAAAGCTTTCAAACCCTGTGGGCAGGAAGAGCCCCTTCCAGCACGAATATTTACCAGGAGAGGGGGAGCTGGTGAAGAATTAGAGGCAAATGGCGGATAGCTGCATTTCAGCCGGCAAATGCTGGGCATTACCAGCTGGTCCGACTCACGTTTTCCCGACGTGGCAAGGTCTCAGCTTGGAACGATAAGCAGCCACGAGCCCAGCATCTGTAGGACGGCGAAGTGAAAACAGTCGCATAAATGATCAGAGTTCTTGATACGTGTCCAGTTGGCACGTTGTTGTTTTTTAAAGAAGTATAGGACTGGATTTACTACGCCCGCAAGGCTCTTTGAAAATTATTAGCACTGCACCATCCATTTTATTAAAGTGGTGTTTATATTCTCAGTCCTCATTTTCAGGAGTTGTTTATTTGACCATAAAATTCAAATGGAGCTGAAGCTTGCCATGCAAAATTCAAGCCTGAAAGCCAATTTTCCTTACTTGAATTCAGCACAAAAAGAGGGGGGAAATGAATTTTTACCTGTTTGACTTAGTGCAACGTTTGCTAAGAAGGGGACAGCTTGTTGCTATAGACTCAAAAATAGCTTTTGCAAATTAATTTTTGCAGGGTTTTGTTCCTGCATTTTACATTTTGAAACGAGAGAACAAATTATAATTGAAAACAGAGCAGTGTGCAGAAACAATGATTCCAGATATATCATTTTTAGAACGCATAGCTACCCTATTAACATGACAATGAGAGATTTTCCCAATACAATATCAGGATAATTGATGCACATTACAAACTTCCTGAATGCACGTTGACACAACCATGTTAATGCGCTTGGTGACTCATAGCAGGATAATACATAGGTTCTTGTATAGACACTTGATTTCAGCAGGGTTTTATTGTAAGGAAGAAACGGGGGTTGCATTGCTTCCTTGCACAGAGCTCCCTTGGGGGCAGGGGGGCAAGCAAATCGCTCCATCCTAGCCCCTGCGCAGGGCCTGGGTCGGCTCTGGGCCCCTCACTCACCTCGCGGGCCTGGGAGCATTGCTGAGCCCCGGTGTTAGCCCACGCTAAACTCCAGTCTGTGCAGGCGTATCCTGCCCGGGTCCGTGTCACGTGTGCATTTATTCACTTCACTTCTTACCCCGGATCATTGTGTGGCAGACATGGAGCGTGTGTCCATCCCGTAGCAGAGGTGGGTGCTGGGGATCATGGTGCTGAGCTCAGCTAGCTGGCCTTCACCCGCTGGTGTGCTCCAGGTTGGTCCCCAGCACCTGCTCGCGCGCCTTTGGTCTCCCGCAGGCCTGAGAGTGGGGAGCCTTGCTGTGAGCTTCCAGGTCTGGAGTGACGGGCTCGGGTGGGCGGGGCACGAGCACGCTCAGTGCTGTCCTCCGTGGCCCTGGCGCGCCACAGACCGGCCCAGCAGGTAGCACCACTGCGCTCGGGTGCAAACCAGCCCGGGCTTCTTTGGGGTGCCGAGAGCCGCCACGCAGACCGCGAGCACCCAGGAAACGCCGACGAGATTTGCTGAAAGAGCTCGTACTTCTTTCTGATGCTTTCCAAATCCTGCTCAGCTGGTGGCTGATGACCCTGGGCTCAGGGACCCCCGTGCACATCTTGAATGTTATGTACATATTTATCATACGTAATGCTATACACAGTCCAGTCTTCTGCTTCTTCCCACTCCTGGTCCAAAGAGACTGAAGTGTGCTGGTTAGTGAGTTATTACCATGCCTACTGACCTTAAGGTATCATCATTTAAATCTTCAAAATAGAAATAACAGTAAAGAAAGAGCTGAATACTTGTGAGAATACTAAACACAGAGCTGTCTTGGTGATCAATGGACGTGGCAGCCCTGGAGGAGCCCTTTACCAGCCTTGTAGTTTAACAAGCAGTAGCATCTCAAAGGAGTCTTTCATCAGGAACATTTAGAGCTGCTTCTTAATAAACCAGCCAGCAAAGAGTTGATGAAAAGACCTCTGTGCCCTGGGCTTGCAGCTCTCGGGATCCCACTGGGCCTCGGGGCATCGCCACTGATCTGATCTGGTCTCAGGGCAGCTCGATCGTGGGGTCCTGGGTTGTAATCTCACCTCCGACATGGACTCCGTCCGTGGTCTGGGCCGGTCACGTAACCTCGTGGCCTGAGTTTTTCTGTCCATGAAAAGGTGGATGATGCTGACCTACCACGCGGGGAGGTTGTGAGGAGTAGATATTTAGAGGCTAGTGGTTCCTTCCTGCAGATGTGCTGACATCAGATGTCTGAAAATTAACTTTTGAAGGCATGCAGAGTGCTATTAAGGTTAAATGATGACTGTGATTAATGGCATGATCGTAGCTTGTCCCGCCTGTTAGACTCAGGGCCACGCTTTCTGACGTTCGTTTGGGAAGGAGGCACGGCAGACCCGCGGGCGAGGCCCTGGCTCACGCAAGGTCAGCAGCGAGTTTACGGGGCAGGACTTCTCCGTGGGCGAGGCCGTAGCACTCCTCCGTCCTACTGGTCGGTGCAATGGGACTAGCCCGTCTCCGAGTCGGAGTGACAACGCCGTGTAATGATCCAACGAAGCATGCGCCGTGCAGTATGCACCGGAGGGGACTAGAAATCGCACGGCTTCAGCGGGGAGGGTTTTCACTTACGCCGCCTGCTTCTATTGATGCGAAGAGAGTAAGCAGTGCTTTCCCATCATTGTAATTACTTAAAGCTGATGTAGCTACAAATGAGTCAAATAACCCAATACAATTAGATCATTGAATGGGCTGGAACTTGCAGCGAGGCCTCTTGTGTCGTGCTCTTTCTCTGATTAAAGCCTTTAGGCTGACTGACCGAGATCCAGAAAGAGATCAGCCTGGGCTGCGAGGGGATAGGGTGATCTGTTGTAAAATCTGAGCCGTGGATCATCCTCTGAGATTACGGGTGGGTGCAGCGCAGGCACAAGGAATCCAGATGTTTGAGGACAGATGTTTTTGTGCTCAGTGTCCCTCCTGAGCAGCAGACAGTCGTCCAATTCCAGCTCAGTTCACTCCCGGAGAATTTCTGGTGGAAAGTCACGTGGAAGGTGAAGCTGCTCAGTGCTTGCAGCTCAAAACCTGGCCAGAGGCCCTCAGCGCAGTGTTCAAGAGGCCCAGGCGCTGGAGACCGCTGTGCTTCTGCTCACGCGGTGCGCAGCTTGGAGCCGGACCGGTCTACAGACAAAGGGAATCGCAACGTGTGGCAGAGGCGATCTTTTATTAAACCAACTAGATTTTGGCAAAAAAAAATCTTTATTTGCAAGCTTTTGAGCACACTTGCTCTTCTTCGGACATAGGAGAATGCAAAGATTGTAAAATTTCTCCTAGGTGGGCATGAAAATTCATATTTCACAGGAGAGCGGAAGGCGGTGTAAGATCGGAGTAATTCATTTTGTGCAAATTAGGCTGGGATGAATTTATTCGCAGGACAGGGTTTTGCATTGGCAGGTTTCCCCGTTTGGTCGTGAGAAGAGGTGCAGCGAGAGGAGGTGACTGGCACGGGCCGGCAGCACCGCGGGGGGACTTACCCCGCGGGGGACTGGCCCGGCTGGGCTCCACCATCGGGCCCATGATAATCCCTGCCGTTGCTGTGAAGGGCAGGATGGAAATGCTGTGCGCTGACGTCGGGCCAGGTGAACTGCGGCTGGATAGCACACGCTGCTTTGGCTTTCCTGAATAAATGTATGGCCACGCATTTCAGAGCATTTCCTGCCTGGTGAAATGGAGCACTTGAGTACGCAGCACTTGAGCCTAATTGTATATAAAAAAACCCTTCGGTCTAGTGCTTATCTGTGCCTTTGCTGATTTAATTGTGAAACTGCAATAATTGCCCTGTACTTAAAAGGGCTGCTCAGCGTCTGTCGGGTGCGCCGCGGTGGGGTCACGCTACAGAGAGCTGCGACCCGTGGCCTGCAGGCTGTTCAACGCGCCCAGCTGCAGCGGACTCAGATTAATGCCTCAAGTAGCTATGACTCCACTTCGGGCACTTAAAAGAGTTCAGAGTCCAAATCAATGGTCTTGATGGAAACTAAACTCCATCTTAAATCACTGCAGTTTTTTATGGGGTGGGAAAGGCAGAGCCAAGCCTTTAATTAGGAGCTGGAGTTTGCAAAGGTAACCCCAAGGTGAGAGCAGCACAGTAATACCCCCACCCTTCCCGGGAAGACGGGGACCGGCAGCGATGCGTCGTCTCTGGGCGGGCTCTGTGACGATGGGCAGCGTGACAGGGTTGCTTCCAGGCGGCACCGCTGTGGGAAGAGCGGGCTTGGCAGCTGGACCTGGCTCAGGCCAGGCCTCCTGCGGTCTGTAGCTGGGTCCAGCTGTGGAGGGGGCTCTGCCGCTGGATTTGACAACAAGATAAGATAAAAACTTATTTCTGAGCAATATTTTCACATTTGCAAGTAATCATTCTTGTTCCTCGTGGAAAGGTGTGAAAATCCTAAGAGGATCGTGACTCTTCTTCTGGTTGAGATTTTTCAGGTGCAGTAACGTGTGAGCGTGTCTTCAGTGCAGTCGTGCGACCGAGGTGGGCCGGGGGCCCCGGTCCGGAAGAGAGGCCGGCCCAGCGCCATCCCACCCAGCAGCTGGTGCCCCCCGCGCCGCGGCACCCCGCAGTCGCCCTGCTCAGAGCCCCGAAATTGCTTGTTAGCCTCTGCCGCGCTGCTCACTGCGCGACGCCCCCGAGCCTTATATCTTTCTTCTGGAAAATCTTCAAGAAGTCTCCTTTCCCCCACTTTTCCAATAGAAGGAATACAAGTGGGAGAGAACAGAAAACCCGCTGACCCGTGCTTTTATAGTGATGCACAATTTCCGCCCCTCTGTGGAAAAGTATTTAAAAAGTTGAAACGTTAGCGTGGCCGTGGGAGAAAGCCAAGCGAGGAGCCACTGGGGTAGTGCTAGAGGGAAGCAGGCTTGGATTTCTGATCAGCTACTGGTTTGAACAGAAATGCTTCAGCTTCCTTCCAGGAAAGCTCCTGCAGGTTTCACTGGAGATTGTCTGATCTGCTGCATTCATAAGGGTGATAGGTTACTGGTTTCAAATGGAGCAAGTGGGTCATACGGAGCAACACACTACTGGTTTCTCCCAGTGCTTATTTAGACACACAACCCTTGGAGAAAGTCTCATTGTTTGGCATTGCAGTGAGAGTGATGGCGGTTGCACGCTTCATGCAGACCCTTCCCTACGCCTGAAGAAGGGTGTTGGTACCCAAAAGCTTGCAAAGAACAATTTTTCCAACTATTTAGTTGTTCTAAAAAAGATATCACATCTACCCAAAGAACCTCGCCTGTCCGTGTGTGTGTGCTCACGTGCGTGTGTGCATATCCAGAGCCAGCCCCAGGTCCCCACCAAGCGGTGCTGGCAGTCTGGCCTGGGACTGCCCTTGTTCCCCCACTGGGCCAGGGGCTGCCCAGGAGCTAAACCCTAATGCCCTTTCCAGCCCTGTACTGCAGCGTTGTGTTCAGCTGGGCACGCCATAAAGACATCAAAGAGAGGGCAGCGAAAGCTGAACGTGCCGCGCACGCTCCGGCGTGTCCTGCGATGGTGCCGAGCGTCGCTGTGCCATGTGGGGTAACGGGTGGGTCGAGAGGAGGACGGCGGGGGTCAGGCTTCATGGCCTCCGAAGGGCCGTGCCAGCTCTGTCCTGTGCATGCCTGTGTGAGCAGAAAGGGACTTATAACAGCAGGAAGGAGATGCAACTAGTGCGGGCCGGCCAGCACAGGCACTTGGAGCAGGAGGATCACATCTCCCAGATTTCTTGGCTGAAAAACAGGAAAAATGGGCCACGCTTTTGTAATAATAATAATACCAATTGGCAGGAAATTGGAGTCTCTGCCAGTTTGCAAATAGCACAGAGAGTTCAGCTTTTCCCATGCCACTCCGCACAGCCGGGAGCTGAGGCTGGGTGGTTTGTGTCGGCGTCATCCTTCCCGCAGCATCCCGCAGCGATGCACCTGGCTTCATGGGTGCCGTTGTGACAGTCAGCTCGTGGCTGCGACTGTCCCCGGGAGCCCATCTCCCTGGCCGTGCTCGTCCTGGCTGGTGACCTTGTTACGTCCCAGTGTCATACTGGTTATGGCAGACGATGGAGACTTGAGGGTCAGCCAGATGGCATTGTAATAGCTTGCTTTCAGTGTTTGAATTGGTTGTGAGCTTCCCGGGGGAGGGCTGTTTGGAGAAACCAGAGGATTCTTGTAGCTGCTTCTCCTCGTCACGTCCCTCGCTTGCCTTCTTTGGCCAACCCTTGGCAAGGGCGAGCTGCGATGCTGCCCGGATGAATGCAGATGTCTGCAACGTGCCAAGACTAGATGAGTGGTCAGCCTGGGAAGCGGCTAGGTCTCAGGACCCGGAGACCTGCCGCGTGGTGGCTGTGAGTCAGCGTCAGGCTCGGAGCCATTTCCCTCCTTAGCCAGGAGCGGCCGTCTCCAGATCCTGCCGCCCCGTCGAAGCAGGGATCGGCAGAGCCAGCTGATTGATCGGACGCCCCTGTGGGCAGAGCATCCACCAGCAAGCAAAAGCCCATTAGTCGGCTCTGAAAGGGGCTCGTTTCCAGGCTCTGTACAGGTTCGACGCCCACTTGTTTGCACGTCTACAGTATAATGTGCACGGGCCCGTAGTGCGCATATCCCCCGTGCCGTGGGCCACGTGCTGCTCAATAAATGAACCTTCCTGGGGCCTGCCTCCATCTCCACGTGCTTGCTTCAGCCCGGCGCTCCCTGCAGTCGAGACGCTGAGCAGACAGACGTGCCCGTAGCCGGGAACGGAAAGGCCTGCGGAGGGAGCGCTACCTCTGTGCAACATACCTGTACAAGGACTCGAGCTGTCCTGAAATCCTGGTTCAGGACGAGATCGGGGAGAAGGACTGCAACGGGACCTGGCTCGAGGCACGTTTTCCAGGCTGCCGCTGCCGCTGGGGGCAGCCCGAGTTTCTTTCATCGTATGGCTACTGGTAAGGCATCCTCTGCACTTCGCGAGGCCATAACCGCGCTACGCGGCCAGACCGCCCGTGCTGGAAGCCCCCTCCGAAAGCATCAATCAGGCTTTAGGAAAAGGTTCAATATAATATTTATTAATCTAGCACAGTGCTTCCCACTGCTAGTAATTGATGGCCTTCCCCTTTAACTACAGTCAGCTGTGGCAACGGCCTCTATTAATCTTTCTGGGAAACTTGCAGAAAACGTGCCCCGATTCAGATGAGCAGAATCGTTCAGGCTGGCGCTGGCTGCAGCTTCTATTGCACAAACGGGCTTTAAATTCCTGCGTGGTTTATTCGCCTTCCCCCAGTGCCGCGTCTCCCTGGTCTTCGGAGGCGTGCGAGGTACCAGCCTCAGATCAGGAAAACTTTTAGACCTGCGGCTGAAGCGATGGTGCCGCTGCAGCGCGGCGCGGGGGCCTGGGACGTCCTGGCAGGTCGGTCTGGCAGCACTCTGGAAAACTCCTGTCTGCGTCCAGCGCCGCTGCGATAGGGGACGGAGCCGGATCCCAAACTGCAGGGCATCTGGCAGCCTCCACTGAAACCGGCAGAGTGAAGCGGAGGACCGGGTCCACGGTGTTTGCGGCTGTTTTTATAGGTGTGCATGGGGGGGGGCGTGCAAGTGTGGTGCTGCTGAGTCCGAGTGACCAGGGCACGTTGTAGCTGGGTGTCTGGGATCGTTGTGCACAGGCCTGAAGTGACAGGAGACCCCCGCAAGCGGGGAGGCTGTAGCCCCAGGGCTGGTGCTGCCCCACGAAGGCAGAGGCCCCTGTGCTGTGTCTCGGGCGGGTGCTTTATCCCGGGGACCTTGTGGGACCCCGTCCTGGCCCCCAGCCGGTTATTCTCGCCAGAAACACCCCCATGGACAAGTCCTTAGAGCACTGCATGGGAATGAGACCAGTAGGTTTTTGCCAGAATTACTCCCTACCCTCTGGAAATGCAGAGAAGTGAGAACCCCCCCAGGAGCTGGCTTTGTTCCCGGCTGTCCTAGATACGTCTTTATTTAAATCTTTATGTGGTTTTAAGAAAGAAAAGTCTGTTGGAAAGATTGCTGGCCCGTTCGTGGTTGATTTTTGCATGACGGCTCGGGGCAGGGGAGGATCGTTGTCCACTCCGCGTTGTTCTGTATTCTTATTCTCATACGGGGTTGATTTCCCCCCCGATTTAAGACCAACCCCCCCTCCTGCTCTGCTCTTGCTGTTCCTTTCCTCGTCGCTCAGCTGTCTGCGTGCCCCAGCGTACAGCAGGTCCCGGAGGAGAGAGCGGCTCGGTACCGACCCTGACACTGCTCTTGTAATCCTGGGCCATAACGCGCCCCGAGCTCCCCGGCGTCTCTGGCGGCGACGGCTCGTGGTCCGGTCTCCCTGCGCGCCTGGCAATTGGCCGCGGTGCCGTGAAGGCAGGGCGGGCGGCTGGGAAACCGCTCCGGGCGCAGCTGGCACGGGCGCGTAGCCGTCCCCTTCTCGCGGCCAGCGCGCCGGCCTGTTACAGGGAGACGAGACAAGCCGGTCTTCAAAAGCGTAGCGCGTGGATGGATTTGCACTCCGGCACCTGGGCCAGCCCAGCACAATCCCTGCAAAAGCCGCGGCCCGGGGGCTCAGAGTCCAGAAAGCCCCACTCCGTGTTTGCTGGGGTTTAACGTCGTTTAAACCCTTTCCTGGGGGAAACGAGGCACCCCTCAGCTTGGACAGGATCCACCTGTAGGGACTTGCTAGGGTCGAGCCTCAAACCCGCAGCCCTGGGGCGGGCTCAGGGAGCCCGTGCGAGGCCGCACTGCCCGTGGAGGAAGGGGCTGGAGTCCCTTGGCCGGGGGAAGGAGTCGTGAGCCCAGGGGCAAGGGCAGGAGGAGGCTTGCGCTCTGCAGAGGGACTGGCCAAGCCCCTGGGTTACTGGTGCGGACGGGGAATGCGCAGATTGGAAAAGCAATGCTTTCCTGACGTGGAGACGACAGCGCGCTGAGCCGCAACAGCCCAGCACGCAAATTGCCCGCCTTGGCAGAAGCCAGGCCCTGCTCCTCCTGGCAGCCTAAAACGACTCCAGAAAGCGGGAGCGCGAGGGTCTGGGCCGTTCCCTCGGGGCTGAGCTCCCCCGGGAGCAGCCCAAACCAGAGCTGAGGCCTCTCCGGATGCCTGAATGGGCTCCAAGTCAGCCAGGCTCTTCCTCTGGTTATAGCTACAAGCTTCGCATTGCAAGTGGTGCCAGTTCACCTGCCGTGCTGCCTCCCGATCCCCGTCCAGCGTCTGCGGATGGCCGAGCTGCTTGTAACCGCCTCGCAGGTGCCTCGTCTCCTCTGCCCCCCAAATCTGCTCGTGCTCCCACATCTTCTCGTGTGGTGTGCTTCGATGGCAGGTCCCCTGGGCAGGGACAGGTGCGTTTCCTCCCCCTGGGTTGCACAGTACCAAGGACAATGGGGTTTGTCTTTGATGGGGAGTGACAGGAACAGAAATGATTTTTAGCTTGTTATCAAGGCCAGGGAATGGGAAGAGGAAAAAGCCACTAGAAATCAGTGTAAAGCCTTTTAGATTTGTCTTGCGGGAGACAGAAGACCAGGAAGATCCTTTCTCCAATTTCTTGCAAAGCTACCAATCTGTTCTGGTTCTAGCATCAATTTTCAAATGAAAAGAAGTTGCAGTAAAGAAGCTAAGGCCAAGTTGAATAAACTTAGAATTGCATTTCGAGAGGCAAGGCAGCTGCTAAAGGAAAGAGAAATGAAGAGGGATATGAATGCCAGAAAGAGCCTGCCGTAGCATTTGTAAAATCTCCACAGGACTGTAAGAAATGTGATAAAAGATGAACTTGGAAAGAGCAATGTCAAACTCTTCCAAAAAAGTGTGCGTGCGGGGAGGAGGATTTGGAAGAAGGGGAGGGGGGCAGCGAAAGAGCAAGAACATGGATCCAAATTGGACACGCTTCGAGCAGAGGGACCTCGGAGGGGGATGAGAAATGCCCACGCTGCAGGAGCAGTCGTGGGCCGAGGGGCCACGGCAGACGTGCGCTGCTGACGGCTGCACGGATGATTTGAGAACGTTATTGTAAGCAGGAGAATTGGATGCGGTCGTGGTGGGGCCTGGGATGTCCGTGCAGGAATCGATCCAACGTGGGAGAGCATCTGGCCTGACGAGCCCGGGGAGGAGGCTGGCATTCGTGGGGCGACATGAGCTGGGGAGAGAAGAGCAGAAGGCAACAGGGATGTTTCCTGAAGCAAAGCTCATTTGTGGGCTCATAGGTGCAGGCCCCCGAACGAGGTGGAGAAGGGCAGGTCCTGCCGAAACCTCTGTGGCAGCTACCTGTGTGCGAGCTCTAGCGTTGCCACCTCTGACTGAAGCTATTCTGGGAGATATTTTTTCCCCCTTAAAATACCCTATTACAATCCCTGGGTTGCTTTCAGGAGTCGCTGGGAGATGGGTGCTGATTTGGGTAGGCTCCCGGCCAGTCCAGGAGGGTTGGCCACCCTAACATGCACTGACTCTGTGACTTCGGAGAGCCGACTGCCTCCCGTGCCCAGGGGCTAAGATCCCATGAGTTTGCTTTGGTCCCGTGCACGGGGAGCGTGTGCATGTGTGTGCCGGTGATTGCCACAGGGCATCGGGCGTGTGCTGCAGGTGCTCATCCTTGTGATGGTGCGGCGCCTGGACCTGCTGGCCGATGGCATCCCTCTCCTGCGGTTCAGCGCTTTCCTTCATTAGTTAAGTACGAGGAGCAGTTCTTGCCTATTCGAGAGCCCGGGCTAATGCAGAAGGGTGTGCCACCTTCTGCACATAACTACCGTCTGCGTGCAGACAGACGTGACCAGCACCAGCCATCAAATAACCCCGCGTATGCTTGTAGCGGTGCAGCTGTGCTGGGGATACTCTTGGAGCAATCTACAGGGAGCAAAACCATTGCAAGTTTAGCAGTTTCATTTGGGGCTGAAGCTAGTGAGCTAGCCAGCTCGTCGCATGCCGGGATGGTGCCCTCCTTCTACAGCAGCTGTGGGGCACATTTATTTGTCCATAGCCTCAAAGGCTGTGTTAAAATAGCCGATCAGCAGTGAAAGCCAAATGCCCCATCTTTCTCACCAGATTGGTACCTCCCCCCGGCTGACTTTGCTTTTCTTGGAAGCAGGACAGCCAGACTGAGACGCAGGCAAAAATGATTTAAACTTCTATGGAAATCGGGAAGAGCTATTGGCAGCTGTCAGCTCCTCAGTGGCTTGTCCCTGGGATCAGCTTGTGTGAGAGCAGAGCTGGGTCCTGGGTGGTCAAACAGGCATGATTAAGCTGTAAATGGCTTTGGCTGGCTGAAGGATTGCACATATGTTTGGGTCTCGAAGCTCGTCGTACCCATGCATGAAAGATTGTCATTTGTTTACACACATGAATTGTGTTCCAAGAAACTGTGTGCATATAAATCTAAATATTAATTTTCAGGGGAAATGGAGGAGAAAATAATGCACCAAACTCTAGAGAATTTGCTTGCAGAATCTGTTTGGTAAAACTTCTGATTGTCCTCTGCATGCGCCGACCTATAAATGGTGCTGGCAGAAGACGGCTCAGCCAGCTGCTGCAAGACGGGGCGAAGGGGAGGGAGGGGACGTTTACCAAGACCCGGGTCCCGTGTTGCGTCTGCGGGTGGGCTGCAAGCGTGGCTGCTTCCCATCCGATGCGCAAAGCAGCTGGCGCGCGGTGCTGTGCGTTCGGGCTTGGCTGTGGTCAGGGTCTCGCAGCAAAGCAGGGTCCTGCCGCGCCAGCGCTCTGGGAGGTGACCGTGGAAGAGCCGCGGTGGACATGAAGGCGGCGGTGGCTGCGACTCGCCAAGTGGCATTGCCCTCCTGGCTCGGCTTCGTGCGACGATAGGTATGTCGTTGTGGTGGTCGAAGTTCCGCTTTTTGGTTCGGATGCGGTTGTCAGCCTCTTGAGCACTTGCTGTCGCTGCAGGTACCACGACGGGTTCCTTCTAGTTTGGATGATTGCATGCCTGCCGATGCTCTGGCTGGAAATGGCATTTTAACTTCCCGCTGTAAGCTGTGATGTCGAGTTGGTCTGGTGTGATGCACCTTTTGCATTGCAGCAATTCCTGGACCGGTCGGTTTAGGGAGAAAGCTTGATGTTGGTGGTTTGTGGTCTGTTGGTTACAGGGGACCACGCTCCAGGAACAGGATAGGTTTGACTTTACTCTGTGGCTGGGGATAGACATTACACGTAAACCGGTTTAAGTGATCAGAAATTGGTTTAAACCTGTAACAGAACAGATGTGCAGTGTACGTAAACCAGTTTGAAAATGGCTGAGACTGCTTTGAATGTAGTATCCAACTTAACTAATTTGGGTCAAAGCACTTTATGCAGTGTCTGTCCCACACCCCTGTGCACAGACGTCGTCCCCAGGACCTGATGGGTGCTT